>OY856410.1:355611382-355991382 GCA_963693085.1 Alisma plantago-aquatica | reverse complement strand
GGGAGGAGCAAAGCCTCAAATATGACAACACTATTGGATCCATTATATAGGTGGGACGAGCATTGTAATGCCTTTCGTGAAACGGGGTGGTGAGAAGGAAAGAAGCCCTAGTTGAGCATTTTGTCAATAGAGCAAGATGTAAAGTGAGTAATGCTCATTGTAATAAAGAGAGAAAGGTGATTTCATTGGTGAAGAAAACTTGAGATGAGGTGGAGAGATGAGGGAGAACATAGTCATGGAAGGGAAGTGCAAGATCTATGTTCAAACCTGCAAAATAAGTGGAGGGAGAAGACAATTTTGTGACTGTTACATCATGGATGACTTAAGTCTTGGTCATCGGATCACACAAGAAAGGAAAGAAGTTACGAGAGACTGTGACAGATTCATAAAATCTGGAACTATATAGTTATAAAACTGCATTAATTGAATTCATAATTAATTCTTAATAAAACTATATGAAAACATTTCCTAATTGTTTTGAGGGGTCAAACCAAGTCAAAACAAAACCAAAATTGGACCACACGTCAAATAAGTAGTCTACTTCCTACCTAGACAATTATATTTAGGTTTTACACAAGTTTTGTCTATACTTTCCATTTATGTTATTTACTTAACTTTGATGTATTGAAGGTTTAAATAAAGTGGCACATATTTAATTTCTCTCTTGAGTCCAAAAATAGGATGAACACTTATTACCCACTCAAAGGTCATGTCATATATATTTGATGCCTTTTTGAGAAAATTTCTTAGAAGAGTGAGAAAAGAGATTATTTATACTTTCCTTTTAAAAGCTATGTAAGTAAAAAGGGAAACTTCCCATACAAGTTAGCTATTCCTATGTATATTTTCAAATCTAACTCTTTCCTCTTTCTCTATTATTTCTTTTAAAAAATTGTATAAATATAAAGGAAAAAGGGAAACTTCCCATCCTAGGGGGGCCTAGAGGATATATCCCCTATTCTCCCAAGAATGATAAAATACACTTGTATAAATATAAAAATACTATAAATATTTAGATATATATTCATTTCACTGTATTCTAGTCAAAACTAGTATTGGATGAAGTGGTACTTTGCATATTTTGTTGTATAAGGTGTAGTTCGAATCTTGGTATGTGCATATTTTGTTTTTAGCTCCCTTTTGTAAACTCAGCCCCCCCCAATTGTGCATTTCTAGTTTTGCCCTTGTGGGTGTCATATATTAGATGGGGCGATGGTGGTGAATGTCATTTTGAAGGCAGAGATCAAGGCAACAAACTAGTTGTGGATAGAGGAGCATGAAAAAAGAGGATCCCTCAGTGGGTTTTGGCTCATAATGATGTGTTGGACATGATGCATTGACTTTATACAGATCAGATCTGGTAAATCTTGGTTGGGTTGAGTGAATTTTGGGTTGGGTTAAGATAATTCTATGAGACCCATAAATTCAGTCAGGTTTGGGTATGATTCTCCATAGTATGGCTTGATAGGGTTCTGGTCATCTCAGGAAAAATCCAACCCATTGCCATCCCTACCTTAAACCCTTGTACTCTCCTATTTTGTCAATTAGAACTGTTTGTGTCATTATATCACAAAAAAATTATCTAGTTTTCAAACCTTCTTGAGTTTAGTGAAAATTGGGTTTTAAATAGTATATTTTGTGCTGATTGACAAATTTAGGTTTTTTAATGAAGATTTGAATCTAAAATTTAAGGATTTTCTTTAGGGATTATTCCAAAGATGAATTTTTTGAGAGGTGAAGTTCATGAAGTTGTTGAGGTTCCATCCTCACATAACGACCACGAAGAAGGAGAGGATCAGAAGAGGCTTGAGAAGGGATGAATGCTGAGTTGGCAAAGACCACATCTACTTTGGAGAACCAAGAGAAGTTTTCCACCTTTGTAGTGCCTATGCAGAGAATAGAGAGGACAACTATGGAGCAATGAGAAGCCAATGCTAGGAAGAGGTCTGCTCACTTCCAAGCATTTCCATCTGGCAGTTTCAAGAAGCCAAACTTTTCCTTACCACAGTACCTGCAGTCTCAACCGAGGTCAATGTTTTCTAAACCAAGGACACATGTGGAGTCATAATGGTCTCCTAGCAAAGGGAGAGGATGTAGCTTTCCACCATCTGGAGAAAACTGTTTAGGTTCAGTTTCAGTGACAGGGCTATCTAGGCCACCATATGATTCAAGGATGTGTTACAAGTGTGGTCAGGTAGGGCATGTGGGATGGACTTGCCCTATGAAGAACTAGGGGGTTACTCAACATATGAGGATAGATCCAGTAGGTCTCACAACAATAAATATAGCAATACAATGATGTTGGCAGTAGAAGTCATGGACAAACAACATAGTAGGATTTTTAGGTTCAGTTGGCAGAGTAAGAGGGAGACAGCATGTGACAACTAGATTCTATGATATGAGTCATACAGAAGGAGTGGATAACCCACAGGTTGAGATAGGTCAGATGGAACTTTTTCAATATGACAAATATGCTTTTGCTTTTGTATTTGTTTCAGTTGACCCAGGTGTGATGCACTTGCTTATCACTAGAGATGTGATAAATAGTTGTAACTATCCTGTTTGTAGTAAAACTGATAAAATCTTAATAGAAACCACTTTGGTTGGTTCCCCTGTGTTCTGGAAAGTGTGTCCATCTTACGTTCTTTCCTTCTCAAGATGCAACATTCAAGTGGATCTTATCCACTTGATATGCATGGATTTGATGTGAACCTAAAGATGGATACCTTAGAGAAGTACATTTTTGTGTTGGATTGTGGTTCTAAAGTCACAATGTTTTGTGATGGTGATGTTTTCTAGACTTTCCAAGGAGATAGGAAGATCCTTTCCACCTATCTAGTATCAACTATGATGGAGGAGAATTTGATAAAACAAGGGTGTGAATTTTTTCTAGTAAACACAATGGATACTAAGGTGAGGAGTTCTAGTATTCGGGATATACCTATAGTGAGGGAGTTTGAATATGTTTCCCTTATGATTTTCCAGGTGTCCCAACCTAGAGGGAGATTGGTTCTGATAATAAAACTAGTTCTTAGATATTAACCCATAGCACAAGAACCATATAGGATGGCTCCAAATGAGATGCAGGAGTGAATTGTTGGAGAAGGGTTTCATATGACCGAGCACTTCCCCTTAGGGTGCTCTAGTGTTGTTTGTGAAGAAGAAAATTTTGGTATGTATTCCAGAGAGCCTATCATAGGATGACTATGACAAGGCATTAAATACGTGATTTGATAATGATAAAGGTAATTTCATATATTATGTTTATCTCAATCATGAGATGATGGCATAGACATAAGTAGTGTCTAAAGAATGATGTTACTCGATTACATATGTCCTCAGGTTGAGGAACTAAACAATGAGATCATGTGTATGATGAGAGTACATACGTTCTTGTTATGTCCCTAGTCATATTTTATTGTGGAAGTAATAAAGACAACATTAACACATAAGACTAGAGTGTGTGTTGCTTGATGACAAAGTCCCATTAGTTATGATATGTGATATGAAGTCAAAAACATATGTACTTGTTAGATAATAGTGTACCAGACAGACCCACCTTGATACTGATACATGGAAACCATTGAATGGTTCAAAATCAACTCTCATAGTAAAAGTGGTGATTGCACTTCTTAGACCTGAAGTCACTACACTCATCACATATCATTCACTGTACTTTGACATCATCCAGCGTGACCTTGAATAAGGGTTGCCATAAAGGTGATTCTTAGGTACTATGTGACACATGGAGATTGAGTGTGAGTTATGTAGATGGGATTGTCCATCCCATAGGAGATTGATATCCATGCCACTCGATAAGCGAGGTTGAAAAGTGTATGGACGTACTCATGTGATTCAATATGTGATATGTGAAGTCACATTCATCTCAAATAGTCTGTTGTAGTTCAAGGAACATGGGTTGAATGTTGAAGAGGATGATAATTCCATGCCTCGGGTTCAATCTGGATATCAAATAAAAAGGAACTATACAGTCTCTATAACACTGATTATGGATTGTAGGTTGAAGTTGTTCTCTGAATTTCCAAATTACTTGGGTAGCAATGGTGTGTTGCTAGATACCACTCATCGCTTATGATGTCCTAAGTTAGTTATGGACATTCACTGCTAACGTAAATTGGGACCTATAGGGTCACACACATAGGTTACACTTCAAATAAGAGTTTATTAATGAATGATGTTTAACTTGATTACTAAAAGTGTTTAGGTTCAATTAAACAACTGAGGTTTAAAATTGACTGACTGGACTCTGAACTGAACGGTTCAAGGGTTGAGCTGATCGGTTGGAGTGACAGGTCAACTGGAAACAACATTAGTTGAACAATGCCTAAACTAGGGCATGAACCAATTGGTTCACAAGTGAATCCACCGATTCATGGTCCCAAACATCTGGTTCATGTGATGAACAACCTGATTCAATAGTCAATTAGATTGGATCAAGGATTGTTGTTGATGTCATTTTTGCATTAATCGTGCATTGATTATCAATGTGATTTAGAATAGGAAAACAAATGAACCGACCGGTTCACCATTCATAGTTTCTAGAAAATGCATGAATTCAATCTTTTTGTCTCCCAGAACGACTGGAAACCCTGAACCTTGCTCTCCTAAAAATAGAGGGGTACTGGGGGCTTCCTTGACACAACACTAAACTCTGACAATTTTGGTCCTCTCTGGTTGTGGTAACTAATAGAGATTCCTAGAAAGTTCTACCCATAAAAGGAGGAACAACAAGGGAGAGACAAGTGTGGGGGAGTGAATCAATCCTAATAGACTGACGTTCGAAGGGACAACTCCTTCATGTTGGCATGGACTATCTACAGGAAGGAGGTTGTTGCATGTCGCTAGGAGGACATCGTCAACTACCATCTGTGGTGTTGCACCAGGAGGTTGCCACTGACGACTGCCCGAGTGCTGCTTGAAGAAAGGTACACACTATTGTAAGGGTATTGTCGTTGAACTTGCTCTAGGACCAAGTATATCTTGCAACCTTCTTTCCCATCTCATAGTTGTTGACGTGTTCTTGCTGACTAGATAATTGAGCATTAAGTTTTTATTTCCATTGTCTTATCTGTTGCCCCAATTTCCTAAAAATGGTATCAGAGGCACGACAATTTACTATGTTTTGGGATTTAATCGATATGATCGGATTTTGATTTTACTATTTATTTATTGCATACAATGCAAATATTTAAAATGATTAATGTACATATCCGATTAAATACCACATATGAACCCAACACACACACACATATATATACATATATATACATATATATATACATATACATATATATATGGTCCATCTTAATACCCATGCAGGTAGCCTGGAATTCGCTACTTGTGCCTCCCAAAAAGTAATTATTCGGTCAGAAAAGTAAATCACTGGACAAAAAAGTGACTATATTGATCAAAAAGTAACTATTTGACTCAAAAAGTAAAACTGATTAAAATACACAACAAAAATTCTGGAATAAATATATAATTGTATATTTGTTATAGTTGTTACAAATGTAACTATCTATGCATGAAAAGTAACAGTTTGCAAGGTAAAGTAAACCTCTACATGTGTAAAGTAAGAAACCCCCAAAAAAGTAACAAAATTAGGAGCGGGTAGCTACCCACATGGGCATTGAACAAACACCCATATATATATATATGTGTGTGTGTGTATATATATATATATATATATATATATATATATATATATATATATATATATATATGCAATTTATAAAATCATTTTTATGGTGATTCGTAGCATGGTTATGGCCTATACCCCTAGACCTATTGTGCTTGGTTGGATAGTTGTTGTTCTTATTTATATATCTCTCTCTTTTTCCAATATATAAAATTATTAATTCTTTCCTTGATATGCTCCCCTATAATGTAACTCGAGGTTTCTCAATTACCATCTAATATGTTAAATAGAATAGGATAGTTATTATTTCTTGTTATGGCAAAGATGAAAATCCACACCAGGTAAACTGACCAGTTCAGGAGATGAACCAATCAGCTGGAGGACTGAGAAGGCTAATGATAGGAGGAGCTAACTAATTGGATGATGGACCAACTGATCAGATGGAGGAGTCCAAATGTTTCCAAGATAGGAGTCCATACGACCGGTTTGATAGACCAACTGACCAACTAGGAGGTTATCCGACCGGACCAAGGGTTGGGCCAATCATCCTAGGCTAGTTCAAGCACATGTCATCATCAACAATAGGTTGCTACAAATGATGTGGACCATAGGTGGTATTAATTCCTTGTGGCTCCAAGGAATTACAATAGGATGGCCATAAGCATGTCTTGTGTTTATTATTACATGTTCTTATTGTGGTTATAGTATGTATATGATACATACTATAAGTATGTGGTTATTGGATATGTATATGTATTTATATATATAAATCCTTCAATACAATATTAAGTCTTAGTTTATTTCCATAAGCAACATATATGAAAAACTTGATCGACTAAGTGTAGGTTATGCTAAAGCGTTGTGCACTGTTCATCTCGTGGAAGTGTTATGGTAGATATGTATATCTTCCAGAGTAGGGTGTGCATTCTATCGTGTTGGCTTTTAGATCAGGCTTAACTAGGTGATCTTAATGATATTAAGTACCTAGAAGCATGAAGATGGATTGTGACAAAGAGTTGTGTGCACCATGTATCCAAGAGTTGCATAAGATGTAATTGAAAAACATTGTATACCTAAATAGTCAAGTTATGGGCAATCAATCAAAGTTGACTCATCATTTGATGAAATATGGATATTGGATCACTAGAAGGTTGTATGCTACACTCTTCTAAATTGGTAGTGAGTTTAATGTGTGGGTGGGATTTCTAAGCATTGGGTACCAAAACAACACATGTGTGACATTTATAGGAGTCAATACACCTATATTTCGAATTTTGGACCTTGCATGTTCAAGGAGAAGCTCATTTTACAGAAGTGAAACGTTCATAAGGTCCATGCAAGGCTTAAGGATTCATACTATAATCATTTTCATGTCAAACAGTACACAAAAGGTCACCTTTTCTAATGTTATGAGTTCTAAAGTAAGATTACTAACATGCATGTAATAGGTAGGCAAGAAATGAATTCAAAGTTACATAACTCGCTTGGTAGAGAGAATAAATCCAAAATAAAAGATGGAAATTCAAGAAATCAGCTCCTAAATGTCAAGCTTAATCCACCAAATCTCCAAGAACATTTCCCCTTTTCCACGAATAGGGTGGAACAGGAGCAAGGAAGAAGAAAAGAGAGTGCTCAGCCCATATGCATAGGGTTCTAGAAAAGAAACACCAAGAAAACCCAGTACATTTAGACACAAGAAGATATAGGATGAACAAAAGCAAGAAAATGAGTAAAAGAGTAAGAATATTACAGGAACGAAGCAAGGAAAACAATCAATAGCTCGAGATCAGTCTAAGGAGCCTCAGATCTCGCACATGCATCCACGAAAAGCTTGTGATCACTGACCTTGATGGATTCCCATCAACCTTTAGTCTCCTCCACATCTGTTCGGGCACCTTTGATCTCTAATGAAACTCCACAAAATGAAATGAAAGGTGAGGAAGAGAGGGGGAATATATAGGTGGGTGTAGGTTTGGTTTTGCTCATAAATCCAAGTAGGCATAGAAAATCTAAATCCAAGTAGGCACCAAAAATTCAAATCTAAGCGGGCACTGAGAACCTCCTTAGGCACCAAAAATCTCCCTGGGAACCAAGAATCTCATTAGGAATCCAAACAGGAACTAAAAATCTTATCAGAACTGATGGAAACACTACACTACCACCTCATAAAGCTCATATAAACCCCAAGAAAGTAAGGTTCAAAAGCATCCAAAGAAGATGTAAAATTGCAACATGATTAAGAACATTATAAAGTTATTCAAGAAATTATTAAAATTATATTTACACCCAAAAATGGTTCATTTACAAAAAGGTCCAAAAGTTAGATGAAATTATATAACTGAGAAAATAAGGTAGTTTTGATTCAAATTTTAAACACAGATTCATCATCTAGTGTGATATCATAATTCTGGGTTAAATTTCAAGACTAGGCATCAAATTACTCCAATTAGGCCAAACAATTACATTTATGAATTAATCAAGATTAGGGGCCATACGACCATAAAACCCTAATAAGGATTTTGTTCCCAAAACCTTAAACAAATAACGATGGGTACTTCCTATGCATCTCATCCTCTAACTCCCACGTGGCTTCCTCCACACCACGATGATGCCAAAACACCTTCACTAAAGCTATATCCTTCTTCCTAAAATTCAACATATACCTATCTAAGATCAACACTGGACCATCAACATAAGAAACATCATCATCCAACTCCGCTTCCACCGGTTGTAACATTTGTTCTGCATTGGGATGGAACTTCATCAACATCAAAACATGGAACACACTGTGTAATTGATGCAGATTTGGAGGCAACATTAACATGTGTGCCACCTTCCCAACTCGTGCTATAATAGGATATGGCCCCATAAACCTAAGTGCCAACTTCCCCTTCTGATCAAACCTTAGAACACCCTTTAAAGGAGATACTTTTAGGTATACACAGTCTCTAACATGGAATTCCAATGGTCTATGATAGTTGTCAGCATATGGCTTCTACCTATCTAGGGATTCCTTCAACTAATGTTGGATCACCTTGGTCTTCTTTATAGTTTACTGAATCAACTCATGACCCAACACTTGGTACTCACCTGCTTCATACCAGCAAAGAGGTGACCTGCATCACCTACCATACAAATCCTCATATGATGCCATGTTTGTGCTCCTTTGATGATTTTTTTTATAGGCAAACTCAATCATGCTCAGGTGAATATCCCAATTCCCAAGAAACTGAAGTATACATACCATTAGAAGATTCCAGTGTCTTTATGGTCCTCTCTTATTAATCATCTTTATATGGGTAAAAGGTCACACTGAACCCCAACTGGGTCCCTAATGATCTATGTAGACGCTCCCAAAACCTGCTCGTAACCTTAGCACCCCTATAAAAAAAATATGGTAATTGGTATTTTGTGCAAATGAACAACCACATCAACATAGATATATGCCAACCTCTCTACTATATAGGTGGTCTTGACTAAAAAGAAGTGAGATGACTTTGTCAACTGGTCAACAATCACCCGAATGGAATCATGACCCTTGGTTATCCTAGGTAGACCAACCACAAAGTCCATGATTATATGATCCCATTTCCACTATGGAATTGAAAAAAGTTGTAACATTCCTATAGTCTTCTGATTATATGCCTTTACCCACTGACAAACTGGGCACTTGAGCTCAAAATTTATCACATGACGTTTCAAACCTAGCCACTAGTACAAATCCTTAAGATTGTGATACATATTTATACTTCCAGGATGCATTGCATACATTGAGAAATGAGCTTTGTCAAGTATTATCTGCCTCAGACCAAAAATGTCAAGAACCACTATTATGTTGTAAAAACACATTGTACCATCATCTTTCTCATGAAACCCATCATGTTTCTTATTTCCAAACTATGATTTGATTTTTTGTATCATGGTATCATCCTTCTATGCATCTCTGATATGTTGTGTCACCTATAAGTTTGCCAACAAGATGGCCAACAAGGAGGCCTCCAACTATGCATTCATCTACTAAAGAGATACTAGGATATCCTACTTGTGATGTGTCATTGAGTGAAAGTGTGATTTATTTGTAGATGAGAATCAAGACGAAGATGACTTTCTGCTCAATGCATCAGTCACTATGTTTGCCTTTCTGAGTTGGTAGTCTATCACACAATCATAGTCCTTGATCAGCTACATCCATCTCCTCTACCTCATATTCAGCTCTTTCTTAGAGATGATGTACTGAACATTCTTATGATCAGTGAAGATTTGGCACTTCTTCTCATACAAATAGTGTCTCCAAATGTTTAAGGAAGAAACACAATTCCTAACTCCACATCATGAGTTGGGTATTTCTCCTCATGTTTCTTAAGTTTTTGAGAAGCAAAAGAAATCATGTTCTTATCCTGCATAGAACACATCCCAACCCATTCTTCAAATCATCATGGAAAATTATGTGGCCTTTCCCAGTTTTTGGAAACACCACCACTGGAGCACTCATCAACTTCTCCTTCAATAGCTAGAAAGAACTTTGACACTTCTCGTCCCAAACAAAAGGAACACCCTTTGTAGTTAGCTTGGTCAAAGGTAAAGCTATGGATGTGAAGTTCTTGATGAACTTTCTATAGTAACCAACTAAACCTAGGAAGGTTTGAAACTTAGTTGTGTCTTGGGCCGCTTCCATTCACAAAAAGACACTCCAGTCAGCCAAAACTTGCACTTATTAAACTTAGCATACAACCTATGTTGTCTCAACAACTCCAAAGCTTGACAAATATGTTTCTCATGTTGTTGATTGTCCCTAGAGTATGTTAAGATATCATCTATGAATACCAAAATGAACTGATCAAGTTATTGTTTGAACACTTTATTCATCAAGTCCATAAATATTGTCGGCACGTTGTTTATCCTAAAAGGCATAACCACAAACTCATAATGACCATACCTAGTCCTAAAAGTAGTCTTAGGTATGTCATCCGCCTTGATCCTCAACTAGTGATATCCTGACCTCAGGTTTATCTTGGAAAACACATATCACCTCTCAACTGGTCAAATAGATCATCTACATATCCTTGGCAATGGGCACTTATTCTTCACTGTAACCTCGTTCAACTATCAGTTGTCTATGCAAAACCTCATAGAACCATCTTTCTATTAGGAAATCGGGGTGATGAATAAGGCAGTGAAAAAAAAATTAATGTCTGATTCCCTAGTCAGCAAGATCGCTTCAACAACTATGAGATGGGAAAGAAGGTTTAACATGGTCCTGGAGCAAGTCCAACGACAATACCCTTGCAGTAGTGTGCACCTTTCTTCAAGCAATAGCATGCTTCTTCAAGTAGCACTCGAGAAGTCATCAGTGGTGGCCTACTAGGCAACACCATGAATGGAACTTGATGACATCCTCCTAGTGCTCGGCAACAACCTCCCTCCTCTAGAGTAGTCTATGTGGACCACTGGGAACTCCACATTGTGCTACCAATGTCAATGGGAAGGATTTGTCCCTTTGAATGTCAATTTTCTTCGATTGATTCGCTCTCCCACAATTGTATGTGCCTTGTTGTTCCTCCCTTTTATGAGTAGAACTTGCTCGGGCTCTCTATTGGTTACCACAACCAGAGAGGACAATAATTATCAGAGATTATTGTTGTGTCTAGGAAGCCCCCAGTACCCCTCTATATATAGGATAGATAGGGTCAGGGTTTCCAATCAATATGGGAATCGAAATGATTGAATTCACAAACTTTCTAGAAACAATGAATAGTATACCATTCAGTTCACTAACCAATCGGTCGGTTCATGCATGAACCAGTCAATTCATGTCATGAATTGGTCATTTCATGTGTTTTCCTATTCTGAATCACATTGGTAAATAATGCACAATTAATGCAAAACATGACGTCAACATCAATCATTTATCCAATTGAATTGACCATTAAATTAGTCATTTGGGATAATGAACCGGTTAGTTCACTTAGTGAAGCATTTGGTTCATGTCTTGGTTCAGGGATTGTTCAGCCAATGTTGTTTCCAATTGACTTATCACTCCAATCGATCAGTTCAGCCCTTGAACCGGTCAGTTCAGAGTCCATTCAGTCAACTTTGAACCTCAGTTGTTTAATTGAAAACCTAAATACTTTTAGTAATCAAGTTAAACATCATTCATGAATATAATTCAATTCCAACTATATCATATGTGTGTATCGCTATAGGTTCCAATTTACGTTGGCAGTGAAGGTCCATAACTAACTTATGACATCACACGCATTAAGAGGTATCTAGCAACACATCATTTCTACCCAAGTAATTTGGAAAGTTGGAGAACAACTCCAACCTACAATCTGTGATCAGTGTTATAATGATCATATAGTTCCTTTGTCTTTGATATCCAGATTAAAGTTGAGGCATGGAATCTCCATCCTCTTCAACATTCAATCCATGTTCCTTGAACTACAACAGACTATCTAAGATGGATGTGAGTTCACATATCACATATTGAATCACATGAGTATGGCCATACACTTCTCATCCTCACTTATCAAGTGGCATGGATATCAATCTCTTATGGTAGGGACAAATCCCATTTACATCACTCACACTCAATCCCCATGTGTCACAGAGTACCTGAGCATCACCTTTATGGAAACCCTTATTCAAGGTCACATTGAATGGTGTCAAAGTACCACAATCACCACTATCACTACGACAGTTGATTCTAACTACCATTCAATAGTTTCCATGTATCACTCTCAAGATGGGTCTGTCTGGTACACAGGTCTCTAACAAGTACATTTGTGCTTGACTTGATATCACATATCATGACTAATGAGACTTTGTTATCAGTCAACACATGCTCTATTCTTATGTATTATTGTTGTCAATTTTTCTTCCACCAATAAGATCTGGCTAGGGACAAAACAAGAATGTATGTACTCTCATCATACACATGATCTCATTGTTCAGGTCCTCAACCTGAAGACATATGTCATCAAGTAACATCATTCTTATGTTTTTATCATCATCTCATGATTGATACAAATGTAATAGACAGAATCATCTTTATCATTATCAAATCAGGTATTTAGTGCCCCATTACAATCATCATATGATAGACTCTATGGGGATACATAGCAACATACTCCCACTTGCACTTAGAGCCAATCACCCACGGATCTTATTCCAAGTGATCTTAACATGTCCATCATGTTTCTACTGCGCAAGCACTTTTATAGCGGATTAGCAACGTTCGATTCAAGTTGGTATTTTGTAAGTTTTCACATCTCCTTGATGTACGACCTCTTGAATGAGATGGAGGTGTTGTAGTATGCTATTTGAGATTTCTTTCCTATCTTGTAGATCCATTGGATGTCACAATATTTCTACTATGTCATCAATGGTTATAACCTCCCACAAGTTCATGTACATGAACTTCTTGATCCATATAGTATCCTTTGATGTCTTCAAAATAGCAAGGTACTCACTTTCTATTGTAGAATTGGTGATTGCCTCTTACTTGGAACATTTAGATCTTACAGTTCTATTTTAAGGTTGAACACAAATTTTGATTGTGATCATTAATTTTGTTTGTCATTCTGGAAGCTTGCATCAGTGTAACCCTTTACACTCAACTCTTACTTATTATTATAACCAAGGAACTAATCCTTTTAGTGCTTCTCAAGTACCTAAGGATGTTCTTTTATGGAAGTTCAGTGACTTTCATTAGAATCTAATAGATATCCTCTCGTCATGTCCAATACATATGATACAATGGATGAGTACATAACATTTCATACATGATAGATCCAATTGTGATTGCATATGGCATCTTACTCATGTTTTTCCCATTCTTCATAATTGCAATGCTAGGCTCTTGAGAGATTGGTTCCATGGAACATGGATAAATCTTCTCTCATTGAGCTTTGTATTCTAAACCCTTTTAGCATCTTGCCAATATATGTGCTCTTATTTATGTCAAGAAGCCCTCTAGATCTATATTTATAGATCTTGATTCCTGTCATATAGGATTTTTTGCCTAAACCCTTCATACAGAAGGTATTTCTAGCCAAGTTTGAATATATGCAGGATGAGAACGTTATTCCCCATAATTATATGGAATATAAATATGCTCCCACTAAATATTTTGTAATCACAAATTTCATCTCTATTTAGACTAAAGTCAAATTCTTTGACTTTTTTGTTAAAGTGGAAGATTCTAGCTCTGAGATGCTTGCTTCAATCCATATATTCACCTTACTATCTTATAGATTTTATTTACAATAATTGAATTTTTAAAACTTTAGGCCTTATCTTGTACACATCCCCATAACTATTCCAATTAAGGAATGTGGTTTTAGCATCCATATGCCAAATCTTGTAGTTATAACAAGTTGTAATGGAAATCATGATCTTGATGGATTTAACCATGGAAATTGGTTAAGAGATTTCATCATGTTCTACACCTTGAACTTCTTTGAAACTCTTTGCAACCAATCTACTGTTCCATGTTGGTCTTCTTCCTGAAGACCCAATTGCACCCTATGGGTTTTACCCCTTCATGTGGATCCACCAAGGTCATACCTTGTTGGTGTACATGGAGTCCATCTTGGATCTCATGGCCTCAAGCCATGTCTCAAATTTTGGTCCCTCAATAGCTTCTAGGTAGGTTGTTGACCCATCATCTATGATCAACTTATAGCCTTCTTGAGCCATAAGATATCATAATCTTTCAAGCACAAGAAGTGTTCTACAATAACTATGAGTTTTCTGTGTAACATAAGGATCTTGAGATTCCAAGAAATCGTGTGATTCTCCATGTTCCAATTATGCCTCTTTGGTTCAATGTTTTCTTGTTAGTCTGGAAATTTTTGAGTTCTACTTTTCTCCCACTGATTCGCTTAGAACTATGTCCCTTTTCATTAATACAACCATCCTTGTAACAAACACTTTTGTTATTGAATTGGAATAAAAGTAGTATTCAAAAAAATAACATTTATGTGATTTGTAGACAAAACCTTTTAAGAAACTATTTTCTTATTAAGGGTTTCATTCCTAATCTCTTATAAAAGACATCTTGGGATACTTCCCATGCTATATCTCATATGGTGTCCTTTTAACCAATTTAGACGGTACATTGTTTAGTGTAAAGCATGTTCCCAAAAAGGAAAATAGAAGATTAGATACATATATAGATACTCGCACCATGACAAATTGGGTGTGATCCCTTCTTTCTGATATCTATTATGATACACTATCGTTGTGTTTCGGGTGGAGTTCACATGATACACTATCATGGTCTCCCAAAAGGCCCTCAAACTCTTGGTTCAAAGTATTTCCATATTGATCATATCAAAATGTTTTAATACTTATACCAAGCTGGTTATGTACTTCATTCATGATCTCTTTGAACACTTCAAGAGATTCAGGCTTGTATTTCATCAAATATGATCTACCACATTTACTGAGAATATCAGCAAATATGATGAGGTACTATTAACCACCGCTAGAATTTATTCTTAAATGTCTAAATACATTAGTATGTGTGATCTCTAATAGAATACTCACTCTCCTAGTACATCTAGTGAAAGGTTCTTTTGCCATATTGCCCAATAAATAAGACTTGCATGTCTCTATTGGTTCAATAACAAAAAGAGTCTAGATAACCATCATATGGATTCTGGAAATGCATTTCTCATTTATGTGCTCTAGATGACAATGTTGTACGTATTCATCGTTTGAGTCATTCAGTCATTCAGTATACATAACTGTCTCTAGAACTATCAAGTATAAATTATGAGACGTTAGGGCCATAGCCATAAAAAATCATATCTTTGTAAGCAAAAAATCATAATATTCTTGTCCCTACAAGATACATGATGTTTCTCATTAATGGCAGGTACATAATAACAATTCACTAATTCTAGTACATGTCCATTATGAATGACATATTTTGATTGTAGTGACAGCAACTCTTGCTCAACATAGTTCTAGGTTACATATTTTTGGGTCTTGAAGTGGAGATATCTATCTCTTTCTTCTTCATTCTGAGTTCCTTTAAGTGCAAATGACAGATTCCTTTTGCACTTACCTTTCTCTTCATTTTGAGTGGAGAAGATTTCAACTTTAGTTTAGCCTAAGAACTCTTCTTGGCTTTGTCCTTGTCTTTAGACTTCACTCTGTTGATCATCATCACAGGTTTGTCCTTATTCATTCTTTCTTTGACATTTATCAACATGCCAAGTAAATCTGACAACGGTTTAGCCAAGTTACTCAAGTAATACCACTTGATAAACTGGTTATATGATTCAGGAAAAGATTATAGAATCATATTTATAGCCAACTCTTGACTTAAAGTAATTCCCAATCTTTCTAGATGTTCCATATGCCCAATCATATTAAGCACATGGGGATCTACTGAATCTCCTTCTTTCATTTTGCACTCAAAGAGTGCCTTTAAGACTTTGTACCCTTCTTTCTCTACATGACCCTAGTTCATACTCTTAAGATGTGTGACCATCTCAAGAATCCCTATGTCTTCGTGCTGCTCATTCAACTCATAGTTCATACAACATAGAATAAGGTGCTTAATGTCCAAGGCATCATTGACATGCTTCTGATAAGCATCCACCTCAGCCCCAAACACATCAGGAGTAGGTTCTTCTAGCACTGGTGTATCCAGGACATAGGGCTTATGCTCATCATTAAGAACCCTTGTCAAGGTCCAGTATCAGTCATGGAAGTTTGTCCCATTTATTTTGTTCTTCTTAAGAACTGGTCGCAATGATGATTTGTTTGACATTTATTTCTACAAAATAAAATTTTGCAATTTTATCAAAACACTTTTAGTTAATTAGATGTGATAACATAGATGATATTAATTAGTGATTTAATTAATTATACCTCCCACTATTTTTTTTAAATTGATATCCCTATATAGTGGTTAATCTTTGGTGATTATAATACTTTTATATATAATTATGTTATTGATATGACAATTGGACAAAAACATAGTGCTGAAAGTAGCTCATTCATGATGGTATCCAGACATATAAATGCATAAATCTTAGAAATGGCATAACTTCTACGTCCAATGGATATTTATGCTGAAATTTTGGGTAATATATTGTATATGACTTCTTAGACTCTCTGAAAAAAATTGTAGGATAATGTTGTTCCTACATGATGTTATTACTACTTTTGTATGAATCACTTTTTGGGCTATTTTGTGCCCTAATTTGAGGTTTAGTCCTTTTTATGGATAATGATGGATCAATATAACATATGGAGTAACAATAAACATGTTTCATACATTTTATATCTTTTGAAGTTGAAATCTACAATTTATTTTATGAATATTATTTACGAGCATTAATGTAACTTGATTGATGTAGTAAAAAATGTTTAAATTGTTCTAAGTAATAAAATATAACCTTAATCATGTAGTGCCCTTAGTCCATAGAACTATTTTAGTGTCAAAACTTGTTGGATAGTGGGAGTAGTAATACAAAAGGAGCTCAAAGTTGTATATTGTTGAGTATATGTGGGTGCAGGGAGGGTGTATCCCTCTCATCTTGATACCAAGGTTTGTAGAGCGGTCAAGGTTGTGTCTTAGATGTGGAAGTGATTAAGAGTGACTGTGTTCATAACTCAGATTTGAGGGTTTATACCCTGGTTTTTTTAGTGCCATGGCCTATGTACCCAGGATGGACTAGGCTATTTTTTAGTTGGACCAATGTGCCAGTAAAGTTGTTACTTGTACTCATCGAGGGGAAGAGATATTAGGATTCCAATCATCCTAGATATTATATGAGGAAGATTTTGACTTCAGAGTGATCAACTAGTAGTTTGAATGGTACGTCTCAAACTACCTAGGGCTTAATAAAATATGTAATTCATCCATGTAGCATATCTATTAGGGTTACTTGGCAAATCACACTGAATGATGATCTTTGCTTTGTTTATTTTAATTTGTAGATGGTTTATAATGCAGTATGAGAAATCAATTGTACTTATGACTATAGTTATGCTTGATCTTTATGCAAGGTATGTATTCTTTCAACTTTGTATTACTATATTCTTTAACTGATTAATATAATTGTAAAACCTTGGAATCAAGTGATGTTTCTGGAGTTATATCTCGCATTGGGACATTGATCTCACCTCATGAGTTATCACATGTTTTTAGGTTATCGGCAACATTGTCAGACGCAATGTGACGAGGAGGCATAGTTTCAATATTAATAGTTTCAAAAGTTTGGTGTGGTTAGTATAGAGTCCTAGAGTCATCCCTGTACTCTTAGGTCTGGATGGGGAGTTTTGTGTATCATGTTTATGCCATTAGCAATGTAAATGATGTAATTATGTTGACAAAATCTTTTGTATACCATTTATGGCTTAGGCCATGGAACTCATAAAAGTACCTAATATATATATATATATATATATATATATATATATATATATATATATATATATATATATATATATATATATATACAGAGAGAGAGTCAGGCTAGAATACACTCGAGTGTATAGATCGCACGAATACACTCAAGTGTGTTTGCATATCAAGACTATTTTTTGTAAAATGTAAACCATTGATCTTCACCGTCATACTATAACTAGGCTACATACAAATTTTGATCCCATTTGGATGGGTGTAAGTCACTCATCCAAGGGCAACAAAATTGACGCGTGAAACTAATTTGAAACACATAATTTTTGTGGTCTTTATAACATGACCTATAAATGTCCAAATGTGCTCAAATTTTGTGTATGAGCTATTCATAAGATGTTTAAGAAGATCAATGAATTAGATTTTTGAAAAAAATATTGCATCATGAAAAACTACTTTAGTGTATTCTTCTTAGAATACACTCGAGTGTATTCTAGCCTGACTCTCTCTCTCTCTCTCTATATATATATATATATATATATATATAGAGAGAGAGAGAGAGAGATAGAGATATAGAGAGAGAGGGAGAGAGAGATAGAGAGTGAGTCAAACTAGAACACACTCAAGTGTATTGGAGACCGAATACACTTAAGTCATTCTCCATCATGCAACATTTATTTTGAAAATCTGGACCATTGCTCTTCTTAAGTACCTTACAAACATACTACAAACAAAATTGAGCTCATTTATACACTTGTAGGTCATGCATTTAAAGGTGAAAAAAATGATACAATTCGAATTAGTTTTGTGCGTCAATTTTGTTGACCATAAAAGGGTGGCTTAGAAGAATTCAAATGAGTTCAAAATTTTCATGTAGCATGTATTTTTTATTACAATGAATATAAATGGTTTGCATTAAAAAAAAGGGTCTACATATGTTATCACCACTTGAGTGTAGCGTACAACTTGTACACTCAAGTGTATTCTAGACTGACTCTCTCTCTCTCTCTCTCTCTCTCTATATATATATATATATATATATATATATATATATATATAAGAAGTTGGACCTTTGTGTAAATGCTTCCTTTAACATGTTTAGTAAAATTTAATTTGATTTTAAATATGTATCCTTTTTGGATAATATGCTTAATTAGTGTTTGATCACTGTTTTGGTTTTGAGTAATGTCACTTATCATGGCAATTTTACACATCGAATACATTTCAAAAAACTACAACATGTGGTACCTTCATTTGGGTCCTAGATCATGACATTAAACTGTACCACCTCCATGAATAAAGTCCTATCATGAGTAGGCAATGCTTTTACTTTATCATTTAGATCCCTTTTATGAGTAGGTAGAACATGGATTGTACACATGATTCAAGCTCTATCCTATATGGGAAAACCTCATATTTCCTTTTTTACGTCAAGTCCCATCCCGACTAGGAAAACAATACTATGCAAAATACCTAACTCACATAGCTAAACCATTTTGCACTTAAATCCTACCTTTGGTAGATAATGAATATTTTCAACTGAATCCCTATCCTGGTTAGGCATTGACAATTCATACACTTTGAATTCCAAGTCCTACTTTGAGTAGGCACTTTGCATTTCAGAAGCCTTATCTTGTAGAGGTTATGCACATATTTCTATCAATATTTTATAATCTGATTTAGGCGAGTTTGTATGGGTGAGTCTTTATTAGTTACATGTTTTGTATATCTTATTTCAAAGTAACCTACAAAACTCTTTTTTGTATAACTCTATATTAAATGCATTTGGTTTGAAGTTATTATGTTTTACAAAATCCTAATGCATTGATGGTTCCATGTAGACAAAATGATCACATTTTGATGATGTCAATACCACCTACATCAATCTTGGTACCACTGAATAGACAAAGGAAGAGGCAAGTCATAGATTCAACTCGGTTGCACCAAAATACATCTCATTACCATGAAGACATAGAGTTGATACCACTGAAGGATAACTCAATGGTTCTGAGAATGTAGACCTAAGAGTGTAAATAATATCTTGGTGCCACTGACTCTCAGCTTGGTGGCATCGAAACAACCCTATTCAAGTCATACAAAAGAGCAACCGATAGCACCAACTTCCAAGTCAGTACCGCAAAGATTTCTTTAATGACTGCTATTATAAATAATAATATCCAACATTTTTCTGCTAAGTGATGTTTTTGTATTTGTCCTAAAACCTAAGGAAGACATCTAGACCACGGGTATTACACTTATTATGAGGAAGGATAGGTGGAGACATGGAGCGAGGAAAATTCTAACACCTTCATGGAACATTTTGTCACCCAAAATGCTATCTATTTGTAGCCATATTTGGAAGGAATCATCCTCATGCTTCTCCTCAGGTTTTTTTATAGTTATTATGCAATGCTTCTCATCTGAATCTTCTTGTGATATCATGTTGAGCATGTGGTTCTAATACCCTTTTCTCTAGGATTGGGGAGTAGCTCCGTGTTTATTTTTGCATGAAAATATTTACCTAAATATTGATTTCTTTTCTTTGGAAGTTGATAATGGTGGTGTATTCAACTTTCCATGTTCTTTCTTGATCACCAAAATTATACTTCAAATTCTTAATCACTATAAAAGCATGATTAACAATTGGAAAACCATCATCAACATAATTAGTAATGCTCCATAAAGGAGGACTAATAATTGTGAGGTCAATCATCCAGAGGGAGGTTGTATTCACTTAATATCTTATATTAATTCTACAAAAGTGGGTTTATAATTAGGTTAAATAGTGAACTACACAATGAGGTGGGTAGTGTAATCTACATATGTCTAATCCAAAGAAGAAAGTTATTTACACAAAATGAATATTCATGTATTGATTGCATAGTGGTGAAACTATAATCCTAGATATTTCAGTCTTCTAATGTTAAAACCAAGTTAGTCTAATATTCTTCGTTTTCATTCGTACTTAATTTAGACCAAACAATCCTTTGCTTAGGTCTAGTTATTTGACTTTAGCTAGTCATAATCTCGCTAGCAGTTTCAATTCCCTATTTTTGACAACTTAGGCCCCTTAAATCCCTTACTACTCAACACATATAGTTGTGTATTCACACACACAATATATGTGTCAATCCTTGAATCTCAAAATCTCTCTTACACCATAATATTAGGGTATGTGATGATCAAGCTGGCTAACACAAAACACATTTGAGATATTTCCTTTTCTTTTTATATTTCTACAAGTTATGAAACACATAATAAACTTTTTAGCATATAATTTCATCACATAATTGAACCACAAGAACTTTTCTTATTCATCTCTCACAGTTCAACACATTCAAAAACATGAAGCATATATTTTACAACCATTCTACAAGGGTAAAAAATTACAATACTTTATTACTTAACTAATACATCTTTCTTTTTCTCACTGTAGGACCTAGAGTGGATAGAGACCAAGACTACCTAATTCTTCCTTAAAACACTACTAACATTCATATGCAGTAGGACTCTTTTGATTCTATATCTATCTCCATAATCAATGGGTTTGCCTATGAATTTGTCTAGTAGAGTGTGAGTTACTATTTTAATGAATGCAAATTCATCAATTAGATAAGATAATACACACGATGTTCATTTAACAAAGTGCAACATATAAAAGATAGGAAAAACCATCAAATAAAGAACTGAATGAAAAACATTGTAAATCAATCAACCAACCCAAATACTAGGAATAAATCAAAAATAGATGTGATTCTGACTACTTAATCTTTTAATCACTTCACTAATGTCATGAACCCACATGACTTGTATCACAACATCCAGAAGCATCACAACAAGATACAACATCATCGTCTAAGACTTAGAGTCAACCCATGATTCTAAGTCTGCTAATTAGCTACTCGATCTATAATGAGTCCCTCCATGTATGGTATAGATGACTATATCAACATGCCAAATGAAACTCGAGTCCTTCTCTAAACCAAGGTACTTGATAGAGAGTCAAATATACTTTGTATTAAACAGCCTACATCTATGGTTCCACAAGGACGGATTCACTAAGTAGCAACTAAACAAGGTACCACTAGGATCTCCGATTAATGTTGGGTACCTGTCTATAACTTTATTGAAAGCTTGGTACCATCGGGATTTAGGTTATTGTTGAATACTATTGGGTATCACTGAAATCTTTGATTATTGCTGGATATTCCTATTGTAATCCAAGATGTCATCTACACTGGGCTTAACCCTTGATGCCCTGTCGGTGCACTCTAGCTTCCTCTCCTGGACACTTCCCACAGATAAGACATTTCCTTTATTATGTCCTAGATCTCCTCAAGGAATAAAAGATGTTCAAGGCATCTAAATTTCTAATTGATTCTTTACTTCCATTGTTCAATGATCTAGGAAACCTTTCTTAGTTTTATTCAGTAATTAGATCATTCTATTTTTTTGACTATATTCTACACTATATGAATACTACTTAAAATTGTATAAAAACAAATACAAATATTTCTAATGCTCTAAAAAGGCATTTAACTAAACTATTAATGTTCAATATTATATTTCACTTGAATTGAATAACTTAAGAATATCTAAATATATTAGAATGATATGTTCAGTAATAATAATATTAATCATTCATACTAAATGCTACTTATTCAGATCTAACTACATCGCCAAATTTTCAATCTGTGTATAGGATGAACCGACTGAGTTGAACATATGATACATATTATTGGAAAGAACTACATATTTTAACATTTAACTCATAACTATAAGAAACCAATCTATCTAATAGAATCTTCTAAAATGTACTTCACTAATGAGGGTTTAAGGAAAACCTGGATTAACCACCACATCCAAATTATATTTTATTTGAAACTCATAAAAATAATATACATGCATTTTAGAATTGAAGTCGTTCATAATTGATCAATTTTTCATTTTGGTATGTGTGATTGATCTCTGTTGTGCACATTTATATAGACTTTTTATCCACTTTTGCACACAATTGTAATCCATTTTGTACTTCACTTTGCCTCCGATGATATTTGATTTCACAACTTTTTATTTGTTTCACTCATTTCACATCTGTGATCATAAGTGCACAATCTTGATGAGGAAATGGGGTCAATTTGATAAAAATCCGACCTTAGCTGGATTACTCAGGAGATTTCATACATCACAGGGAGATACTTGAAGATTCTGGAAGAAACACAGTGTGTGCTTTATACCACACAACTTATGAGTTTACAGATAGCTTCCCTTCCCCCTCAATAGCAAGGACATAGCGTGTCTCTTGGACCATATGACATGTGAGCACAATCAAAGATATCATCAACATTTTCACCAAGAAACATGTTGTGTGTTTATTAACACACATCATGTCAAATCTATTCTAGGTCTTCATCATTGTCTACAACACAACATGTCTCCTAGTGACACATTGTGCATCCTTCACGCAAGACAGTTCGAGAGCTAGTTACACATGGCAACACATCGTGTCTCTTCTTAGTCTTGGCATGTCACCACGATTTCTACAAATTTTGGAAACAACCATCCATCATTATAAATATGAGAACACACTTATGGGACACTCATCTCTTGTCATTTTGAAACACTTTTTGACCAAAGAATGTAGTTGAGTAGAGGAGAGGCGATTTTAGGGAGGAAGAAGGGGTTACTCAGGAGAGGACCTCTATTCTTCTTCAAAGACTGTAGCAGAAGCTTCTCCACCCCATTTAAACCTCTCAGGAGAGAAGGTTGTTGGATTAGATGTAAGGAAATATGGTGAGAGAGAAGGTAGTGGAAACAAAAATTTGACTACCATATTCCCCTTAGGGAAATAGATGGCATCAATTAATGGGAAGATGGTTGCGAGGTTATAGTTGGTCCTAGAGAAAGTCCAGCAATAGTTCCCTCGATGTAGTGTGTGCCTTTCTTCAAGTTGAACCTAGACAATGTCTGTGTTGGCCTCCTGGTTGTTCACCACAGACATCAGTTGACTTTGTCCTCGGAGAAGAAGGCAACAACCTCCTCTCCTCTGTAGTAATCCACACGCACAACCAAGAACTCATGTCATTCTAGAAGAACAGACAAGGAGTTGCCCCTTCTAGTTTGTGTACTAGCACCAACTTACACTCCCACAATTGTTCTCCCTTGCTATTCCTCCCTTTATCAGGTAGAACTTGCTCGGGTTCTCTTGGTTACCACAATGAGAGTAGATAACAATTGTTAGAGCTAAATGATGTGTATGAGAAGCCCCGAGTACCCCTCTATTTATAGGAGGGTTAGGGTCAGAGTTCCCAATCTTAGCGGGAGTCAAACAATGTGAAATTTCATGAATTTTCACATCTTGTGACTGGAAAAACAATTGGTTAATAGGTGAACTGATCGGTTTCCATGTGATCTGAATAGTTTAACCCTTGAACCGGTCATTTCATCATGTTTCCCAATTCCATATGTATTCACAATTAACACATAATTTAATGCATAATATGAATTCAACACTAATCATGGATCCAATAAAATTGATCCATGAACCAGACAGTTCATCTCATGAACCGATCATTTTAAGACCTTGAGACAATCGGTTCACTAAGTGAATTGTTCGGTTCATGCCCTAGTTCAACCAATATTTAGCCAATGTAGTTTCAATCAACCTGACCCTCCAACCGATTGGTTCAACACTTGAACTAGTCAGTTCAGATTCCCATCAGTCAATTGTTGTTAAATCAAATATCGAAACACTTTAGTAATAAAGTTAAATATCATTCATGAATAAACTCTTATTCCAAGTGTATCCTATGTGTGCGACCCTATAGGTTCCAAATCGCATTGACAATGAATGTTCATAACTAGTTTATTACATCACCAACAATGAGCGATATCAAGAAACACATCATTGCTACCCAAGTAATTAGAAAGTTGGAGAACAACTTCAACCTACAATCTATAATTGGTGTTACATTGTCTATATAGTTACTTTGTTACTCTAGGCATGGAATCATCATCCTCTTCAACATTTAATCCTTATTCCTTGAACTCGAGAAGACTGTCTATGATATATATAATATCAATATCATATATTGACTCACATGAGCATGGACATGCATTTATCAGTCTCGCTTATCAAGTGGCCATGATGGCATACTCATGTAAAAGGGACAAATCTCATCTACATCACTCACAGTCATCCCCATGTGTCAAAGTGTACCTAAGCTTCATCTTTAGGTAACCCTTATCCAAGGTCATGGTGGATGATTTCAAAGTACACCAAGCGACATGTGATGAGTGTAGTGACTTCAGATCTAAAACCACAATCACCACCAACACTATAAGAGATGATCTCGATTACCAATTATGGTTTTCGTGCATCACTCTTATGATGGGTTTGTCTGATACAATGTTCTCTAACAAGTATTATGTGTTTGGTTTGATATCACAAATCATGACTGATGAGATTCTGTCATCAATCAACACACACTCTAGTCTTATGTGTTATTGATGTCTATTACCCTTCCACAATAACATCCAACTAGGGACATAATAAGAATGTATATACTCTTGACATCCATATGATCTCATTGTTTAGGTCATCAAATTGAAGATATACATCATTGAGTAATATCATTCTCTAGACATTTATTATGTTACATCATTATCTCATAAATGAATAAAACAAAATAAATTCGAAGATTTCCTTTATTATTAGTCAAATCATTTATAAGATATGCCATTACAATCATCATATGATTGGCTCTCTGGGCATACACAACAATAAACTCCCTCTTGAACTTAGAGCCAATCACCCATGAACTTAATCCCAAGTGATCTAACATGACCATCATTCTTCTACGATGACAATGCTTTTGTTAAGGGGTCAGTTACATTGCTCTCGGTTGGTAATCTACAAATCTTCACATCTCCTCAATGTATGATCACTCTTATGAGATGGAACTGCCTTTGTATATGTTTGGAATGTTGATGTGATTTGGGTTCTTTAGCTTGTGCAATATCTCCATTGTTGTCACAATATATCTCAATTGCATCATTGATTCTTGGAACCACCCCAAGTTCAGAAATGAACTTCTTGATCCAAATAACCTCCTTTGTTGCATTGGATGCAACAATATACTCGGCCTCTGTTGTAGAATCTGCATTTTTCTCTTGCTTGAAACTCTTCCATCTCACAACTCTGTTGTTGAGGACATTACACAATTCTATACTTTGATTTGTAGTCATCTTTGTTTGTTTGGAAGCTTGCATCAGTGTAGCCCTTTACCACTAATTCTTCTTGTTCGTCGTAGACAAGGAATTGATCTTTAGTTCTTCTCAAGTACTTAAGGATTTTCTTCATAGTTGTCTAGTGAACACCACTTGGATTTGACTAATATCTTCTCATCATGCTCAAGGCATATGAGACATCAGGATGAGTACATAACACTACATACATGATGGATCCAATTACAGATGCATATGGAATCCTACTCATGTGTTCCTTTTCTTCACAAGAATTGGGACATTGAGCTCTAGAGATGGTAACTCCATGAGTCATGGGCATGTTTCCTCTCTTTGAGTCCTCCATTTTGAACATCTTCAACACTTTGTTAACGTATATGATCTGACATAGTCCAAGAATCCTTCTATATCTGTCTCTATAGATCTTGATTCCCAAGATATAAGATGATTTGCCTAAGTCTTTCATAGAAAAAGTATTTCCCAACCAGGTCTTTACCATCTATAAAGTAGGGATTTCATTCCCCACCAATACTATGTCATCTACATATAATAGGAGGAATGCAATCATGCTCCCACTAACCTTCTTGTAAA
Source organism: Alisma plantago-aquatica (assembly GCA_963693085.1). Taxonomy (NCBI): domain Eukaryota; kingdom Viridiplantae; phylum Streptophyta; class Magnoliopsida; order Alismatales; family Alismataceae; genus Alisma; species Alisma plantago-aquatica. The sequence continues at coordinate 355,964,506 of OY856410.1, read as the reverse complement.
CACAAGGTTCATCTTCATTCTGACTAAAGCCAAACTCTTTGACTGTTTCATCAAATCAAAGATTCCAACTCCAAGATGATTGCTTCTATCCATAGATTGACCTTTATAGCTTACTGACTTTATTTGCATCCTTTAGATATATAAAACCCCTAGGTTGTGTTATGTACACATCCTCAAGAAGATTCCCATTAAGGAATGCAGTTTTAGCATCCATCTACCAAATCTCATAGTCATGATAAGTTGCAATGGCAAGCATGATCCTGATGGATTGAACCATGGCAACTGGAGAAAAGATTTCATCATATTCAACACCTTGAACTTGTCTTAAACCCTTTTCAACCGATCTGCCTTTGTAGGTTTGTACATTACCATCCATGTTGGTCTTCTTCTTGAAGATCCACTTGCACCCTATGGGTTTTACCCCTTCAGGTGGATCACCAAGGTCCATATCTTGTTGGTGTACATGGATTTCATCATAGATCTCATGGCCTCAAGCCATTTCTCAGACTCTGGTCCCTTAGTATCTTCTAGATAGTTTTTTGGCTCATCATCTATGACCAACTCACCGCCTTCTTGAGTCACAAGATAACCAAATCTTTCAGGCTCAAGGTGTGTCCTACTGATCTACAAGGTTCTTGTGTTACTTGAGGAATTTGAGATTCCACAATGATTTTTGATTCTATTTGTTCCTCTTGTACCTCTACTGGATCAATGTTTTATTGTTGGTATTTAACCTCTTTGAGTTCTACTTTCCTCCCACTAATTCCTTTCGAAATAAATTCCTTTTCTAGGAATACAACATATCTGGCAATAAACACTTTGTTGTCATATAGGGAACAAAAGTAATATCCTTTAGTTTCCTTGGGATATCCCACTATATAGCAATTAACTAATTTGAGTCCAAGCTTTTTGGGAAAATTCTTTCTCACATAAGCTTCACAAGCCAAAATCTTCATAAAAGACACATTGGGATGATTCCCATACCATATCTCACATGGTGTGAACTAATTTAGATGGTACACGGTCTAGTATAAACACGGAGTTTTCAAGAGCATAACTCTAGAAGTTATTCAGAAGTTCAACTAAACTCATCATTGGTTGCACCATATCTAGCAATGTCTTATTCCTTCTTTCTGATACACCATTGTGATATAATGTTCCAGGTGGAGTCCATTGTGATATGATACCACAGGCTCTCAGAAGGTTCTAAAACTCTTGGCTCAAGTATTCTCTACCTTGATTAAAAGGAAGTTCCTACATACTTTTGCCAATTTGGTTATGTACTTCATTCATGAAATCTTTGAACTTTTCACGGGTTTCTAACTTATGTTTCATCAGGTAAAAATAACCATACCTACTAAAGTCATTAGTAAAGGTAATGAAGTATCAATAACCACCTCTAAAATTTGTTCTGTAAGGGATGCATACATTAGTATGTATGAGTCCTAATAAATCACTTGCCCTCTAATTGTTACTAGTGAAGGGAGACTTGTCATCTTACCGAACAAACAAGATTCACATGTCTCTATTGATTTGAAATCAAAAGAGCCCAGGTAACCATCTTTAAGGAGTCTAGATATGCAATTCTCATTTATGTGCCCTAGACAACAATGCCAAAGATATGTTTTGTTTGAGTTATCAATTTTTAATCTTTTGGCATTTATGTTATAAACATATTTTTTAGATCCATAAAATGAAGACCATAAGACATTGGGGCACTTCCATTAAAGATATCATCTTTTTAAATAGAACACTAGTCATTCTTAATATGAAACTCATATCCATCCTTGTCCATACAAGATATAGAAATGATGTTTCTATTTATGGAAGGTACATAATAGCATTTCATTGACTCTATTACAAGTTGAGTGGGCAGAGATAAATTATAAGTTCCAACTATAGTGGCAACAAATCTTGCTCCATTTGTGACTCGTAGTTCAACCTCACCCTTTTTTAAAGGCCTACTTCTTTTTGGATCCTACATATTCAAACATATGTGAGATCCACATCTGGTATCTAGTACCCATGGTGACAAAGTAGACAAATTTATCTCAATAACATATATAACTATGGTGGAGATCTTTATCCCCATCTTCATCTTCTAGGGTCCCTTCAAGTATAAAGGAGATATTCCTTTTGTACTTCTTCTCTCCTTATCTTGAGTGTTGAAGATCTAGATTTATGCTTAGCCTTAGAACTCTTCATGGCCCTACTTTCATCCTTGGACTCAATTATGCTGATCACCATCACATATTTGCCCTTCTTCATTCTTGCTTTGACATTTATCAACATGTCAAGAAAATCTGACAATGGTGTGGCCATATTATTACATTGGTAAAACTCAATTAAATGTCTATATGATTCAGGAAACAATTATAGAATCATATCCATGGCTAACTCTTGGCTCTAAGAGAATACTAATTCTTCTAGATATTCCACATGTCCAATCATATTGAGCACATGGGTTTCTACTGGATCTCCCTCTATCATCTTATGCTCAATGAGAGCCTTTGAGACATTGTACTTTTCTTTCTTTCTGTTATTATGGGTTCACGTTCTTAAGATGTGTTACCAACTCAAGTATCCCCATGACTTCACATGGATCATGCAACTTATAATTCATGCAGCTTAGCATAAGGTGCTTTATGTCTAAGGCATCGTTGGCATGCTTCCCAATAAGCATCCACCTCATCCCAAGGTGCATTAAGAGCAGGTATTATGGCACTAGTGTGTCTAGGATATAAAGCTTATGCTCATCATTCAGAACAAACCAGTCATGGAATTTTGTCTCATTAAGTTTGTCCTTCCTAAGGATAGATTGCAACAATGATTTGTATTCAATTTGATTTTATAAGAGAAAATTTTCATTTTGTCAAAACACTTTTAATTTGATTTTATTTGAATAAAATTTGATGATATTCAATTAGGCCTTTAATTAATTATCACTCCTAGTATTTTGTTTAAATTGATAGCCTTCACATATCAATTTAGAAGATTACAACATACAAACTTCTAGAGAGCAAAGATCCAAACAATTGAGTTATTACCCAGCCAACGCCAATGCCCATATCAATCATTAAGGTAGGCAACATTTTCCAATTGCATCTTATATAATTCTTAGATGGGTGATATGTGCAACCATGTGCGATAGTCATTTTCATGCTTCTAGGTGCTTAATCTCATTATGATCACCTACTTAAGCCTGACCCAAAATCCAACACGATACTAATGTACCCTGCTTGGCAGGCCCACATAAGTACCATTACACTTCCACAAGATGGACATCACACCATGCTTGGCATGCCCACTCATAGTCGATCAAGCTTTTCATTTGTGTTTCTAATAGAAATCATCTTATACTTAATATGTTATTAAGGGAGTTGTATTTATAAATACATATACATATGCAATCACCACATACGTATAGTACGTATTGTATACATGCTTTATCCCACAAACAAAAACATGCAATAAAACATAAGCGATGGTTATGGCCATAATATTTGCATTCCTTCGAGCCACAAGGAATTACCATCACCTAAGGTATACATAATATATAGCAACATGTTGTTGGTGAAGATATGTGCTTGAACCAATTTGGGTTGCTCAGTTCAACCCTTGAAACAATCACCTCACCTCCCAGTCGTTCAGTTTGTTTGTCTGAATGATCATTTGGTCTATGGTCCAACATCTTCTAGACCCTCTAGTCAATCGGTAGGGCCACCAGCTGCCAGTTCGGCTCCTCTTATTGTCTATCCTCCTCGGTCCTCCAACTGATTGGCTCATCTTTAGAAATGGATGGCTCATCAGGTGCTGAAGTCTTCTTCATCATAATAAGAAATAAATATATCCTAATTATATTAACATATTACAAAGTAATAAGAAACCTTGAGTTATATATGAGGGGAGCATAGGAAGGAGAGAATAATACTTTTACATATGGAAGATAGGATAGAGGCTCAGTATGCAAATCGAGATATAAATAAGAGCATATAGCCACACAACCATGCACAGAGATATAGGTTATTGGCCATAACCATGCTTCATATCGACCATCAAAACCAATTTTTAGGGTGACACGTGTAAATTGCTTGTATATGCATATATATACATATATATATATATATATATATATATATATTAGTTGGTACATATGTGATATTTAATTAGATATGCACATTAATAAGTTTATGTATTCACATCGTATGCAATAATTAAAAAATGAAAACAAAATTTTGATTGTATTGATTAAATCCCAAAGCATAGTAAATTGACATGGCTCTGATACCACTGCAAGGAAATATGGCGATAGAGTAGGTAGAAGAAATAAAAAAATTGACTGTCATATTCCCCTTAACATAGTAGATTGTGTCAATAACTATGTAATAGGAAATATGGTTGTGAGGTTATACATGGTCCTAGAGCAATTCTGGAGACAATTCTCCCATTGTAGTGTGCACCTTTCTTCATGTTGCATCTAGAAAATATCTACATCGACCTCCTAGTTGTTCACCACAGACATAAGTTGCTTTGTCCTCTGAATGACATGCAACAACCTCTTCCCCTCTATTATAGTCCACATAGAATATCAGGAACTCTTGTCATTCTATAAGAATAGATAAAAAGGAGTTGTCCCTTCTACTCGGTGTACTAGCACCAACTTGCACTCCCACAATTTTTCTCCCTTTCTATCCCTCCCTTTATTGGGTAGGACTTGCTTTGGTTCTCTTGGTTCCCACAACCAGATAAGACAATAATTGTCAGAGCAAATTGATGTGTATGAGAAACCCCCAGTACCCCTCTATTCATAGGAGGGTTAGAGTCAGGATTCCTAGTCTGAGCAGGAGTGGAAGGGTACAAAATTTCACAAATTTTTGCATCCTATAAGCGTAAAAACAATCAGTTCATAGGTGAACCAATCAGTTTTCATGTGGGTTGATCAGTTCATCCTTTGAACCAGTTGTTTCATCATGTTTCTTAATTGCAATAGTATCGGCAATTAATATCCAATTTAATGCACAACATGAGTTCAACACTAATCCTTGATCCAATCAAAATGATCCATTAACCAGGTGGTTCATCTCATGAATTGGACATTTTGAGGCTTTGAGTCGATCAGTTCATGCCCTGGTTCAAATAATATCCAGACAATACCATTTCAATCAACCTGACACTCCAACTGATTGGTTCAACACTTGAATCATCAAGTTTAGAGTCCAGTCAGTCAATTTTTGTTTAAATCAAATACCTAAACACTTTAGTAATCAAGTGAAACATCATTTCCTATTACAATTGTGTCCTATGTGTGTGACCCTATAGGTTCCAAATCTCATTGACAGTGAATGTACATAACTAGTTTATGAAAAAACCAATGAGCAGTATCTTGCTACACATCATTGCTACCATAGTAATTGGAAAGTTGGAGAACGACTTAAACCCACAATTTGTGATTTGTGTTATAGTGTTTGTATAGTTACTTTGTCACTAATATCTTGATTGAACTCGAGGCATGGAATCGTCAGCCTCTTCAACGTTCAATCCATGTGCCTTGAACTAGAGCAGGCTGTCTGAGATATACGTAAGCTCAATATCATATATTGACTCACATGGGCATGGCCATGCATTTCTCAACCTTGCTTATCAAGAAGCTAGGAATCATACTCCTGTAGAAGGGACAAATCCCATCTACATCAGTCACAGTCATCCCCATGTGTCAAAGTGTACCTGAACATCACCTTTATGGTAACCCTTATTCAAGGTCATGGTGGATGATGTCAAAGTAGATTGAATGACATGTGATGAATGTAGTGACTTCAGGTCTGAGAACCACAATCACCACCAACACTATACAAGATGATATCGACTACCAATTATGGTTTACATGCATCGCTCTTATGGAGGGTATGTCTGATACACTATTCTCTAACAAGTATCTATATGTTTGGTTTGATATCACATATCATGACTGATGAGATTCTGTCATCAACCAACACACGCTCTAGTCTTATGTGTTATTTTTGTCTATTAGACTTCCACAATAACATATGATTAGGGACATAATAAGAATGTATATACTCTTGACATCCATATGATCTCATTGTTCAGGTCATCAACCTGAATACATACATCATTGAGTAATATCATTCAATATCCATTAATTATGTTGCATCATTATCTCATAATTGAATAAAATAGAATAAATTGGAAGATTGCCTTTGTTACTAATCAAATCATTTACAATATATTCCATTAGAATCATCAGATGATTGGATCTCTGGGCATACATACTAACAATAGAAGCATCAACAAGGGAATAATCTCATCTCCAAGCCAGAGTTCTACCTTTTTTTCTTTATTGCTTCATTTTCCCTTTCTTTTTTCTTCTCTTCTCATGTATAAACTTGAAATATGTACCTTGTACTTGTGTTCACCATCATGAATGAGTTGACTTCCATTTCTTTTCCATGGGAGAGTAGCTCCCATGTCATTACTCAAGCGCACTTAGATTTCTATACCCATGCTAGTTAATTTCTACCCCAAGATATTCTATGGTGTTTATTTGATTGTTTGTATTATTGGCCATCTTGCTTGCATGTTTTATACTTCTTTATGTGATCTAGGAAGACATCTGGAGAAGTAGGAAGTAGATATCACCACGGGAGTGGTTGGGATTATGTTGAGGATTCAAGGCAGTGGTTCAAATCTTAGCATAAGCACGGGAGTTCTATGTGAGATTATAAATGTCTCATTTCATTGTGAGGTGTGTAATGACAAAATCCTCCTTTGTATGTTAACTAGTATGTTAATTTATGTGGTTGTACATGAGTAATGATATGGAAGTGAAATCCCATAACAAAGATCCTTTAAATCAAATCTAAATATCTCTTTAAGAGATTAGTGTCTACTGCTTTCTTTAATTTGCAAACTAGATCAACCATAAACCAAACCAACCTTGGTAAATCAATCTAGATTGTTGAAGATTAACACACTTGCGCCTAACTCTACCTTCCTCCTTGGATTATCTTTAATATACTACAAGCATCTCTATACTTGCAGGGTAGTGCTCGACTTATATTAAGACTTGTTCACATGGCTAACAATCTTTAGTTACATTGGATGATCAGATATGAGCTGACTCAACCATCTGAGACAAAGAACAAAAAGATATGGGGATAAAGGATAACCTTGTTTGACACCATGGGAAGGTTTGAATTCCTTAATCAGCTCCCCATTTCATTAAATAGAGGTATTGCCTACTGTAATGATTTGCATAATGATCTCAATAATGTTAGTCAGAATGGGAGTTAGAATTGTGTCATGGATAATTGCCCAACTCATCTTGTCAAAGGCTTTGATTAGGTCCAACTTTATGGGGAAACAATGTTTCCTATTGTTTCTAGACTCCATTGAGTGGATGATTTCTTGTACAAGGGCTATGTTGTCCCCAATCCTTGTGTCGGGTACAAAGCTAGATTGGAATGGAGAAAATCATTCATTTAGAAAGGGTCTAATTCAATTGGAAATGACTTTGGAAAGTAGCATAGTGCAAATGTTGTCCAAGGAAATGGGAATAAGCTAAGAACATGTTTCAGGGTTATTTACCTTCAGTATGAGAATGAGAGTGGATTCCACAATGAAAGGTTCAATAGGTTTGCCTTGGGAGGGCCCTCTAATCAAGTTGTAGAGTTTTTGCTTGACAATAAGCCCATTTTTGGAGTAAGGCATCCAATCCATATGGATCTAGTGCTTTGAGTGGATCCATCAAGGAAAGGGCATCCCAAATCTCTGCTTCATATGGTATACTAGTCATTGTTTGTGACCCAGACTCAGAGAGAGTAGGGGAAGCATCAATGAAGGTTCTGCATGAAGACTGTCTTCTTTCATCATTGCATCCTAGGTAAATGTTTGAGAAGAAGGATATGATTAAATGTTTGAGTAGTAGGTCATTTTCTACCCACTCTCTGTGATGGTCTTTTAGTTCAACGATTTTGTTCCTCCGTCGTCTAGTTTTGACTGAAGAGTGAAATAAGTTGGTGTTGTTGTCTCCTTGTGATGAACTCACAACGTGATTTATCTTTCTATTCTTTCTGTTCTCTTCTTAAAATATAAAGTAGATGTTTTTGAAAATCAACAATGCTTGAGGCAAGGTTGAAATCAAAAGAGATTGATAACTGTAAATGATTTCATTTGATCTTATTGGTGATGTGTTCTTTTTCTCGTCTATCTCTAGTCTTGTTAGACAAATTCCATGTGACAACACATTGTCAAAAAATAGTAGCATCTTGATGAAGTGGGGGAGTGGGATTCTAGTTCTTACAAAAAAAAATTTAAAACCTAGTTTAACTTCCCATATCACAGACGAGCATGGGAGAGGTGGAGATTCCTTGTTATTTGGTGTTGATGAAATAAAAAGTGGAGCATGATCTGAGTGAACACATTTGAGAGCCTGGATTGAATGTGCAATTGTTAGGTTAATACATTCTTGGTTTCCTAGTGCTATATTGAGGAACTCATGAAGAAGACCCCTTCTGAATGTAGTTTGTGCACCTCTATCACCAAGGTCCTACGGATTTCATGAGTCCATTGCATCAGTGAATTCTTTGTTGTTGGAGTAGTCGAAAGTAGAGCTTCCAAATTTATCAAAAGGGTACACTACCACCTTAAAGTCACCTAATACAACCCATGCCAGTTAATTGGATACAACTATCAAATTTAGTTGATTCCAAAGGAGTATTCTTATTTAGAGCATGCTAGCATACACGAAAGTGTATAGTTGTGAGTTGTCAATTTTCTAATAGATGAACTATTTGTGGGAGTAAAGGATGTTGAGGGTGGTGCCATTTTTCAAGAGCACCCAAAAACCTCATAAGAACCCTACTTCTTCCACCCAATGGGATTGGGGAAAATACAGTTGATTATTATTTACAAATCTCTTGTTTCTCTACAACGAGGTTCATACAAGGAAAGAACAACGACCTTGTTTTTTTTTGTACTAATTCCTTCACAACGTTCTGGGTACCGTCATCATAGATACCATGTATATTCTGAGATAAGTCATTCACTAGGAGGATTCAAGGAGAGTTGACATGCCCATCTACTACACTTCAACTTCTAGATCCTGTGATTGAGAAGGTTTTCCCCATTTCCTAGTAGAAGATATACTACAACTACCAGAATGAAACACCTTCTAGTTGCATAGATGGATCCCAGCTAATGTGTTACTTGGGATGTAATATGGAAAGTGGGTGTTACCTCTAGTGGTGGAGTTGTTGAGGTTGAATGATGAGGTGACAAAGGGATGGTTAGATAGATCTCTTTCAAGGATAACTACATCTCCCATGGGATATTGGTTGCATGTTCAATGCTTTTCTAGTATGCTTGCGTTTGTTTGCATTGAAGGTTCTGGGAAGATGGAGAGTGGTCTATTTTTTCATAGTGCAGATTATCTGCATGTTTCTCGAATTGTTTATTTTTTCCCCTATTGTTATGGGAAATGTCATTGGTGACTTTGTTAGCCACATTGTCTACATTGATGATCTCGTATGTATCTTTGTCATCCTCCTCATTTTCAAGAGGTGAAATTGGTTAAAATAGTGGTTGTTCTTCTTCTAGGGTACTTCTTCTTCTTCTTTCTTTGAATCTGTTGGATGTGAATGGATTCTGAGAAACCTTCTTTATGTTGAGGCTGTTCTGGGATGATGGCGCCTAAAGATATGCATGCCTACTTTAGTGCCTGCTCCTTAAGTTCTTCATTTGGGGCGTCCTTTTCTAGATGAGTTTCACAACCGCCATGCATGCATATAAAGGGAATGTTTTTGTGTTCGATCTTATACATCATTCCACCTATGGTGACAATGGGAATGAGTGGGTGTTCCATATTGAGTTTAACAACGATGCCGGAAAATCTTACCATGTGTTGCATGTTGGTGTTTAGATCAACCTTTATTATTTTCCTTAGTCAATTACTTATCTCTTCCAGTAGTACATGTTGACACATATTGATCAGGAGGTTGGGGATCCTAATCTAAACCACCACTCTAGAGTTGGTTGTGTTTTTTGGTGAGAAGGTAGGATACTAGGGTTGTATTGACAAATATTACCCAAATATCATCCATGGTCCTCCTACCAAAGCATGAATGTAATCTTCATCTGGTTGCAACTGAAATACATAGAAGTCATTAGCTATGTATGTCTGGTTGAATCACTCGACTAATTTCCATAGCATGGATATCTTGTCACGAAGGGTTAGGTAACCTATCTCTCTAGATAGGAGTTCTACAATAATGGTGAACTTCCATGGTTTCAACATATTGTTCAAAGCGTCTTGGCATAGATTAAAGGATAGGCACCTACTTTTAGAGGAAACCATAATGTCGTTAGGTTGAAGGGAAATATCAAATTTTTTGCATCGATCTTGATGTATCCATGATGGTCATCTTCAATGTTCTTGTGGACCTTGTAGCTATATGAGGTATGGATATCACGTTGGTGATTAGGGACGCTCGAGTTACTAGTTTGATCTTTGTTATGTAGAGGATGAAATTGTAGGTTTGTAGAGTTTGTATTCACTAGTTGACTTCCATCCCATTTGAATTGTTCGGAAGATGTCTGGTTCAAGAAGGTCAATTGAATTCTGATTGAGCCTAGGGGGATTATATTTTGCCTTCTTGGGGGTACATAGAAGTTATGGTACATAGAAGAAACTCTTTCATATGCAGAATCATCTGATAATCTAACCACAAGAACTTTTCTAATATTCTCTTATAGTTCCAAAATTCAAATACATAAAGATTTTATATTACAGCCATTCTATAAGGAAATAAATTATAATTCTTAATTGACTACTATGACTATTTATTTTTCTCACTACATGGCCTAGAGTGGACATGGACCAAGACTAACTAATTCTACCTTAAAGAACTACTAGTATCCTTCTATGGTAGAACTTTTTTGAATCACTGTCTATCTCCATAATCAATGGGTTACCTAAAAAAGTAGAGTGTGATATACTAGATCAATGAATGGTAATTTATCAAGTAGACAAGATAAAACAAATGTTCATTTAAACAATTGCAACATAAAAGATAAGAAATATCATTAAATACTGAACTGAATGAGAAACACTATTCAATACATCCATCAACCCATATACTAGGATAACTAAACAATAGATTCTTAAGCATGATTACTTAGTCTCTCAATAAAGATATTAATGACAAGGAGACACATGAGGTGCACCACAACATGTGGAAGCATCATTGAAAGCTATGATCTCACTGTAAAAGACATAGCGTTGACTTGAGATTATAAGTCTATTAACTAGTCGTCTGATCTGCAATAGGCCTTGCTACGTCTGGCCTCAATGGCTATATCAATTGGTTGGTTCCAAATAAATGAACTAGGTACCACCAGAATCTTCAGTGAATGTTGGGTACTGGTTTGTATCTATACTAATAACTTGGTACCACTAAGATCTATGGTTATTATTGGGTACAATTGTGTACCACAATAATCTCCACTTAATGTTAATTCAAGAGGTTGTCCATAATAGGATTAACCCCTTGTTCCCTACCAACACCCTCTAGCTTCCTCCCCTAGACACTGCTAGTGGGAAATACATTTCTTCCACTGCAATACATACCTCCTAAAGTAACCTATGATGTTTATTGAATATAAATCCATAGTTGATTCTTTAAAATACCACTATTTAATGATCTACTAAAATTTTCTTAGCTTTTTTTAGTAATAATATCATTCCGTTTTCTATTCTCTATTCTACACTGCATTAATATTGCTGATACTCACACTAAAAAATCTAATATTGTAATGCTCAAAAAAATCATTTAATTGAACTACTAACTTTTAATATTATATTTCACTTGAATTGAATAATAGGAATATATTTGAACATAATGGAATGATATATTCTATAACAACAATATTAATCTTTCATATTGAATGCTACTTCTTATGATCTAACTAAAACATTGATATTTCTAATTGTACATAGCTTGAAGTAACATAACTACTCATCTAATATATAGGTACAGGAAAGAACTAAACATTTATCATCTAAAATCATAATTGAAAGAAATTAAGCTATCAAATAGAACTTTCTAGTATGTGTTTCACTATTGAGGGTTTAGAGAAAACATAGATTCTCTAGTGCTTCCATATTAGTTATATTTGAAACTAATATAAATCATATAGATGCATTCTATAACTAACATCATTAATGTTCTATCAATTTTTGAGTAGTTTGGATCATTTATTGGAATTTGGATTAGGGCTTACTGAGCATATACATAGTAAAATAATATATGTAGAAATAGACACTCTTCACATTTTGGCTTAATTTCTTTGAAAATCAGACTGAAATATAAATTTTCCACTCACTTTGGGTTCAATTCAAGATACAGATCATGTTTCTAGTATTGGTTTTTCCTAATCTTGACTTGTTAAGCTTGTATTTGAGGTAAAAATTTTAAATTGTATCTCCTATCAGGTCGTAGCTTGCTCTTTTCTTTCGTGATGTAGGCTGGGGAAACAAGAAGAAAATAAGGAGAGAAAAATTGGCATGTAGTTTAGTGATGTTTTTTATTTCTGATGAGTAACATTAAGAGATCAGAGGATAGACAACTAATGTATGATTATCCTGGTTGATAAGTCGCTAGCTTTACTATTCTTCACACTCGTCCACCTTCTTCCCTAATATCACCTTAAGAATCACAACCTACTACATCATTGATTTTGTTTAAGGCTTTGATTGTGTAGATAATCAAATTAGAATAAAATCAAACATATTTCATCAAATTTTGATATATATATATCAAATGGTATTGTCTTTTTTATGATTGTCTGTATTGTACGCTAGTGTAGGACATACCATTTCTAAGAAACTATTTGTGTTGATGGTCGGTTGGTGACCATCAGTTCATGGACATATGTTTCCAACTGAGTGAAAGTTCTATACATTCTACCAAAAATTTAGTAACTCTTCATTTTAACTCCAATTTGATCCATTCTTTTTGTGGTACATTCATACTTGATTTTTACAAATTACATAGTAAACTTTTAATAAATCCACAAATCATAATTCATTGATTGATTATTTATTTAGTATCTTCAATGCTCTTTCCACATAAATGTATGGGTATTTTCTAAATTGACTAAAGCTCAAATCTTAATGTATGCACAACACATATTTTTGACCTAGAAAGAACAAGTTTAACCTTAAATTAATGATCAAGTAATCGCAATTTTACATATGGTAAAACAAAGTTGCAATTAACAGTACATCTATTTTAACCCAAAATTATAGGTAAAACAAGATATGGGTTGTAATAATACATTTGTCATGTTTTTGGAATTGTTGTCAGGGAATTGGAAATGATAATGCTACAAGTGCTAGAACTAGACACTAGGATATTTGTAATTTTCATTAATTTCCTTTTCAATCAAAAACAATTACTAAATCTCTTTCTTATTTAATAACTAGTATTCTACATTCTTACAATATGTTTTCTACTATTGATGTAGTAATTTATGGTCCAAACTCATACTACTAGTTATGAAGACATGTCCCTCCTTTTGTAGATCCTACAATGATGTTGCAACAAGTGAAGGAATATTCAACATCATCTGAAGGGCTGATTATGACCACCCAACCAATGATATCAGTAGTTTTCGGGTAAAAAGGAACATGTTATCAACCCATATGATCCAAAGGTTGTAGAAGAAGAAGATATGTCTAACCATGAAGAAAATAACAAAAATGATGTGGTAGTTTCAACTAATGAGCAGACTATGTGGGATAATATAATGACATCTTCAACTGCATCGCTATTGGGTCCTATTAGGCAACAAATGGTTAACATGGGAAGCTACAAAATATATCCAGGTCTGTTCACATTGATAAAATATTGGGTGTTCCATAGGCATAGCATGGAGGATCCGATGCATCACAACAATAGTTTGGTAGAGAGTTGTGACATGTTGAGGATTAGCATGATACTAGCCACAATTTCTTATTTGAAGTATTCCCTTATTCAGTGATGGATAAAGCAAAGACATGGGTTTTTAGTTTACCTCCAGAGTTTGTCAGAACTTGAGATGAACTGATTGATATGTTTTTTAAAAGATACTTTGTCCTCAAAAGATGATGAACTATGAAGAAAGATCCACAAGTTCAACAAGCATGCAAATGTGTCCTATTTAGAAGGTTAGGAGTGCTACCAGAACTTGCTTCAGAAGGTTACACATCATGTAGTTAATCTATATGGTCAAGTAAAGAATGTTTTTTATGGCTTGCATAAGGGAGAGAGGACTGTTCTAGATAGCATAAGAGCAGGTTTCTTTCTAAACAATAAGGGAAAGAAGTGTCATGAGATACTGAAGAACATGGCCAAGAATCATTCCTAGGGTGAGGAACAAGATCATCCCACATCAACCAAGAGCTCCACAGAATCATGTCAAGTCAAGGATCTCAAGACACATATTAATTAGTTGAAAACACACTTGGAGACTATGACTGCCACCTCATTTAAAGGTGAGGAAGAAGAATGTATGTATGTGCACTAGTCCAGCAATAGGAGAAATGAGAACCAACGTAGAACAACCTAAAATGTTCTTAGAATGGAAATTAACAATTTTTAGCAAGACCCTTCACTTTTGCATTGATGCACCTTTTAGAGAAAGTTAATTTTGGACTATACACTACACAATTGAGTTAAGAATAGATGCAACCCCAAATCTCACTAGATATACGCTTGGGGTCTTTCAAATTTACAACGGGCCTTATACTAACACATTCAAATACACTAGAATATATCACCCATAAGTACACAAGATAGTATTATAGTATAGGTGAGTGGAAAGCGAGGGTCGACTCATAGGGAGAGAGGGGGGTACTATTGCTAAGTTATATTAAGCTATGTTTTTAAATCAGAGATAGGGTTTTTAGGTTTTAAAGTTGGTTTTGGTTTGATTACACTTATGTTTCAAGCAAGAAAATAGGAAAGGGATAAAAACAAGCAATAGCCTAATTTAACCCTAAACAAGTTAATCCTAACTAACAAAGAAAGGAAACTAAGTAAACAAGAGCAAGAGACTAAGACTATGTTATACTAGCTAAACAAGTCAGACACTAAAGAACTTAAGGGCCTAGATTAGCATTAACTAGCAATATTAACACTAGCAAGCTCAAACGAGCACCAACTACTCTAGTAAGACCTAACTTTCCAAAAGAAGGCAATTAACTTAAAGCAATCAACTATACTATCTTGAACGAGCTAAGAGAACAATTGAGACTTTCATGCAACTGAAAGAGAGGTGGGACATTTGGGGGTGTTATTAGGGTTCTAGTTGGGGAGGATATAGCATGCAAATTTAACCATTCATTCTAAATTGCCAAATGAAACAACTATACAAATGCAATGGAATCACCCTAAACTATTATTCGGACATGGATAGAATAGGGTGTGTGAAGGGAACTATACCCTAGCATACCCTATCTAGCCTTTCGAGGCTCAATTGAAAAAAGGTTTAGATGAGATTCTAATAGGATTTGACTAATCTAGGTTTCCAGGGTGACAATCCTTATTGTAATTGGGAACAAAAGGTAGGAATGGGGAATAGAGGTGAGGATATTTCACCTCACATTACTCACCATCTAGCATTTAGAAAACTCCCAGGAAATTACACTAAATGCTCCTATACTAGCTACTTAGATCTCACACCTAGGAGTAAGAGAAGGGATTTATGTGTGGGAATATGGGGTGGTACCTAGGTATCCACTAGTTGGATCTAGGAGAAAATCACAATATATCCTCACATATGCCATCTTCTCCTAGACTTAGGTGGATTCAAGCATAAAACAACAACTAACTCATGTTTTCAAGAACAAACTATAAGAAGAAGCATGTGAAATGAGGTAGAAGTTGAAAGCAATAATCATAGAACGAAAATAAAGAGTTTACAAGTTGTATTCCCCCAACATTGTATAAAAGTAGCATTTTAACCCCAAGTAGCCCACCACAAATGGATTAGGTACACATAGTGCAAAAAAGACCAAAAGAAGAGGTAGAAGAAGAAAGAAAAGCCATGGAGCTGGTGGAACATCTTCTTCTCCTTCACTTCCAATAACAAGAGCACAATATCCTCCCTCTTTTTTGGCATGATGGCGAATGGGTGGTGGAAGTAGCCAAAGCCCTAGAAAAGTAGGGTTTTGAGGTTGAGGAAGGTAGAAATGGAGTGGAAGTAGGTAGGATATCTTGAATGCACTAAGGAAGGTAGAAATGAATGTTGTGCGGAAGTAACCTTGTGCTACAGACACCACCTAGATATATATAGGTAGTAGTGAAGCACTAGGTTCGGTGGGGGAAAAATGGTAGAACAATGCAGAATAATGCAGGGTTTTGGTGGTAGCACAGTGGTGGGTAGGAGGTAGCATAGCCATGCTGAGAGGGAATGACCATTCTTATAAAGTAGAAAATCATAGGTTGAAAGTGAGTAAATGAGGCTGGTATCATGGACATGCTAGGCAACACGGATGTGGTGAGGGTTAGGTAGAACGACCATGTTGGGCAGCACAATTATGGTGGGAAAGTTGGGGTCTTGGTCATTTTTCTTAGAATGCTCATTCTGGCTCTGGCAGCATGGCCGTTCTGACTGGAACAACTGTATTGGGGTCTTCTGGGCACAACTATTTTGGATGGAACGAATGTGGTGCTGAGGTTTCTCTTCAAGGTTGAACCCTTTCATCTCTCTATGATTTTTTCTCATCCAGCATGGCCGTTACTTGGCACATTGGTTGTGTTAGGCTCTTTAGTTGCAATTTGCACTTCAACTTTAATCATCCATGGATTTCTTTGCTTGAGTTGTCTCTTGGACACTAGGGTTAGGTTGAGGGAGCCTTTGAACTCACTATGGGTGTCTCTAAGAGTAGATATACCCTAGGATCATCCTCTTTCTCTCTCTCATCCATTCATGCATGGTCCAAGTACCTACAAAACATGTTAAGAATGTCCACAAGTGCATTTGATGGAAATATGCATATTGCGGGAAATAACATGTCACCTAATGGATTTCAATGCGATTGAGGTGAAATAAGACATGAGATGGAGCCCTAAATTAGGGTTGCATCACCAACCCAAACTTAAAACATACTTATCCTCAAGTATGCTCCAACTTAATCTCTCTTCAATTTTTTTAAAACAAACAAGGATGATAAATGCATTGCAACAAATGATTATTGTCTAAATGGGATTAATGGTGACTAAGTACATGTATCACACCTCTCTCCTCTCCACTTTCACAAACCAATAATAATTAAAGCACTGAGAATGCAAACTTCACATATAGGCTATAGAATACACAATCAATACAAATACTTTCATATTGCTCTGGGTGGACCGTTTCATGGTGGTGATAATCACAGATGACTAGGAGTGTTGTTTCACTTTCATGCATTCAATTTCATATTTCAAAGCACACTATGTGACCCACATGGCTATCAAAAAGGGTGAAGTGAGCTAGGCTTGATGTTTTCCTAGCTCAATGGGTATGCATATAGAATAAAGGGTTGCAGTAAGAGGTTGGAGTGCTATTATATAGGATCACTTAGCTTTTGTTTATTTAGATGCTATTACATATGGGCATCATTATTCTCTTTTTTGCATTTTATTTTTCTTCTCTTTTTTGTCTTTTTCTTTTCCCTTGGTGCAGGTAGGGTACATGATGGTACAAGTGAAGCAGTGGGATATAGATTTGGCCACCCAAAACTTTTAGAGGTGGCCAAGGTTGAATATGTGCTCTTTGGCATCCTTTCATGAGGGGGAGAGATAAGAAATGATGAAAGAAAAGTCGGGTCAAAGAGGGGTCACTAGTGTGTGTTTCAAAATAAGATCTCTTACATGAAAATTATTACAACACTTCATCCTTATAATGTTGCACCACATGAGTGAGGAATATGAAATTCATATTTTTATCATGTGATTCCACAAACCCTAAGCGTCCATAGGTTGCTTAAATCATAATTCAAATGAACAATTCACAAGAATAAGAGAAGTGAGTCACATGTAGAAATTCAACAATCAATTAAGACCATTTAGTAATAGAACATAAGAATGTAGAATGCATTTGTTATATTTCAAGATTTTCAGTGCAATAAGTAGAGATTAGGTCAAAACATGCTCTTGGGCAAGACATACCAAATTTGGGAAAAATTGGCCAAAATGACGCCAACTTGCACTCAATCACATCTAAACCTACATTTAGGGAATAAAAACATAAAGCAAGAAAATCCTAGCTAAAATAAACAAAGATTACCAAAAATATACATGGGATGCAATGTGTGGAATGAAAAACATTTTTTTTGAAAAACTATGCAAAATTGCATGAAATGAGACTACATGGTATGCAAGAATGTAAATCGAACACACAAAATATGGATGGACAAGTATAAGACATAGTTATACTATTTGATCATATCGGAAAAATATAGAACAAGGTACATATAGAAAATTGAGGTAAAGCTAGGGCTTACCACCCTCCACATCACACTTTTAAACCATGTTGTCCTCAACATGAAATAGATGTTTAGAATAGTAGGGTAGAGGGAATGAAGTCTTGGTAGACAACCTACAAGAGATGAAGTGATCAACATAGAATTAGGTGAGCAGGGTAGGTCCACCAAGTCGTTCTTCACAAAACACTTGTTCTAGCTTGCCAACAGCATGGCCGTGATGTATGAAACGTCTGTGTTAAACTCCTTCCTGTATCTTTTTCACTAGACTTCAATTTTTTTCTCTTAAATTTTGTTCCTTTGAAACTTGATCTTCTCCTTTGTTGGCTCCACCATGCATCATATTTACTCCATTGTACCTTCTCTAACATGATTCACAAATATAAAAATTATCAAGTTTTGTGTGTGTGTATATATTACTTGAAAAACCTAAAGTATAACAAGAAAAGGGGTTTGAAGAGAAAGATTCTCAAACTGACGTGGGTTGCCTCCCACTAGCACTAAGTTTAGAGTCTTCGTCCAGGATTGTTCTTTCCACCATCATGTGTCAACACCCAAGATGTCCTTCTCATCCAATGTGAGTATCTCTAGATCTCTTAACACATGATCTTCATCCTAGGGGACATGCAAGGTTATGTAGCTATTACTTGTCATCCAATTCTCATGAAAGTCAGTATAATCCAAGTTGTCACAAAGGTCCTCATCAATTATGTTCTACCTTTCCTTAGTTGTGAACATGAATATATCTAGCTTTTTATTCATGTAAGAGACTATCATGATGCTGACTCACACTTTGATCTCTGCATCTGTTGTGCATAAGAAGGGCCTCCCTAGGATGATGTAGTTCTTCCCATCCTTTGTCTTAATGTCCATTACAATAGAATTTTTTAGATAACCAACACTCCATTTCTTGTCCATAGCCACCCTTAGGTTTTCTATCATACCCATAGGTGTCTTGCAGGATCCATTGGCTAACAATAGAACAAAATCGGCAGGTTTGTTTCCTTCTAGGCAGAGCTTGGAAAACAAACTATACGGAATAATGCTCACACTAGATCCCTAGTCAAGTAATGCGTTCTCTAAAAATTGATAGTTCAATTAATAAGGAATAAGAGGGACACCATGATCTTTCTTTTGTTTGGGAAAGGGGTAGTAAAGAATGATGTTGACTTGCTATGTTGCTACAATCCTCTTGGGTGGCATCATCATCATCTTTGCCTTTCTGGTGCAAGAAGCTTTAAAGAAAGACATGAGGGCTATGATGCTTGCCTTTCCTTGCTTTAAGGCATTTAGAAACTTCATGATATGGCCATGTTCTTTTGGGAGGAAGGGGTCTTCTAAAGCATCATAGAAACATTGACCACTTGTATCAATGTCTTCTACAACAAGTTGTGGACCTTGGGTGGCATGGGAGTATTCTTTAACTCATAGGATGGAGCATGTGTTGTTACCAAATCCAAGAGGGGTGAGACAGTAGGCGTTATCTCTTTCAACAAAGGCGGGACAACAAAGTTTTGGTGCCCTTGGCACCTCCATAGAAAGGGGGACAACATGCTCTTCATTTTCAAACAAAGACGAAACACTCGGGGATGTGTACCCAAGCAAAGGTGGGATAGTAGAAATCATCTTCTCAATAGAAAGTGGGACGCCTAGCATCATCTTCTCAAACAATGGTGGGGGATTTTGTGGCATTTTCTTACAAGAAGATGGTGTAGTAAGAACTTTGGTACACTTGGCACTCTCAAGAAAAAATGGAACAGTAGAATCTTTGAGCATCTCCACAAGAGTTTTCTGACCATGTCTTTCTATCATGCTCCTTGCTCACTTTATCTTTCCTCTCCATGATTTCTTCAACAAATTTCTTGCCCCATACGAATGACACCATGCTCACTTGATCATGGGGAGGAGGCGGAGCTTTTGATGATGATGGTGGTGGTGGCGGTGGTTTTGGGTGAGATGGATTAGGATTTTAGAGGATGTAAGTTGGTTGTTTTTGAGGTTGTTGTTGTGGTTGTTGTGGAGGGGGTTGATATTGAGGTGGGGGTTGTTGGTATGGATGTGGTGGAGGTGTAGGACATTGGTAGTTGTAGTTGGGTTGTGGAAGTGGGGGAGCACATGAATTTTGAGGCCCTTGGTACTACTGCAATGTTGTAGTTTACTCTTATGGTGGAACATAGGCACCTTAAGGAGTGCCCATAGAGCCACTATCACTATTTTGGTTGGCCATTGTTTGAGAAGGGAGTCTTCCCTCCTCGTGGTAGGAAAATGAAAGAGTGATATGATCTAGCCTTTGTTCAAGGTGGAAATTATTTTCCCATGAGAAGACAAAACCCTCTTTACTTCATCCATATTTTGTAGTCTCCCAAGGACTTCTTCTTCAAAAATTGAACTATTTCTTGGTCCTTGGTGTTGCCTTGGTTGTCCATGTCCTTCTTCCCCTAGATTCTAAGAGAAGTTTGGGAGGTTCCTCCAATTTGGAGTGTAGGTGTTGGACATGGGCACTTGGTGAGTGTGGGGTTGCCAAAACATGTAGAGCTTTCACCTCTTCATTAATGGAATCAATGGCCATAGAAAATTGGCTAGTATATCTCCCAATTGGATTCTTCATCAAATTCATCATATCAGAGACAATCTTCATCATTTGGGGGCTTGTATCATTCCTAGATGGAGTAGGGGGAGGAGGAGGGGTCCAATTCTTATCACAATGTGCATCCATGCTAGAAGCCCAATGACATGAATTTTCAACTAGGTGCTCGAAGAGAGGCCATGACTCTTCTGGGGGCTTGGCTATGAAGGTTCCAACATATAAGGAGTCAACAACCCTTTGACGCAATTCAGATAGATCGGTGTAGAAGGATTGCACAAGCTATCAGATGGGAACTTCATGGTTGGGGCAGTCTCTAAGTAGATTTTAGAACCTCTCCAACGGCTCATGGAATGGCTCATATTCTCCTTCTCGGTGAAAGAAGTGATGCACCTTGACACAGTTTTACTGTGCGTATAACACAAGTGCACGCGTCAGAGTAATATAGGCCTTTGTGAGGTCCGAGTCGAATACAGGGACACTAAATTATCGGTTGACTATTTAGTAACTACTCGCGATCAGCTAGACCAAATAAAAAGGTTTGAGAGTTGATTGAAAAATAAAATAAAAATAAAAGAAAACAACACATTCGATTAAATGTTTGGTTTAATCAATTTAAACTGGAGTCTTTAGGATTGCGGTTTCACTGCAGGCTCTCGTCGAAATGATTTCTACATAATTACCCTAATTCGTCTCCTATTCTGGGTAGTGGCCTGTAGTCAGAATTGTTCACTTTCACGATACAGTTCACTACCTAAATCTAGGTCGGTTCCATGGTAGTAGCAACCTATACCCTAAACTAGGTGCATTAAGATCCTACTCTGGGTTTCCACCATTAACTATACATCGCCTTGTTCAAAGGATTTATTAGTTAATGTGATTTTTGTCTCTTTTCAACTGTTAATTCTTCTTTCAAAGTAATTAAAGGCATTAGATTATCATTAGTGTGATCAATCATAATGATATAAGGGAGAAAACGAAATCATACCATGGATTTGAGAGACAAATTATGATGAACTATATAAAAATGTCATACAACGAATACCCGGGCTACTCCCGGTCCTAAAGACAAAGGGGATTAGCCCCGCATGTTCATCTCAATGAAAAACAACATGAGGGAAAAAAAAGACATGGAGAAAACATGGATAGATATTGTATAAACCCTAAACAGAGGAGATCCAAGCGTTCCTCGGCGTAGGGTGAGTGTTCTACAGCCTTCTGGTGGTGGAAAACTCCTTCGACAGCCTTCGAAACGGTCGGGGCATGGTTCTCGGCTCCTTTCTATTCTCCTCTCCTCCTTGAGACTTGTGCAGCGGCTAATGACATGATAGTGTGCTTAGGGCCACCTCAATTAGGTATATGCACCACTTTAGGTCACCCAAAAATCACCACCGTACGATTAGACACAATCTTTAGCAAAACCTGATCTGACGGCCTCAATACCATCGACGCGGGTCGATGGTATCGACCCCCTGGGGTAGTGAAACTCCTTCTGTTTCTGGCCTCCTCTCTGAAGATGACTCGATACCATCGATGTGGTATCGATGGTATCGACTTGTTAATACATGGCACATTGTTGTCATCTCGATAGCATCGACAGTTAGTCGATGGTATCGACTCTTTAAACGTCACTTTTGCTATGGAATCCGTCGCTAGAGCTCATCCTACTGAGGAAAGCTCGATACCATCGACAGTGTGTCTATGGTATCGACGGGCTCTTCTTCTTCTCCGACAAAGTAACTGTGGTCAGGTCGATGGTATCGACCTCCCGTCGATGGTATCGACGGACCCAGATATGCGAACTGCCTAAAACAAAGAGAAGAATACCAATCAAATTTGATAAATATGACCATTAATACAAAATCAGGTGAAATAAGGTAAATTTGATGTGTTACGAGATTATAGGCTAAAAGAAGTGAATCATGCAAAATTAGTCAAAAATATGACAAGAACATGCACAAAACCAATATAAACAAGCCTATGAAAATGACTCAAAATCCTCGCATCAAACTCCCCTAAGCTTGAACTTGCTCGTCCTCGAGCAACAAAACTCTAGAATAAAATTGCGAGAGTCAACTAAAGAACATGTTAGCATAAAAGACATCTCACTCTGATTCCCACTTGTCATCCACACACTGGCCCTCATTAACCACAAAACTGTAACTACCCTGAAGGCGACAATGATCATCCATAAGAGATGCCAACCCCAAGATCACGAACACTATCAAATAAGGCAGTTAATATAATAAATTCCTCTGATTCAGGCTTGGTGCATCTTGTGATCTTCTATCTATGTTGCTCAATTCCAACTACCATCTACATGGAAGTAGATCTCCTGATATACAATCATGAGGAGATAATCATGGTGGCCTACCATTTTTCGAGCAACGGGTGGATGAAATGGGTGGCAGTGGAAGAAAAAGAAACACAAGACAGTTTTAACATGCACAATTAACAAGAATGACCTAAATGATGCATATGCATATGAAAATGACCTAATGCCTACATTTTGGGTGAAATGATGCATGTTCCTGCTATTCCATCTCCATGCGAGATAGAATTTCTACAAACTACATTATGTGCTTATTCTTCCTATTATACAGGTGAGACAAGCTCTTTTCTCCCTCTAGTATCACTTTTTTCTTTTTTTTTCAAGCCCTTTTTTCTCTCAATTTGGCTACTGCGAAATGTATAATATTTTTTTATAATATGTTTGGGCTTATTTTCACATAACTGCTATCATTGAAGCATCACAACTTAATTTCCAGAGAGTATAGAATGAGTTACCTGCTTTTCTTATTTTTCAGAAGAAATAAGGCACATACTGTCCTATATGCTCAAAAATATGTAAAGTGCAACTACATGAGAGTAATTATGCAATTGTAATGACGTGCACTCAAGAATGTGTTCATGTATGATTCATCTACAAAATTTCTTTTCATTTTCCTTTTTTTTTCATCTATGCAAAATCTAGCTATAATGCAATCCTATCTAAATGATATGCAATCAAAAAATGAAAATCGTAATGTGCTCCCAGTTCTTATGGTGGAGTATGAATACAATGGGGTGGATAGATCATGAGATTAATTGACAGAACCACTGGAAAATATTATATGTCCCTCCTTACTGACCTGTGTAACAATTAATCAAAGGGCTTCTCTCTCTCACTTCTGATTAAAGTCTCATTACAGTTTGGTCAAATTAGGCTCAACATCCATGTCCGTCCACATTTTTTGAATCATAAGGACGTATAGTTATGATTTTATGTTTTAAAGTTGACAAACCCAATTATTTTCATAAGTAGGTGCTCAAGTTCAAACAACTCAAATTGCCAATTCTAAACAAATTTTTAATTATGCCCAATTTCAGATGATTGCACACATAAAACATTGAGATGACACATTACATTAGACATCCACGGATTACACTAGACAGCATGTGGATCCTTAAAAGCTGTAAATAACAAAATTACTCAAAAATTCAAAATTTTTTTGCCAAAGTGTGAGAAAAATACTAAAACAAAAGAAAGAAAAATTAAACTGAGATAGAAATTGTTCCATCTCCCCCCTAAGCTTGAATTCGACTATGGCCTCATAGTCAAAAACAATCTTAGAAGGTGGAACAGTGATACCCATTATTGTTCTGCTGGTGGAAATGGTGGTTGTTGCTGGGTGTTGGGGTTCCATTCAGGGTACTGCCCCTGAAAAGTAGGATCATATGGGGGCATGGGTGGAGGTTGTGGATATCCCCCGAAGTAATTTTGACTCCAGTAGTGATCATAGAACGGTTGTTGTTGCATCTCCATCCTATGCAACCTGTCATGAATATTTTCTTGGTTGGCGAGGAGGAGGTGCTCGTTCTCATAAATTGCTTGCTGATTTAAAAATAGTTGGTTTGTAGTATCCTGAATACTGGCGAAGGAGGCAGTGTGTTGTTGTTGTATCTGCTGGATATCCTGCAGCATGGAGTACATACCCTACATGGAATAGACATCCTCTCCTTGTAGAGAGAGTTGTGGTGGTGGAGGCTGAGACGAGGATGAAGCCCCTGGGTAGAAGCGTGGACGATTCCTCGGCGCTACTCATGATCGAAGAGGAGTGAAAGCCTCCTCATCCTCGTCGCCTTCATCATTGTTGTTGTCATCCCCGTCTTCTTCACTCTCAAAATCATCAATAGCAATGATGGGCCACCTGAAATGTTGGCCCACCTGAATGTTGAAGACGGGGTCAGGGAGTGCACACTCCTGATACTCCTTGTTGACATGGCAATGCACATAAACCATGTCATCTCGGAACGTCAATAAATTTGAGCGATGCAGATGAAGAAGATTGATGGAGCTCTTGTTCACCAACGGGGTTATAGAAGAAAGATCTAGCCCAATATAGATGGCTAGAGGTGTAATAAGTCCCCCAAAATGAATTGGGGCTTTCCGCGTGCTCTTCTTCACATCCATAACACGCATTAGGAAAAATGCGCCCCAGTTGAGCTCTTCTTTAGTCAGCAGTTTGTGAAGGAAGAATAGGTCCGCCTCTTGAAACTTGCTCAGTGCCAGATCACCGTGAGCGAAGAATGTGACACATAACATTCGGTGTAGAATCCGAACGAATGGGTGCTCGAAATCGGCCACAGTGACATTGTGGAAGCTTATTGACTTTCCCGCCGGAGTAGTCACCAGATCAGCAAATATCGCATCATAGTCCGCCCGACTGTCTGGCCTACGGTGCTGGTTGGGAGAATGATACCAGTTATAGATAGAATTGAACTAGTCGAGGGTGATGGTGTAGTTGTTGTTGTAGAGCCAAAAAGACACTCGCCCTTTTATCCACTCCCTATCGGTGGCGATAAGGTCATTGGGCATGATGCAGATATCAAGCGAAGACATGAATTCCGCCACTAACTCCTTATAAGTCAGCCACTTGCCAAAAAAGGGGTGGCCCTTGCCATGGTACTGTACACCTTGAAACATCCTGGTTGTATGCCTCGCTTGCCCCTGAAGGACATAAGCGAGGTTGGCCTCAAACCTGAGGTCACAGATCATGGCCCGATCAACATATCGGGTCGGTTCAATTTTTCACTTTAGCAGCTCCTTGTAGATATTCTTTATGTTCGCCGAGGGATGAATGATCCTCGTACGAGGAATGGAGCCGAGTGGTGGAGGAACGAACGTCTCAATCTCCATTGGGGCTGCCTGCAAAGAAGATGAAGCTCCTTCCGTCCTCACCATCATGAGCAAAAAGGAATGGAGAAGGAGAAATAGAGCTCAATGACGGTCAGAGAAGAAGATCTCTACTCGGTGCAAAGCTTGGGGAAGATATCTCGATCCCTTGATGGTCGATGAAGGCCTCCAGTTGCTCAGCAATGCTTGATGCACAAGTTGAGGGGAGAATCTCTGAAGGTGTGAAGAGAAAATGAAATCAACTTCTCCTTTTATAGATGAATCTACTGCCATTGTTGACCCGTCAATACCATCGACGGGGTGTCGATGGTATCGACACCTGTAGCACAATCCGAGTCTTTGCTACTATCGACGGTCGTCGATGGCTGGATGTGGGGGCCCAGATCGATGACACGTCGATACCATCGATGAGGTGTCGATGGTATCGACCCGTCCCACGGATCGTCTTCCTTGATTTGGCGGCCTTCGTTGATATGTTCTCACGGATTGGTGACGTGTCACGTCGATACCATCGATGAAATGTCGATGGTATTGACACTTTATGTGTCATTTAACCTCACGAGGCCCGAGCGACGCTTCGTTGCTGCTACCGGGTCGATACCATCGACTGATCCGTCGATGGTATCGACTTTACTGAGACAAATTCGTCTGAAAATCTCTAGAGATCTCACGAGTATCGACACTTGAGTCGATACTATCAACCTCCTTCAGCATTTTTCATCATTCAACCTGATGGTGATTCGATACTATCGATGAGGTCGTAGATAGTATCGACGGAACAATTTTTTTGTAGATACCGCTTTGTACCATCGTCACTACCATCGACACAAGGGTCGATGGTATCGACACCCAATCAGTATTGCACACTTAACACACGCATCAGGGCATCATGTTTACAAACTTAACTACAAAATTAAAGAACAATACTAAAAATTAACTAAATAGAAATGAAATACCAATGGTTGGGTTGCCTCCCAACAAGCACCCCACTTTAACGTCTTAGGTTAGACGAAATTAGCCCTTTTATTCTCCCTCAAGCACCATGAATTTAACCTTATGTACCTTCTTTGTGAAATCTTCTCCATAATAGAGCTTTAATTGTTGCCCTTTCACTAAGAATGTTTTCTCTCCATCTCTCACCATAATAGCATCGTGGGGATGTACATATTCCACCACAAACGGGCCACTCCACCAGGATTTCAATTTCCCAGGATGCAATTTCAATCTCGAGTTAAACAATAACACGCGATCACCCTTTTTGAAAACACGCAGTTGAATGTGACGATCGTGGATTTGTTTTGTTCTTTCTTTGTAGATCCTCGAGTTCTCATAAGCGTTCATACTCAGCTCATCTAGCTCATTGAGCTCTAACATTCTCTTCTTCCCTGCATCATCATAACTCATATTAAGCTTCTTTAGTGCCCAGTGTGCTTTGTGTTCTAATTCCATCGGCAAATGACAGGCCCGCCCATAAACCAACCTAAAAGGTGTGGTGCCTATAGGTGTTTTAAATGTAGTCATGTATTCCCATAATGCATCAGGTAGGAGTGCACTCCAATTCTTCCTTGTCGAGGCCACTGTGCGTTCTAAAATCTTCTTAATTTCTTTATTTGACACTTTGACTTGCCCTTGTGTTTGCGGGTGGTACGGGGTACCCACATTGTGCTTCACCCCGTACTTTCTCAATAACGCAGCAAATTTCTGATTTGTGAAATGTTTGCCTCCATCGCTAATGATCATCCGTGGCACACCAAACCTATAGAAAATATGATCTTTCACAAACCTGCACACTACAGCCACGTCGTTAGTCCTTGTGGGTATTGCCTCTACCCACTTCGATACATAATCAACATCAAGCAAACTGTATAAATTTGAATTCGAGAACACAAAGGGTCCCATGAAATCGATGACCCACAAATCAAATACCTCAACTTCTTGAAACACGTTGAGTGGCATCTCTTGCCGCTTTGAGATGTTACCTGCCCTTTGACAAGAATCACATCTTCTCACATAGTCATAAGCGTCCTGGAAGAGTGTAGGCCAATAAAGACCACTCTCTAACACCTTGGCCGCCATCCTTGAGCTCGCATGATGACCACCGGTGGGAAGTGTATGATAGTGACTAAGCACACTATCATATTCAACCTCTGGTACACACCTGCGCAAAATGTCGTCCCTGCATTGTCTCAACAAAATAGGATCATCCCATAAATAATATCTTAACAAATGGAAAATTTTCTTTTTCTCTTGATAAGTCCAATCATCTGGGATTATTTTACATGCAAGATAATTAACAATGTATGAAAACCACGGATCCTTAGATTTTAAAGAGAGGATTTTCTCATGAATAAATGTCTCAGTAATGGGTATATTGATATCCCTCTCATCTCTCCGCTCTAACCGGGACAAGTGGTCCGCGACCACATTCTCAACACCTGCCTTATCCTTAATTTTAATGTCAAATTCTTGAGCAATAAGATTCACCTAATCAATCTAGGCTTGGCATCTTTCTTTTCCATTAAGTATTTTATGGCGGTGTGGTCCATCCATACTATAACTTTGACCCTACCAAGTATTGTCGAAATTTTTCGAATGCAAAAACCACAGCGAGAAGTTCCTTTTCAGTTGTGGTGTAATTAAGTTGTGCCTCATTTAAAGTCTTTGATGCATAAAAAATCACCGCGGGTTTGTTCTCAAAACACTGCCCAAGAACAGCCCCTACTGCAAAATATGATGCATCACACATGAGCTCGAAAGGCTTAGTCCAGTCTGGCATTTGAACAACCGGTGTAGAAATCAATTTTTCCTTAAGTACATTGAAAGCATCCAAACATTTTTCATTGAAATCAAACACCGCATCTTTCTCAAGCAATTCAGACAACGGTTTGGCGATTTTTGAGAAATATTTAATGAAACGGTGATAGAACCATGCATGACCGAGAAAACTCCTTACCCCTTTCACCGAATTCGGTGGGGTAGTTTTGAAATAACCTTAATCTTGATTGGGTCCACCTCCAACCCATTGCTAGACACCTTGTGTCCCAGCACAATTCCTTCACTAACCATCATATGACATTTTTCCCAATTGAGAACTAGATGTGTGTCCTCACATCTTTGCAAAACTTTATCTAAGTTGTACAGGCACTCATGAAATGATGCACCATAGACGGAAAAATCGTCCATGAAAACCTCTAAACAGTGCTCAACCATGTCAGAAAAATGGCAAGCGTGCAACACTGAAAAGTGGCTGGTGCGTTGCACAGACCAAAAGGCATGCGGCGGTATGCGAAGGTTCCATAAGGACAAGTGAAGGTAGACTTCTCTTGGTCCTTAGGATCAATGGAGATCTGATTGTAGCTGGAGTAGCCATCTAAAAAGCAAAAATGAGAGTGGCCAGCCAGCCGCTCCAAAATTTGATCGATGAATGGGAGGGGAAAATGATCCTTTAAAGTAACAGAATTTAAACGTCGGTAGTCAATGCAAACACGCCACCCAGTTACCAATCGGGTAGTGACAGGCTCATTTAACAAGTTATGAGTAACATTGATTCCCCCCTTTTTAGGGACTACTTGTGTTGGGCTTACCCATGACGAATCCGAAATGGCATAGATGATTCTCACAGAACGGAGCTTAATCACCTCCTTCTTGACGACCTCCATCATGCTCGGGTTAAGTCGACATTGTGGCTGAATCACAGGCTTGGCTCCTTCCTCGAGTCAGATCTTGTGCTGGCAAAGAATAGGGGAAATCCCCTTAATATCAGAAACTGACCACCCGAATGCACCACGGTGGTTCTTCAGCACGATCATTAATTGTTCTTCCTCATCAGCACTCAGATATGCCGATATAATCACCGGAAGCTTATCATCATCCACCAAGAAGACATACTTTAAGTGGGGGGGGGGGTAACGGCTTAAGTTCCAACTCAGGCGGGCAGATCATTGAAGACTGAAATGGTGGTGGTAACGGTCCAAGATCCTCATAGTGCTTAGCATAATAGCAAGGGAGCACCTGAAGCATTTTCACACATTCTTGTAAGGATGTGCTTCTTATCCAATCATCCATGATGTTGAATAGGCATGCTTCGAGGGGCAATTTCAGATATGAATTGATCATAGAAACTTCTATAGCATCATCCTCAATAGATAAAGGAATTTCCTCCTCTTCATCATTTGGGTAACCCACAGCTTTACAAAGAGACACTACTTTGGTTTGTTCCATAATGTCCACGGCCAACATTCCCTTGTCTACCTTGGTCATAACATGAGCCATATCCAGAAATGGCTTTCCTAAATAGAGGGAAATGTTCTGATCATAGTACTTCACCTTGCGACATTGTTCCTTCGCTTGTGATTGTTTTGTGTTTGGTGGCATGACCATCTCAAATCTGTCCTCAGCTATTCCCAATGTCAAACGACCTCTACCCATTTCCAGTATCATATCAACAGTAGCCTAGAAGGGTCTTCCTAAAATCAACTCATTCCCTTTCTCATCTTGCATCTCCATGACTATAAAATCCGCTGGGAACACAAATCTGTCAACTTTTACCAAGACATCCTCACAAATGCCATATGGCCTAACCACAAAATTATCTGCTAGTTGAATCGTCATGTTTCTTTGCCTATATTCTTTAAGTCCTATCTTCTTGAAAGTAGAAAGAGGCATCAAATTAATACTTGCCCCAGAGTCGCACAATGCTTTGCTAAATTTCACCTTACCTATGTAACATGAAATATTGAAGCAGCCCAGATCTTGTCATTTTGGTGGTAATGAGCCCAAAATGAATGCGCTAACCCGCTCTTTAAGAACTACCACCTCAGTATCAGGAATCTTCCTCTTCTTTGTGATTATATCTTTTAATAATTTACCATACGAATGTATCTCCTCAATCTCCTCTAGCAACGGAATATTAACAGAGAGCTTTCGAAAATTGTCCAGGAATTTTCTTGAACTGAGCATCAACTTTCTTAGATTTAAGACTGTTGGGATAAGGGACATGAACGACTTGTGCCCTCTGATGGGGTGGCACATAAGGCGTCATGGTATCCTTATCCTTCTCCACAATAGGCTCTTCAGTGGGTTTCTCTACAACATCATCCACTATTTTTGACACTATGACTTCCTCGGCGGCCTCGCCCGTTGCTTCCGGCTGTGTTGTGCTTGGTTCATCGACCTTAGAGTTTAAAACTTGTTTTCCACTTCTCAACAAAATTGCCTTAGCTTGCTGATTCCCTCCTGGAATGTTGGTATTTTCCGGAAAACCTTGTTGTGTTTCCTTCTTCATATTTGTTATCTCAGCTGACATATGTGCTAAAGATGTCTCAAGAGTCCTCATCTGAGCCCCATGACTATGTAAAGTTTTCCCAAATTGATTCATAAATTCTCCTTGTTGTTTAATTTGTTGGCCAAATGTGCACATCAGATCTTGATTCTGCTTTATCACCTGATTAAGCAGCTCATTGTTCTTTTCCTCTACCGACGATTGTGGTTTGGCATCGGGGTCCTGCAGGAAATTGTTTGGGTCCTTCCATGAAATTTTTTTATCTTTCCTCCAAGAATAGTCATTGTTTTTGTACCCCTATTGCTGACGCATAAATTTCACTTGTGCCTCATCATCAGATTCTCCGTCTTCCTTTGCTAGCAATTTCTTGGCTAATAAGTCCATCTTCTCATTCAGCTCCTTGATGGCCTTTGACTCACTTGCAACTCGAACATGTTCTGGTGTGTCTCTATCTCCCCATGATTGCTTTCTAGCCATATTTTTTAGGATTTCCCAACACCAAGTGCCAGTGTTGTTCAAGAAGAAATCGGAACCTGCTGAGTCTAGATTGCTCCTGGCATGCTCATTTAAAGCAAAGTAGAAGATCTTCACTTGTTTTTCTTTATCTAGCCCATGATGTGGACACTTCCGCAGCATTATCTGAAATCTCTCCCACATCTCAGAATATGTCTCCCCATCCCTTTGATAGAAATTATGAATCTTCCGTACTAGGTCATTGGTTTTCTCTGGTGGAAAGAATCTCTTAAAGAAAACCTCAATCATTTGATCCCAAGTCTCGACAGTCTCATCATCAAGGTTATGCAGCCATTCCCGTGCATTACCTGTGAAACAACTTCAAATACAGTACCTCCTGTGGAAACCTATCTATCTTGATCATATCACAATTTCCCATAAAAATGCTAATGTGGGCAACATGGTCTTCATTCTTCAGCCCGTGAAATGCTTGAGACTTGACCAAGTTTATCAGTGTCAGATCAATCTTATATGTTGGAATGTTAATTGCCTACCTTTTGATCGGCCCCTTTGATGCTGATGAGGAAGAAGCCTTTATCTTCTCCCATATAGTCTGTTCCTCAGCCATGGCTTCTAGTTCAAAGTCTGAATCTATATCCTTAGGTTGATCTTGAATGTTGTTCTCTTCATCGTCTGGTCCCAACGGTGGAACCTCTGGTGATGATAGTGCGTAGTTTGTGCTACGCATCTTCACCATGCACTAGTACCTACAAGGTAATAAATTTGATGAAGTACAGTGCTAGGCGATTACTAAATCTGAAAGATATATGATGAATTTTGCGAATAATAATTAAATGAAATGTGGCCTAGAGTGGCCGCTTGTAGCGCTCATAGTACTGACAGTTGTCGTGTCCCTAGAAACGGTGCCAAAAACTTGTCACGGTTTTACCGTGCGTATAACACAAGTGCACGCGTTATAGTAATATATGCACGCGTTAGAGTAATATAGGCCTTTGTGAGGCCCGAGTCGAACACAGGGATACTGAATTGTCGATAGACTACTTACTAACTACTCGCGATCAGCTAGACCAAATAAAAAGGTTTGAGAGTTGATTGAAAAAGAAAATAAAAATAAAAGAAAACAACACAATCGATTAAATGTTTGTTTTAATCAATTTAAACTGGAGTCTTTAGGATTGTGGTTTCATCGTAGGCTCTCGTCGAAATAATTTCTACATAATTACCCTAATTCGTCTCCTATTCCAGGTAGTGGGTTGTAGTCAAAATTGTTTGCTTTCACGATACAATTCACTGCCTAAATCTAGGTCGGTTCCACAGTAGTAGCAACTTATACTCTAAACTAGGTGCATTAAGATCCTACTCTGGGTTTCCACCATTAACTGTATATCACCTTGTTCAAAGGATTTATTAGTTAATGTGATTTTTGTCTCTTTTCAATCGTTAATTCTTCTTTCAAAGTAATTAAAGGCATTAGAGTATCATTAGGGTGATCAATCATAATGATATAAGGGAGAAAACAAAATCATACCACGGATTTGAGAGACAAATTATGATGAACTATATAAAAATATCATACAACGATTACCCAGGCTACTCCCGGTCCTAAAGACAAAGGGGATTAGCCCCGCATGTTCATCTCAATGAAAAACAACATGAGGGAAAAAGAAGACATGGAGAAAATGTGGATAGATATTGTGTAACCCCTGAATGGAGGAGATCCGGGAATTCCTCAGCGTAGGGTGAGCGTTCTATAGCCTTCCAGCGGTGAAAAACTCCTTTGACAGCCTTCAGAACGGTCGGGGCATGGTTCTCGGCTACTTTCTCTTCTCCTCTCCTCCTTGAGACTTGTGCAGCGGTTAATGACGTGATAGTGTGCTTAGGGCCACCTCAATTAGGTATATGCGCCACTTTAGGTCGCCCAAAAATCACCACCGTATGATTAGACACGATCTTTAGCAAAACCTGATCTGACGGCATCGATACCATCGACGTGGGTCGATGGTATCGACCCCCTGGGGTAGAGAAAGTCCTTCTGTTTCTGGCATCCTCTCTAAAGATGGCTCGATATCATCGATGTGGTGTCGACGACATCGACTTGTTGATACCTAGCACACTGTTGTCATCTCGATAGCATCGACAGTTATTCGATGGTATCGACTCTTTAAATGTCACTTTTGCTATGGAATCTGTCGCTAGAGCTCATCCTACTGAGGCAAGCTTGATACCATCGACAGTGTGTCGATGGTATCAACGGGCTCTTCTTCTTCTCTGGAAAAGTCACTATGGTCAGGTCAATGGTATTGACCTTCCGTCGATTGTATCGACGGACCTAGATATGCGAACTACCTAAAACAAAGAGAAGAATACCAATCAAATTTGATAAATATGACCATTAATACAAAATCAGGTGAAACAAGGTAAATTTGATGTGTTACGAGATTATAGTCTAAAAGAAGTGAATCATGTGAAATTAGTCAAAAATATGACAAGAACACGCATAAAACCAATATAAACAAGCCTATGAAAATGACTCAAAATCCTCACATCACACCTCCTCATTTTTGTTAACTTGGAAATAGGATAAAATTTCTTTAGGAACTCATTCTTGATGACTTCCCAAGTGACCAAATTTGGCTTTGACAAGTACCATTATTTAGATTTTTTCTTTGAGTGAGAAAAGGAACAAGGTCCTCTAGATAGAATAATTAGTTGCAGTGGGGGTGCGGAAAGTGGAATATGTCTCTAGAAAAATGTTGATATGATGATAAAGGTTTTCATTCTCAAGCCCATGGTAGGTGGGTATGAACCTAAGGAGACCTAGAGGAATGGAGAATTGTTGCTCTTGCATGACCAACTCAGGTGTCTATGGGAGATGTGTAGTTGCCCGACATGAAGTAGTCATGGAATGGCTTGGGTGGTGGTGGAGGATCACCCCCCTTCCTCATGGTATTGATCATCCTCATCTCTCATTTTAGCTTCTTGGTGTTATCAGCGTCAGTGTTGACGTATCCTTCTACATATCTTAGGATCAAGTGGAACCAAGTCAGTAGAGATCGAGTGTTGCCCAAACATGCACACTTGTCTCCTACATAAGGCACAAACAAGCAACAAGAGCTAAGTTAGAAGACAAGTATGCAAAAGTAAACAAAGAATCAAGAATAGCAATGATGAGTGTAGTAGGAAGAGAAAAGCTACACTAACTAGCTAGGTCGATTACTTCCTTCCCTGACAACAATGCTATAATTCTAGATGCAACTCTTAGAGAATGTTATTTTGGGGCTAGACACTACTCAATTGAGTTAAGAATAGAAGCAACCCCAAAGATCACTAGAGGCACACTTGGGATCTTTCGAGTTTATAATGGGACCTATACTAACACATCCACATAGACTAGAATATATCACCCGCAAGTGCACGAGATCGTATTATAGTATAGAGAGTGACAATTGAGGGGTTGATCCATAGGGAGAGGAGGGGCATTAGAGACAAGTCAGATTAATCTATGTTCCTAAATCGGATATTAGGGTTTTTAGGGTTTAAAATTGGTTTTGGTTTGATTACACTAATGTTTCAAGCAACAAAATAGGAAAGGGAGAAAAACAAGAAAAATCCTAATTTAACCCTAAACAAGTTAATTCTAGCTAACAAAGAAATGCAACTAAGTAAATAAGACCAAGAGACTAAGAATAAGTTACACTAGCTAAACAAGTTAGACACTAAAGCAATTAAGGACCTAATTTGCATTAACTAGAAAGATGAACACTAGCACACTCAAAGGAGCACTAACTACTCTATAAAGATCTAACTATCCAAAATAAGAAAATCAACTAAAAATGCAATTAAAGCAATCAGCTATATCAGCATGAACTAGCTAAGAGAGAAATTGAGGTTTCAATGCAAGTTAAAGAGAGGTGGGTGGTTTGGGTATGTTACTAGGGTTCTAGTTGAGGTATGATATAGCATGCAAACCTAACCATTCATTCTAGATTGCCATACCAAACAACTAGACAAATGTAATGGAATCACCCTTAGTCATCCATGGATAGAATAGGGTGTGTGAAGGGGAACTACACCCTTACACACCCTATCGAGCCTTACGAGGCTCAAGTGAACTAAGGTTTAGATGAGATTCCAATAGGATTTGACTAATATAGGTTTCTAGGGTGAGAATC
Organism: Alisma plantago-aquatica; assembly: GCA_963693085.1. NCBI lineage: Eukaryota > Viridiplantae > Streptophyta > Magnoliopsida > Alismatales > Alismataceae > Alisma > Alisma plantago-aquatica. The sequence goes on along the minus strand of OY856410.1, from coordinate 355,928,296 downwards.
CTTAGTGTAATTGGGAGCCAAAAGTAGGAATGGGGAATAGAGGTGAGGGTATTTCACCTCACATTACTCACCATCTAGCTTTTAGAAAACTCCTAGGCAATTACACTAGACACTCCTACACTAGCTACTTCGATCTCACACTTAGGAGTAAGAGAATAGATATATGTGAGGGAATATGGGGTTCTATATAGGGATACACCAGTTGGACCTAGGATAAAATACCAATATAGACTCATACATGCCATCTTCCCCTAGACGTAGGTGGTTTCAAGCATAAAACAACAAGTAACTCATGTTTTCAAGCACAAACTACAAGAAGAAGCACAAGAAATGAGATAGAAGTAGAAATAAATCATCATAGAATGAAAATAAAGATTTTACAACTTATATTCCCCCAACATGGTATCAAAGTAGAATTTTAACCCCAAACAGACCACCACAAAGGGCTTAGCCATTCATAGTGCAAAAAGGGCAAAAGAAGAGATAGAAGAAGAAAGAAAAGCCATGGACCTCGTGGAAGATCTTCTTCTCCTTCACCTCCAATAGTAAGAGTGTGATGTCCTCCCTCCTAGGTGGCAAGATGGCATGGAATGGGTGGTGGAAGTAGCCAAAACCCTAGAAAACTAGGGTTTTGAGGTTATGGAAGTTGTAGATGGAGAGGAAGTAGGTGGGAATAGGTGGGGGATCTTGAATGCACTAAGGAATGTAGAAATGAATGCTATGGGGGTGTAACTGATGGGTCTCTAAATGACACACCAATAAAAATCCTAAGGGAATAACCCTTAGGTTTGACCAAAGTTGTGCACTAATTCCCCACTCCACACGAGTGGGAGCCTTATTGCATTATTCATAAGGATTGACCCCAAAGAACAAACTTTTTAAGCCAGATGATAATAAAGAGGACCATGACATGGGGTTTTGCTTGCCAAAGCATGTGTAATTATTTTAGAAAGATTTTAACTCCTAAATAATAATTTACTAAATATAGGATTAGCTACTCACCCTCACAAGATACAGATCATTGCATGGCGTAAACTCCCTTGGAATTGACCAGAATTGACACCCAAGTTCCTAGTTTATTCTGATTGGACTCCCTAACTACTATCAACCATTGTCGACATGTGAGAAGATTGTAACCCAATCACCTCACTATCACTTGCTGACACCTCAAGGGGATAATAAGATCATTCTCAAGTTCTAATCACGATTACAACAACCTACACATCCACGATTATAACATATATGTGTAGCAAGTCATCAATTTGTAAGGCAAGGAAATAAGCAAGGTGATACTTTATTTAGAAATAGTCATGTTGAGTTTGGATACATGATGTGACACCCTTTTTCACACAAAGTGAGATTACTCAAAACATAAACCATAAACAGCGGATTAACCATAAATAGTGGATTACCGAAAATCATAGGAAATTAAAATTGATTTGCAACAAGCATTATGAGCTGAGAATTATTACACAAGAGCCAACATTTGCATTTCATAACATATATTTAAGGTGCTACATCATCATGTTCCCATCAACCTATTACATAAGATAACTGTTCCACGTGTACATACATACCACCAGAGGAACACAAGCCAGATCCCACAAGTCGATCATCATATCTATAAAACCCATCGAGAACACCCCTAAGGACCTGAGTATACAACGACGACACGTAAGACTCTATTACTAGACACTTTTCATATACCATGATCCATCAGGTGAAATTTTCTTCTTGTATTATCTTCAACCGCATGATCTTTAACTTGTCATGCACATCCACCTAGAAAGTTGTTTAACCAATAGGGTGAGACACACAGTCCCAGTAAGAGATATAACTCTCTGCCAACTCTATTATTATCACATATAACTAGGCAGATAGATTAATATACTGAGCAGGTTAAACAAAATTAACTAAGGGACATACATCTCATGGATGAAGTAAATATAATAGTAATATGAACTTGCCAATGAGCAATAGAATAATTAATAATCTAAAAGGAATATGAAGAACATGTATAACCATTATAAACTAAATAGTATAAAATTAAAGCAGGGCTTTATCCAATGTTTTCATGTTTGATCCTATACATGTACTCTAAATGGCTTATTACATATTTATTATGCCCTGAGGAATTGAGTCGTATCACCCAAATCCAACCGACCACTATTAAGTCAAAATCGGTGCCATATGAGGTCAATGGAAGAGCCAGAATCTATGACCTTCCCACACCACCCGGTCAGCACGAGAGTAGCACCACAGAGACATATCAGTCAACTACATAAGTGAAATAGTCACATTAAAGGGGTTGGCTCACGCATGGCCACCCACATAATATCTAGCCCACCTTGGTACAGGTAACAGTGCTAGGAGAATAGGCTCACGCATGGTTGTTCTTAAAAGGAGGACTGGCTCACACATGACCATCCATATCACACCGAGATCGGCTCATGCATGGCCATCTCACACAACTTGATATTAAGGATACAAGGGAATACTCAACTTGTACCCTGTATATTAAAAAATATGCACTCCGAGTTAAACTCGTTTCACCATCCAACAATTAAACTAACACTGGAATTGATCTATGGCACAGGGAAAGCCACATGATTTGATACCACTTGATTAATTAGACCAATTAAAATGTCTTTCAACATCAATTAAGTTACAACGTACAAACGACAAACAAATCCTTTAAACGAAAGGGGCATAGTATTTAGAACAGTAGATATCCTCGTTTAAACTGATTCCCATCAATTCATAACACTATATCACTGCCAGCCACAAGGCTACTGTATCATTCCCAGCCACAAGGCTATCATCATCACCATCACATTATCCTTGGATATCAATCCCTCATTCCATTACTAGGTTATCACGTCATCCAGGCACTAAGCCTTTACCAGGTCCTACGACCCATCACATCACATATGTGATTCATGATAATCTCATCATGCCTGATTGAGAATACAAGCATTACTCATGACATATTACTCATGCCACATCACTTATGACACATTACATGTACTTTCCATAGCAACAATTAGACATTATGTTCATAGAGAGAATATGCTAAACATATTAAAGACCTTCAATTAAAGCAGGCAAAGCATCATAAGATCTCTAATATAAGATAGGCTTCATGTTGATTTCACATAAGGTCCCCAAGCATCATTCTACCTCACATATCTGATGTGCACTACCTCCCATAAACTGGAGAGTGTAAGGCTAAGAATTAAATAGTGTAACCAAGTATGCACATTCATGTATTCATACTTCCTGTGTTCCCTTTTCAAGGTTCATAACCAAAGCTTGCTATTATTTAACCATCTTCATAGTATTCACAAGTCATAACACCCAATTAACCCATTAGGTTATATCCATGTATTTAAGAGATAAGAAAGACTCATTCAATATTATAACCTGCCATCAGAATTAGGGCTAATGCTCTTCACACAAAGTCGATTACAGTTTCACTTCATGGTTACACCACCAAACCCTAATCACACAAAAACCCATCTTTTTGAAAATGATTAGGTTTAAATGACATTGTTAGATATTAAACACTCGCCTTACTATCAGTATCAGGTTTCACCCTTAAATGCATGTGTGTATCATCTTCATTAAATTGTGTGTGGGTTACAATAATGCATTATAATAACATATTATCCATTACACAAATGTGACATTTCAACATTAGGTGACTCATACATTATTACTTCTCACAAATAATTAACCACATATCATACTAAGGGAAGCCAAACCCTAGGATACATACTATATGGTTTCACTTCAAACTATCCACAAGGAACCTATAAAGTCATTAGACTTGTTTATGTATTTCATGCCCTAATGTTATCTCCATGTATTCCAACAAGGCCTATCATCATCATCACATATATCTTCACATAGTTGTGTCATTAACATTATTCTACAAGTTAAGATTATGAAAGGGAAATATAGTTGACACTTGTCATGGATTATAATCTTTCATTAAGATAAGCACATTGGTCATATTATTCCATGATTAAGGTTAACATATGGATACTCACTATTAAACCCTACATCCATTACTTCCCACATTGTTGAAGAGTTTAGGGATAAGATCTTAATTAAATATGGACCAATCATATCAACATCATCCAATAATGTACTAGCTTTAGAAGAAGCAATTAAGATTACTCATACACTATCCAAAACAACACTCTTCTCTATCATGCATTGCTCATGTGAGTACATCAATGAGTATCCAAACATACCCTTCAACCCTCATCAAGTGATCTCGGGTTCATCCTATCAACCTGAGGTATCAGTTTAGACACTCTTGTGGTTTATCTATTTGATCAGCATGAGGTGTATCAATTTAGGGCATCTAGTCCAATCATGTCGGGTTCACCACAAATGAGGGTGATGTTTTAGCTATACTTGAGGCGTCATATTATCCACACAAGGATTATGTTGTTTTATCTCCTTGAAAGTGTAATAGGTAACCCTTCTTGAAGGTGTATCAGGCATCAAATCTTGAAGGGGGTATCGGGCATCACTACCCCAAGGTGTGATGGGTCACACATGGTGTGTCGGGCATCCATTCTTGGAGGGGTGTTGGGTGTCACATATTGTGATGGACATCGCCTCCCTATGGGTGTGACACGAAGCACTAGGGTTAGGGTTAGGTCATGACGGCCATTCACCACCTATGTGTCGACTTAGTCATATTCAACCTTAGGAAACTTGGTCACTATTCCATCTACTTAGTAACATAAGAAAGAATAAGATGTGGGCATCAACTTAAACAGAGTTCCTTCATCAAAATAGTCCTCAAAACCATCACTAGCTACTAATATATAAGAAGTACACGAGATAGAGGTTAAGATCAACTTAAGCATATAAGTAGTGGTAATAACAAAGAAGGTTAAGAGTTGTATAACCCTCCTAAAGAAGGTATTCGTTGACATTTCAATCTTTCATGATCAAATCTCCAAAGCACACGTCCCTCAACTTGAAGATGATGATGCCATGGTTATGGTAGCTTAAGAAGAAAGGAAAGAAGGAGACATAACCAAGTCCTATCCAACCTTCATCCAAGGTAGGATCCATGTCCGAGAGAGGAGGAAGAAGGTGAAGAAGAGATCTCAAAGGATATGGCCATCAAAGAAACATAACTCACCATGATGGAATTTGAACAAGAAATTGCCATGAGCAAGGCACTCAACCTCCCAATATCCATGGGGCTTCCTCTAGCTCCATAATATTCCAAGCTCATCCACTAAAAGGAGAAGGGAAAGAGTGGATGAAAGGGTTTACTTGTGTGAAGGAGGAGGGGTTATATACTTAAGGGAAGAAAGAGAGATCAAAGTAGAGGTGTCATCACCTTAGGAGATTAGGTGACACTTGTCTACAAGAATAGAGGAGCAAGGTATGGTGATAAGATCTAGGCTAGATCTCATCCCCTTGGTCTTCTACCATGGTCATGGCCAATATGCCAAATCTCTACACCTTCACAAACCGATATGGAAAAGCTCAACATACTCACAAACCAATAGAGCATACTCCATACACTCACAAACTGATAGGCACAACCCCACACACTCACAAACCGATAGAGCACAACCGTAAATACTTCACAAACCAATAGGGCACAATCCTGTACTCCCAAAAACCAATAGGTACCTCTCCAAGGTCTTCAAGCCCGAGATAGCCCATCTAAGAGCAAGGCACGTCTCATACATGTGCTCCATATATCACCAAAGATGTTACCACCCAACCAAGATCCAAAAAAGGTGCCCACCACTTCCTCTCTCTTATAGATGATGCTGAGAGAGGGAAGCAACACTCTAGAGGAGGTATATTTCATGTCAACCCTTCACTTTGGGTAAATTGCAATTTACACCAAAACTGGCACATATAGCACCAAGCATCATCATACAAGCTCAATTTGATACTTAGGCTTTCCACAGGGCACCCCATATCATAATTCTCTTTCTTATGATGATAAAGAACTAAGGGCACTCTCATCATTTGACATATTGCAAGATAACCCTTCATCTTGGGTAAATTGCACATTTTTTCATAACAAGCAAACATTACTCAAACAACATTCAAACAGGACCAAACTTGAAACATAAGCATGCCACATGATTACAAAACACCTCAAAGGATTAGATTAGAGTTCTAAGCAACTTACTTAAGAAAAAAAAGGGTTAGCTCAAAACCCAAGTTTGGGTCCTTACAAGTCATAAACCCCTAACAAGGATTTTGCACCCAAAATCAGAGGTGAAAAGAGGTGGATACTACTCATACATCACACCTTCAAACTTCCATATAGTTCCTTGATGTTAGGGTGATGTCAACTTGACCAATCATATTGTTCTTGCATCCATGCTCATCATAGGATTTGTTGCACATGACATATACTCAACTTATCCTTTTCCATTATTGGTTATAGAGTCAACCCTATGCCAGGTGATACTTTCTAAGCAATAGGAGCACTATACATACTTATCCAACTTAGGTGTCAACTCTTTCTTAGGTATAACCTCCTCAGCTGACAACATCGTATGATAAGATTCTTGATTCAGAGAGTTTTCCATACCCTCCTCAAACCTCAACATGTCTCTTCCAAAGAAGGACTAGAGATACGTTCTGTCATCCACTTGGAACTACAAAACCTATCATGCTTCCATTGTTCTACTCTTGTCTTCTGAATCAACACTAGTCTTACTCTTGCCAACTATCATGCCAACATACACATTCTCAGGTGTACACTCCCCTATCATAAGAAGAGGCAACTTATCCAAGAAAACTATCTCATAGATAACTCAAGATGTTATTTGTCACCTTAACCAACCCATATAGGGAGTGGGAACCCTACTTATCCATATATAGCCAAAGAACAAACTTCTCGGAACCTTCCCTACTTGCAAGCCTGATAGAAGTACTCCAAGAGACTATACTTAGTTTGATGAACTTTTACCCAAGTAAATCTTGCAACTATATCTTCAACTTATGCATCCATGTCGATGTTAAATTTATGAGGAGAATAAACCCCTAACATGTGATATCCATAGCATAGGCTAGGCACTTGTAACCAGACTAATCCAAAGTCCATCTTTTTAGGTAGCCAAACACCTAATCATCTTATCAAGCAACCTGTTCTCACTCTCCCATACAAATGGAATCCCTTGGATACTAGAATTCCTTATCTTGGTATCCATCACATATGTTAGAAACACACCAGATCCTCATCACATTCGTCTTATGTTGTTCTGCCAAACCTAAACTTTTCAGAAGGGTCTTCCATTCATCTCAAGACATCTCCTATCACAGATATCCCTATCTTGGAACAAAAATCCAAGACCAGATGATACTTACCAGAGTATCCATCTTAAGATCATTTCTAAACCATGCACATCAAGGGATATAAGACTCGCTTGATTGTTGCATACTTGAAAGGATAGAACACAAGGGAACATATTCCTCTGATCACTACATCATTACGAGGGTTTGCTTATCAAGGTGAAGGAACTATCACTTCCTTTGATTATTTTACAAGTTTTCAACTGTTTGTGTCATTTTAATTTATTTCACCTTAGTTTCCTTGTTATTATCATAGGAATTGTAAAGATGATTACATGCCATCACTCTTTCTTTGATTATTGTTCTTCATGTTCATGAAAATTTCCTTATTTACCACATTTTTCCTCTTTACATCATGAAAAGGATCATTATTCTTTACATATTCTTTATTGGATAGGGATCATCTCCCTTGTTTCCTTTCACATATCATGAGGATTACATTTTATAATTTCTTATACTCATTGGTTGGTCTGAGATTAACTCAGGTTCCATCTTATTTATTCATTATTCATTCTCATTTGTCTTCTCACTTCATCCTTGTTTCAAGGATTTGCTCCATCTTATGTGAATTTTTTACCTTGACTTACTTTATTAGCACATATTCATCTGCCTTTTTCTTCATACATTTCTTGAAATTATAGCATCAAGAACTTCTCTTATCATATTCACACTTAGATTTAGGTTTCATGGAAATGTATCTTTTTTTTTATTCACCAAACATTCAAGCTTTAGTGAATTATGGTGCAGTTCTTATCTCTTTTTATAATATGATGGAGGTATTAGCATCGTGATTCTTGATTGCTATACTCTTTTGATTGTTCCAAAATGATTACTTTATCAGAGTAACCAAAGTGAAATCAAAATAAGAGTTCCATACTTACCTTTTCTTCAACAATTGAATACCTAGCCAGGGCACTCAAGTAATGAGATTAGGTAGTATGCACCATATTTTATATCATGTTCTTATCTTAGACACCATCCTAATCCTAGTCCTAGTGTCCCTATAACCTCAACAAACCTAGAGTGTTGATACCACCAAATGTGACACCCTTTGTCACACAAAACGAGATTACTCAAAACATAAACCACAATTAACAGTAAACAACTGATTACTGAAAATTACATGAAAATAAAACTGATTTGCAACAAGCATCATGAGCTGAGAATTATTACACAAGAGCCAACATTTGCATTTCATAACATATATTCAAGGTGATACATCATCATATTCCAATCAGCATGCTACATAAGATAACAGTTCCACATGTACATACATACCACTAGAGGCACACAAGCTAGATACCACAAGTCGATCATCATGTCTATAAAACACATCGAGAACACCCCCAAGGACCTGAGTGTAGAGGGACGACACATGTGACTCTATTATTGGACACTTTTCATATACCATTATCCATCAGGTGTAGTTTTCTTCTCGTATTATCTTCTACCGCATGATTTTTAACTCGGCATGCACGTCCACCTAGAAAGTTGTTTAACCAACAGGGTGAGACACATAGTCCCAGTGAGTGATATAACTCTTCTTCGAATCTATTATTATTACAGATAATTAGGAAGATAGATTAATAAACTAAGTAAGTTAAACAGAATTAAGTAAGAGACATACATCTCATGGATGAAGTAAATATAATAGTAATATGAACTTGCCAATGAGCAATAGAACAATTAATAATCTAAAAGGAACATGAAGAACATGTATAACCATTATAAACCAAACAATATAAAAGCAAAGCAAGGATTCATCCAATGTTTCCCTGTTTGATCCTATACAAGTACTCTACACTGATAATTACATATTTATTATGTCCTAAGCATTTGAGTCGTACCATCGAAATCCAACTGACCACTGCTAAGTCAAAATCAGTGAAATACAAGGTCAATGGAAGAGCTAAAATCCATGACCTTCCCACACCTCCCGATCAGCATGAGAGTAACACCACAGAGAGATATCAGTCAACTGCACAAGTGACATAGTCACATTAAAGGGGTTGGCTCATGCATGGCCACCCACATAATATATATCCCCCCTTGGTGTAGGTAACAGTGCTAGGAGAACAAGATCACGCATGGCCATTCTTAAAAAGAGGATTGACTCACACATGGCCATCCTTATCACATCGAGATCAGCTCACGCATGGCCATCTCACACAACTTGATATTAAGGATACAAGGGAATACTCAACTTGCACCCCACATATTAAAAAATATGTGCTCTGAGTTAAATGTGTTTCACCATCCAATAATAAAACTTACAGTAGAATGGATCTATGGCATAGGGAAAGCTACGTGATTAGATTCTACTTGATTAACTAGACCAATTAAAACATCTTTCAGCATCAATTAAGTTACAACGTACAATCCAAAAACATATTCTTCAAAAGAAAGGGGCATAGTATTACAACAGTAGATATTCTCATTTAAACTGATTCTCATCATCTCATAACACAGTATCACTTCCAGTGACAAGGCTACTATATCACTTCCAGCCACAAGACTATCATCATCATCATATTATCCTGGGATATCAATCCCTCATTCCAGTACTAGAGGTTATCACCTCAGCCAGGCACTAACTCTTTACCAGGTACTAAGACCCATCACATCATATTTGTGATTCATGATTATCTCATCATGCCTCATTGAGCATACAAGCATTACTCATGCCATATTACTCATTCCACATCACTTATGCCACAACACATGTACTTACCATAGCAATAATTATCCATTATGTTTAGAGAGAGAATGTGCTAAACATATTAAACACCTTCAGTTAAAGTAGGCAAAGTATCATAAGATCTCTAATCTAATATTAAGCTTCATGATTATTTCACATAAGGTCCCCAAGCATCATTCTACCTCACATCTCTAACGTGCACTACCTCCCATAAAATGGAGTGTGTAAGGCTAAGAATTAATTAGTGTAACCAAGTATGCACATTCACATATTCATACTTCCCGTGTTCCCTTTTCAAGGTCCATAACCAAAGCTTTCTATTATTTAACCATCTTCACAGTATTCACAAGTCATAACACCCAATTAACCCATTATGTTATAGCCATGTATTTAAGAGAGAAGAAATACTCATTCAATATTATAACCTGCCCTTAGAATTAGGGTCAATGCACTTCACATAGATCTTATTAGGGTTTCACTTCATGGTTACACCACCAAACCCCATCTTTGTGAAACTAACTAGGTTTGAATGACATTAGTTAGATATGAAACACTCACCATAATATCAGTATCAGGTGTCACCCTTAAATGCATGCGTGTATCATCTTCATTAAATTATGTGTGAGTTACAATAATGCATTATAATAACATATTAATCATTACACCAATGTGACGTTTCAACATTAGGTGACTCATACATTATTACTTCTCACAAATCATTAACCAAATATCATACTAAGGGAAGCCAAACCCAAGGTTACATACTAGAGGGTTTCAATTCAAACTATCTACAAGGCACCTATAAAGTCATTAGACTTGTTTATGTGTTTCCTGCCCTAATGTTATCGCCATGTATTCCAACAAGGCCTATCATCATCATCACATATATCTTCACATAGTTGTGTCATTAATCTTATTCCACAAGTTAAGATTATGAAAGGGAAATATAGTTGACACTTGTCATGGATTATAATCCTTCATTAAGATAAGCACAATGGTCATATTAATCCATGATTAAGGTTAACATATGGATACTCAAAAATTAAACCCTACATCCATTACTTCCCACGTTGTTGAAGATTTTAGGGATAAGCTCTTAATTAAAGATGGACCACTCATACCAATATCATACAATAGTGTACTAGCTTTAGAAGAAGCAATTAACTCTATCATTCATTACTCATGTGAGTACATCATTGAGTATCCAAACATACCCTTCAACTCTCATCAAGTGATCTCAGGCTGATCCTATCAACCCAAGGTATCGGTTTAGACCCTCTTGTGGAGTATTAGTTTGGATCACCATGAGGTGTATTGGTTTAGGGCATCTATTCCAATCATGTCAGGTTCACCACACATGAGGGTGATGTTTTATCTACACTTGAGGTGTCAAATTATCCACACAAGGATTATGTTGGTTTATCTCCTTGAAAGTGTAATCGGTAACCCTTCTTGAAGGTGTATCGGGCATCAAATCTTGAAGGGGGTATCGAGCATCACTACCCTAAGATGTGACGGATCACACATGGTGTGTCGGGCATCCATTCTTGGAGGGGTGTTGGGCATCACATATTGTGACGGACATCACCTCCCTATGGGTGTGACGGGAAGCACTAGGGTTAGGGTTAGGTCATGACGGCCATTCACCACCTATGTGTCGACTTAGTCATATTCAACCTTAGGAAACTTGATCACTAGTACATCTACTTAGAAACGTAAGAAATAACAAGATATGGGCATAAACTTAAATGGAGTTCCTTCATCAAAACAGTCATCAAAACCATCACTAGCTACTAATATATAAGAAGTACACAAGATAGAGATGAAGAGCAACTTAAGCATATAAGTAATGGTAATAACATAGGAGGTTAAGAGTTATATAACCCACCTCAAGAAGGTCTCCATCGAGGGTCCAAGATTCCATGATCAAAGCTCCAAAGCACACGTCCCTCAAATTGAAGATGATCTATCAAGAGTCTTAACTTGATTTCAACATCACCTCAAGAAAGAAGAAGAATCCATGGTTATGGTAGCTCAAGAAGAAAGGAAATAAGGAGAGAGAACCACATCCTACCTGTGACAGAGTGAGTTTTTACATATATATTATTTAGTTCCTCTCTCTTACAATTTTAATTGTTCCAATTATGCCCTCAATCATCTCTCTCTCATTTGATTAAATGGATCATCAATTTCACTTAAGACCATCCATAATGGTACATAAAGTCAATAATACAGGTATTATGATATTTAGTCAATTGACATAGTCAATAATCGAATTTTGACTCCAATATTGCACCATAGCTAAATCATAGCATTATAAAACTATGCCTAAAATCTCATTACTATCGGAATTACCAATTTAGAGTTATTCGCATTTGAAATTTGGTGTATTATGTCACCTAATCTACTCTAGGACCTAGGTTTTTGATTTAATTGATCAAACTTCAGGTCATGCGGCCCATTAAAGTGTTGGGCGCGGACCACTTAGCCGGTTTCCAATTTCTGCCGTCCGATCTGAAGGCCACGGATCCGCGCCTTGATCCTAGGGCCCAGAACTCGTCTTCTACCTCCCGCAAAGGGCGGGTAGGAGATACCGAGTCTGAGCTCCATCCAAGTGCCAGCTCACCCCGTTTCTCGAGCTTCCATCTGAGGGGATACCTTCGGCTCGTCTAAACGAGGTCAACCACCCTTATTCTGACCCCCTCGCTCTCGGGATAGGGAGAACAGACTCCCTCTTATCTACCTCTCTCACTCCGGCGGCGGCCTAAGATGCCCCAACCTCACCAAACCCTAAACCTACCCCAATATCCTATAAAATCACCCTCTCTACATCGCCGCCTACCTCCTTTACCTTAACCTTCCGGGTCCTGAACCCTATCCTCAACCGAGACCCCCAATTTCCCCTGAGACTACCACGAGACCAACACATTGCCAGGTTGAGCACCTCCTCTTCTCGCCTGAAATCTCAGTGTCCCTCGACATCGCGAGGTCGTGGAGAGCTCGGGCAGCTCTTTCCTGCCCGTTGCTGGAGCCTCCTGCTTCCTTACCAACTCAGCGTCGGCGAGCTCCTCTGTCGTGATTCAGGATATCGAGCTGCTCGAACAAGGAGAAGCCTTGGACCTACGGCGCCAGTTGGACCAATCCAAGGGAGCCTCCTTAGCAAACCGGAACCCCCCCTCTCGCAATAGCTGGATCTATCTGAGCCATTGATCCAGTCAGATCTGGCCCTTGATCGAGGTCATAATTTCCTTCTTTTCCTTTTTAATTTATTTAGTACTCAAGAAAATGGATTACATTAGAAAAATTATACAAGATGCTAGGAATATCGGTTTGTAGCGAACCTATATACCATTTTGATCAGAAAATTTTACTTTATCCAAATAAAATGTCATCAAGACCTAGATATGTTTACTATTTCAAAATAGTCACCCAAATCCTAAATGATCTTCTTAGTTATAATTAATTATTAATAATGGCTTTTCTTATTAATACACGACTTCCTAACACATAGTTAACCCTAGTTGAAACCCTATTTTCTAATCACTCGAAATACTTATCCAAGTTGATGTATGATGAAAGGATTAGAAGAAACCCTAAATCTAGTTTTCTCTCTCTCTTTACATGTAATAATAGGTATATCTTTATGATAAAAATCTAATATCATTAGATGATATTCAGTGATCAGAATTGGTCCTAAACCCAGGAATGAACTTTGAAGTAATGAAATCTTTAACATCCTTAAGGTTGTTGTCCCTTTTCTTTTTGACCATCTTAGAAACCCTAACTATGACAATCTTCTTTTGATTAATTATATATTGTCTTTTACTCAAATTATTTTATTATGGATCAGATTTGATACAAGCTCAAAAACCAAATTAAAAGATGGACAAACCTGATCCGAATTAGATAAAATAAAAGGAATAATAACTAATAACTAACCTTAATCATGGTTATATGGATCAATAGTAACATGTATACACTTGATTACATTTCAGGTTGATCTACTCTCTTTCCATAATCTAAGACTTTTGGAATTCAGATCTAAAAGTTAAAGGTATGTGGATATAATTATATGACTAATTTTTGTTGGATGTTAAGTATATGTAATTGTTTGCATGAAATTGATATACATTGATGGATGTGGATATATGATTAATTCATGATTTACCACCTTGCACATAAAAGAACATAATTGAATATAAGTGAAATGTAGTTACTAGTGGTGCTCATTAAACTCCCTATTAGAGAGGGAAATCTTTAATGTTGACTAGCACCTCCCTAGAGTACATGGTATTTGGGGAGATCCCTAGAGTACAAGGTACACGGGGAAGGGCCCACTATTTATGCAATTATGTGCTAAGTCCACCATAGTAATGCATGTTCACTATGAATGAGGCTAATAACTTGGGATTACCTGATTTTATGCCTTTAAATAACGTTTTCTTTCTCCTTCTTCAATTTGAGTATTTTATATGCCAGCATAGTATAGCTTTTACTCCACGTACCAACTTTGTTGATGTATTTATTTCTCATATTTTCTAGGTGCAAGGACCAATTGATGATCAAAGTACAATGCATATTCAAAGCACCTGAAGGCACAAATAATAAGCATGGAGGATTTATTAGATAGACCTATTCCTCTTATCTCTTTCCTGCTAGATGTTAGTTTATTTCTTTCCCTAGCTTATGTTGAGGATGATTGAGATCCTATGTAATAATCATATTTTCTTCCTCATAGACTTATTCTTCTTCTTTCTCAAGTATTAATGTGTATGACTTTATCTTTCATTATTGAATGAAGTGATGTGTGGCTATTTGCTATGATGTGAACATGGTCTTGGCTTATCTCTGATTTTAGTTGGCTATCTTGATTTCTATTATTTTCCCTTTTGACATTTATAGATATGAGTGCACGCATATCTGTATATGTCACTAAGGAAAGTATGTAGAAATTGGGGTCGTCACAGTTGGTATCAGAGCCAATGTTCACACATCATAGTCACATGACTTTCATTCACCCTATTATGAGTCTAGGGTAGTCCTTGAGATAGGGATGTGAAGGGTTGAGGTCACTAGGATAGCAGCTGCCTAAGGTCTGGCTAAAGTCTCTGAGCCACTTTGCTTAGCAATCACGAGGCTACCTATAAGGCAGTGTGAGTCTACCTGGATGATATCCTAAATGTCACTTACTTCTTGGGCATACCTTAAAATTAGGATCCTTCTCATCTATAGAAATTCCCTTTCCTCTTTTCTATAGGAATATTTTCCCTCTTATCTTAAATTTTTGAAAATTGTTCTTCCCTTCATCTTTATGATATAAGATTAGGAAAGTCTCTCTATTTAAAAAGTCTTAAGGACCGACTAATAAGGACTTTAAGGTATCCTCCATAAATTGTAACATCAAGAACATTAATAAATGATATAAGAGATTAATGAAATGACATAATGATAATGAAAAATATAATTGTTGAGTAATAAATCTAATATATCCCAATTAATTTCAGGATGCCTCCTAAGACTCACAGCTCAGGGGAATCATCCTCTAAGAAAAGAAAGGAACGTGAAACCTCCGAAATACCTGATCTCGATGCTGCGGCCAAGGAAAGGTGGGAGGAACAGAATAAAATCCTTCTAGATTTCATGGAAACCCTCGCCACAAAAGGAACCCCCGAATCTAGCTCATCTAGGAAGAAAGAAGTAACGGTGATAGATTTTATTAAGTTAAACCTTGATTCCTTTTGGGGAGAGGATCAGCCTGAGGTCATGGACAAGGCTGAAGCCTGGATTTTGACCATAGAGAATGGTTTTCATACCCTAGAAGTACCCAATGAGAAGAAGGTTAAGTTCACCACCCATATGCTTAAGGGAGGGGCAAAAATCTGGTGGGAGAACTATGGTGGGAATAGGGGTGAGGAAATAGACGACATGGAGTGGGAAGCCTTCAAAAACCTCTTCACAGATCGTTTTATGCCCATAGCTGAGAGGAAGAGGAAGGAGAAGATGTACATGGAGTTAAGGCAGGGTAGTCTTTCAGTAGCTGATTACACCTGGAAGTTTAGGCTTCTGGAGCATTATGCACCCATCAGGACTGAAGACCGTCTTACTGAACACTATGTTGACTGCCTTTCCGCCCACCTAAAAACCCTAGTCATAGCCTCTCGTCCCAGAAGCATAGATGAAGCCCTAGATATGGCCCTCAAGCAGGAGAGAGAGAAGGGCATGCAAAAACCTTATAGCATGGGATACTTAGGGTTAACCACAACTGAAGAGGATAAGTTTAAGAAGTTCAACCCAGGCCATAACAACAAGGGATCAGGGAAAGGAGGAGGTTTAGGAAAAGGAGGACAGAAGCACAATCGAAATCAACAGAAGATTGTCCACCCGAAGTGCAAGACTTGCGGACGACACCATGGTGGAGTATGCTGCCACACCAAGCCAGTCTGCTATAACTGCAAAAAGGAGGGTCATTTCGTCGCCAAGTGTCCTACTCCCTCCATCTTTGGCAATCCTGCGGGTGGTGCTCCGCAGCCTCAGGGACACCGCAATGGCAGGGTATTTGCAGTAAATGCAGAAGAGGCCAAGGCAAATCGAAACCAGCTCTGTGAAGGTAACCTAATTTCTTTATAATTCAATATCTTTTCAAGCTTGCAATTATTCATAATTTGATTACCTTATGTAGGCACTGTATTATTAAATGGTCATCCTATTAAGGCTTTATTTGACTCTGGATCTACAAATACATTTATTTCTCGAACTCTGGCATCTATATTAAATCTTCACATAAGGGATTTGGGATATATTCTGGACGTGTCCACTCCGAGTGGCAAAATACTCACAACTATACAGAAAACCAATGAACTCTCTCTTAAATATGAAAATCATGATATGCCCTTTGAATTCATTCTCTTAACTATGGAAGACTTTGATGTTATACTTGGTATGGACTGGCTATACACATACCATGCTCACATTGACTGTAGGAACAAGACGGTCATTCTTTCTCAACCTCATTCTCATCCTGTGAAAATCCCTAGGGGAAGCGAATTCTGTAATAATATTATAATCTCCTCTCTTAAAGCTAAAAAGCTCATTTCTAAGGGATGTAAAGTCTTCCTCACATTAGTCTTAGAGACCAGTCCTAGTAGCGGGCCTGTAGAAAGTCTGGAGGTGGTACGTGACTTCCCTGACGTTTTCCCGGAGGAGCTTCCTGGGCTGCCTCCAAATAGAGACATTGAGTTCTCCATAGATCTTCTTCCTGGAACCACTCCGATTTCTAGGGCACCGTATAGGATGGCTCCTGTTGAGCTGATGGAGTTGAAGAAACAATTGCAAGAACTTCTCGACAAAGGGTTCATTCGTCCTAGTGTTTCCCCCTGGGGAGCTCCCGTCCTCTTTGTTAAAAAGAAAGATGGTTCTATGCGTATGTGTATTGACTACCGCATGTTGAACCAAGCTACTATTAAAAACAAGTATCCCCTTCCTTGTATTGATGACCTTTTTGATCAGCTTCATACTGCCAGAGTATTCTCAAAGATTGATCTTCGTTCTGGATACCATCAACTTAAAATTAAGGATTCTGACATTTCAAAAACTACTTTTCAAACCCGTTATGGGCATTATGAATTTCTCGTGATGCCATTCGGGTTAACCAACGCACCAGGTGTATTTATGAATCTGACGAACAAAGTCTTCCAACCTTATCTTGATGAGTTCGTGGTCGTCTTCATTGATGATATCTTGATCTATTCTGATTCTATGGAAAAACACCGGGAACACTTGCGAGCAGTCCTTGACATTCTTCGAACCCAGAAGTTTTATGGCAAACTTTCAAAATGTGAGTTCTGGATTGATAAGGTTATGTTTCTTGGGCATGTCATTTCTGGAGGTAGTATATCTGTTGATCCTGCCAAAGTCTCTATTGTACTTGATTGGCAACCTCCCAGTAATCCTTCTGAAATTCGGAGTTTCCTGGGTCTGGCCGAATACTATCGTCGTTTTATTCCAAACTTCTCCAAAGTTGCACTTCCTCTAACCAAGCTTACTCGGAAGGATGAGCACTTCATCTGGTCAGCCACTTGTGAGTCCAGTTTCCAGCAGTTAAAGCAGAAGTTGACGTCGGCACCTGTTCTTGTTCTACCCTCTGGCAATGAAGGGTTTGTGATTTTCACTGATGCTTCAAGGAATGGATTAGGGTGTGTCCTGCAACAGAATGGTAAGGTAGTGGCCTTTGCATCTAGACAGCTAAAACCCAATGAACTTAATTATCCCACCCATGATTTGGAATTAGCTGCAATCATTCACGCCCTCAAAATCTGGAGGCACTACCTGTACGGGGCAACATTCGACATCTTCACCGATCACAAGAGCCTGAAGTACATCCTAACTCAGAAGGACTTGAATCTGCATCAACGCCGCTGGATCGAATACCTAAAGGACTATGATTTCACTATTTCCTATCATCCGGGTAAGGCAAATGTAGTCGCTGATGCTCTTAGCAGAAAAAGGGTAGTATGTGCATCTCTTTCTGTCCCAGAATGGAGGAACATGGAGGATCTAGTGGGCTGGAAACCGCAGTTTTTGTCTGATCGTGTGCATGTTAATAACATCTCTATCATGTCCAACTTGCATCTCGAACTTCTTGAGGCACAAAAGGCTAGTCCCAGTCTGGCAGAGCTCTCTTCTCTCATGTCAAAGCCGCAAACACATCTGTCTGTGGGTATTGATGGTGGGCTCTGTTACAAGAATCGTATATGGGTTCCTAAACAGTCAACTGTAAAGACAACAATTCTAAATGATGCACATGGGTCCAAGTACACAGTTCATCCAGGCACGACAAAGATGTACAAAGACCTACAACGTCAGTTTTGGTGGAGAGGCATGAAGCACGATATTGCCGATTTCGTGTCTAGGTGTTTGACATGTCAAAGGATTAAGGCCGAACATCAGAGACTAGGCGGTCTACTACAACCCCTTGAAATTCCGGAATGGAAATGGGAACACATCACCATGGATTTCGTGGTGGGGTTACCCAGGACCAGGAAGGGATACGACGCTGCATGGGTCATAGTGGATCGTCTCACCAACTCAGCTCATTTTCTTCATGTGAAGACTACTGCAAAGGTTTCTGAGTTGGCAGACCTCTACATACGGGAGATAGTACGTCTGCATGGAGTTCCAGCGTCTATTGTCTCAGACAGGGACCCGAAGTTCACATCAAAGCTGTGGAAACAGGTTCAAGAGGAATTGGGCACCAAGTTGAACTTCAGTACAGCCTACCATCCGCAAACAGACGGGAAGTCAGAGCGTACAGTACAGATTCTAGAGGATCTTCTACGAGCTTGTGTCCTCGATTGGGAAGGCTCGTGGGACTATTACTTGCCTTTAGATGAATTTGCCTATAATAATAGCTATCAGGAAAGCATTGGGATGCCTCCCTATGAAGCTCTTTATGGCCGACCATGCAGATCACCCTTACACTGGGACGATGTCGGAGAGCGTACCCTGATGAAATCCGAGGAGATGTAGTTGTATTCTGATAAGGTTGCACTGATTAGGCAGAGAATGAAGCGGGCACAGGATAGATAGAAGTCTTATGCAGATGCTCACCGTCAAGAACGTCAGTTCAAGGAAGGTGACCATGTATTTCTGATGATCCGACCTATTCAAGCTTTGGCTAAGAACAAAGGAAAGCTCAGTCCTCGTTATGTTGGACCCTTCGAGATTCTTGAAAGGGTTGGTGAATGCGCCTATCATCTTGCTTTGCCACCTTAGTATAGTGACATGCATAATGTGTTTCATGTATCTAATCTGAAGACCTATGTCAAGGACTCCAGTCATATCTTGAATCATGAGCCTCTCGAATTGAAGGATGATCTGTCATATGCTGAGTCCCTAGTCAGAATTCTCGACTTCAAGTCAAAGGAGCTTCGCAGTAATCATCATATTGAAATGGTGAAAGTTCTCTGGAGCCACCATGATGAAACGGATGCCACCTGGGAGCTAAAGACCGAGGTCGAGAAGAAGTATCCATATCTTTTTCAGGCTGCTTGAATTTTGGGGACAAAATTCTTAAAAAGGAGGGGAGAATGTGACAGAGTGAGTTTTTACATATATATTATTTAGTTCCTCTCTCTTACAATTTTAATTGTTCCAATTATGCCCTCAATCATCTCTCTATCTCATTTGATTAAATGGATCATCAATTTCACTTAAGACCATCCATAATGGTACATAAAGTCAATAATATAGGTATTATGACATTTAGTCAATTGACATAGTCAATAATCGAATTTTGACTCCAATATTGCACCATAGCTAAATCATAGCATTATAAAACTATTCCTAAAATCTCATTACTATCGGAATTACCAATTTAGAGTTATTCACATTTGAAATTTGGTGTATTATGTCACCTAATCTACTCTAGGACCTAGGTTTTTGATTTAATTGATCAAACTTCAGGTCATGCGGCCCATTAAAGTGTTGGGCGCGGACCACTTAGCCGGTTTCCAATTTTTGCCGTCCGATCTGAAGGCCACGGATCCGCGCCTTGATCCTAGGACCCAGAACTCGTCTTCTACCTACCGCAAAGGGCGGGCAGGAGATACCGAGTCTGAGCTCCAACCAAGTGCCAGCTCACCCCGTTTCTCGAGCTTCCATCTGAGGGGATACCTTCGGCTCGTCTAAACGAGGTCAACCACCCTTATCCTGACCCCCCTCGCTCTTGGGATAGGGAGAACCAACTCCCTCTTATCTGCCTCTCTCACTCCGGCGGCGGCCTAAGATGACCCAACCTCACCAAACCCTAAACCTACCCCAAGATCCTATAAAATCACCCTCTCTGCATCGCCGCCTACCTCCTTTACCTTAACCTTCCGGCTCCTGAACCCTATCCTCAACTGAGACCCCCAATTTCCCCTGAGACTACCACGGTACCCCCGCACTGCCAGGTTGATCACCTCCTCTTCTCGCCTCAAATCTCAGTGTCCCTCGACATCGCGAGGTCGTGGAGAGCTCAGGCGGCTCTTTCCTGCCCGTTGCTGGAGCCTCCTGCTTCCTTACCAACTCAGCGCCGGCGAGCTCCTCCGCCGTGATTCAGGATATCGAGCTGCTCGAACAAGGAGAAGCCTTGGACCCACGGCGCCATTTGGACCAATCCAAGGGCGCCTCCTCAGCAAACCGGAACCCCCCCTCTCGCAATAGCTGGATCTATCTGAGCCATTGATCCAGTCGGATCTGGCCCTTGATCGAGGTCATAATTTCCTTCTTTTCCTTTTTAATTTATTTTAGTACTCAAGAAAATGGATTACATTAGAAAAATTATACAAGATGCTAGGAATATCGGTTTGTAGCGAACCTATATACCATTTTGATCAGAAAATTTTCCTCTATCCAAATAAAATATCATCAAGACCTAGATCTGTTCACTATTTCAAAATAGTTACCCAAATCCTAAATGATCTTCTTAGTTATAATTAATTATTAATAATGGCTTTTCTTGTTAATACATGACTTCCTAAGACAGTTAACCCTAGTTGAAACCCTATTTTCTAATCACTCGAAATACTTATCCAAGTTGATGTATGATGAAAGGATTAGAAGAAACCCTAAATCTAGTTTTCTCTCTCTCTTTACATGTAATAATAGGTATATCTTTATGATAAAAATCTAATATCATTAGATGATATTCAGTGATCAGAATTGGTCCTAAACCCAGGAATGAACTTTGAAGTAATGAAATCTTTAACATCCTTAAGGTTGTTGTCCCTTTTCTTTTTGACCATCTTAGAAACCCTAGCTATGACAATCTTCTTTTGATTAATTATATATTGTCTTTTACTCAAATTATTTTATTATGGATCAGATCTGATACAAGCTCAAAATCCAAATTAAAAGTTGGATAAACCTGATCCGAATGAGATAAAATAAAAAGGAATAATAACTAATAACTAACCTTAATCATGTTCATATGGATCAATAGTAACATTTATACCCTTGATTACATTTCAGGGTGATCTACTCTCTTTCCATAATCTAAGACTTGTGGAATT
Source organism: Alisma plantago-aquatica (assembly GCA_963693085.1). Taxonomy (NCBI): domain Eukaryota; kingdom Viridiplantae; phylum Streptophyta; class Magnoliopsida; order Alismatales; family Alismataceae; genus Alisma; species Alisma plantago-aquatica. The sequence goes on along the minus strand of OY856410.1, from coordinate 355,906,192 downwards.
CAGATCTAAAAGTTAAAGTTATGTGGATATAATTATATGACTAGTTTTTGCTGGATGTTAAGTATATGTAATTGTTTGCATGAAATTGATATACATTGATGGATGTGGATATATGATTAATTGATTATTTACCGCCTTGCACATAAAAGAACATAATTGAATATAAGTGAAATGTAGTTACTAGTGGTGCTCATTAAACTCCCTATTAGAGAGGGAAAGATTTAATGTTGACTAGCACCTCCCTAGAGTACATGGTATACGGGGAGATCCCTAGAGTACAAGGTACACGGGGAAGGGGCCACTATTTATGCAATTTTGTGCTAAGTCCACCATAGTAATGCATGTTCACTATAAATGAGGCTAATAACTTGGGATTACCTGATTTTCTGCCTTTAAATAATGTTTTCTTTCTCCTTCTTCAATTCGAGTATTTTATATGCCAGCATAGTATAGCTTGTACTCCATGTACCAACTTTGTTGATGTATTTGTTTCTCATATTTTCTAGGTGCAAGGACCAATTGATGATCAAAGTACAATGCATATTCAAAGTACCTGAAGGCACAAATAATAAGCATGGAGGATTTATTAGATAGACCTATTCCTATTATCTCTTTCTTGCTAGATGTTAGTTTATTTCTTTCCCTAGCTTATGTTGAGGATGATTGAGATCCTATGTAATAATCATATTTTCTTCCTCATAGACTTATTCTTCTTCTTTCTCAAGTATTAATGTGTATGACTTTATCTTTCATTATTGAATGAAGTGATGTGTGGCTATTTGCTATGATGTGAACATGGTCTTGGCTTATCTCTGATTTTAGTTGGCTATCTTGATTTCTATTATTTTCCCTTTTGACATTTATAGATATGAGTGCACGCATATCTGTATATGTCACTAAGGAAAGTATGTAGAAATTGGGGTCGTCACACTACCCAACCTTCATCCAAGGTAGGATCCATGGCCAAGAGAGGAGGAAGAAGATGAAGAACAAAGCTCAAAGGACATGGCCATCAAAGAAACATAACTCACCAAGATGGAAGTTGAACAAGAAATCACCATGAGCAAGGAACTTGACCTCCCAAGCTCCATGGGGCCTCCTCTAGATCCTTAAGCTTCCTAGCTCATCCACCAAGAGGATAAGGACAAGAGTGGATGAAAGGGTTTACTTGAGTGAAGGAGGAGGGGGTTATATACTTGAGGGAGGAAAGAGAGATCAAAGGAGAGGTGTCATCACCTTAGGAGATTAGGTGACTGTTGTCTATGAGAAATGAGGCACATGAAACAACATGCAAGGCATGGTGATAATATCTAGGCTAGATCTGATCCTCTTACTCTTATACTGAGGTCATGGTCAATATGCCAAAGCTCTACACCTTCACAAACTGATATGGAAAAGCTCAACATACTCACAAACGGATAGAGCATACTCCATACACTCACAAACTGATAGGCACAACTCCACACACTAAAAAACTGATATAGCACAACCCTATACACTTCACAAACTGATAGGGAACAATGCTACACTCCCAAAAACCGATAGGAACCCTCTCTAAGGTCTTCAAACCCAAGATAGCCCATCTAAGAGCAAGGTACATCTCACACATGTGCTCCATATATCACCAAAGATGTTAACACCCAACCAAGATCCAAACAAGGTTCCCACCTCTTCCTCTATATTCTAGATGATGCCAAGAGAGGGAAGGAACACAATAGAAGAGGTAGATTTCATGTCAACCCTTCACTTTGGGTAAATTACAATTTACACCAAAACTGGCACATATAGAACAAGCATCATCATAAAAGCTCATCTTGATACTTGGGTTGTCCACAAGGTGCCCCATAGCATCATTCTCTCTCTTATGATGCTAAATTACTAAGGTCACACTCGTCATGTGATGAATTACAAGATAACCCTTCATCTTAAGTAAATTGCACATTGGTCCATAATAAGCAAACATTACTCAAACAACATTCAAATAGGGCAAAACTTGAAACATAAGCATGTCACATGATTACAAAACACCTCAAAGGATTAGATTAGAGTTCTAAGCATCTTACTTAAGCAAAACAAATAGGGTTATCCCAAACCCCATATTCGGGTCCTTACAAGTCATAAACCCCTAGCAAGGAGTTTGCCCCTAAAATCCCAGGTGAAAAGAGGTGGATACTACTCAATGCATCATACCTTCATACTTCCATACAGTTCCTTGATGTCAGGGTGATGTCACAAAACTTGACCAATCATATTGTTCTTGCATCCATGGTCATCACAGGATTTGTTGCACATGACATATACTCAAATTATCCTTTTACCTTATTGGTTATAGAGTCAACCCTATTCCAGGTGATACTTTCTTAGCCATAGGAGCACTATATATACTTATCCAACTCAGGCATCAACTTTTTCTTAGGTATCACCTCCTCAGTCGATAACATCTTATGATAAGATTCTTGACTCTGAGAGTTTAGCATACCCTCCTCAAATCTCATCATGTCTCTTCCAAAGAAGAACTAGAGATAAGTTCTGTCATCTGCTTGGAACTACAAAACCTATCTTGCTTCCGCTGCGCTAATCTTATCTATTGACTCAACACTAGTCTTACTCTTGCCAACTATCTTGCCAACGTACACATTCTCAGGTGTACATTTCCCTGTCATAAGAAGAAGCCACTTATCCAAGAAAACTATCTCCGAGATAACTCAAGATGTTATGTGTCACCTTAACTGACCCAGATAGGGAGTGGGAACCCTACTTATCCATCTATAGCCAAAGAACAAACTTCTTGTAACCTTCCCTACTTGAAAGCCTGGTTGGAGTACTCCAAGAGATTATACATAGTTTGATGAACTTTACCCAAGCATATCTTGCAACTTTCTCTTCAACTTATGCATCCATGTCGATGTTGTATTTATGCGGAGCATAAACCCCTAACATGTGATATCCATAACATAGGTTAGGCACTTGTTACCATAATCATCCAAAGTCCATCTTTTTAGGTACCCAAAAACCTAATCATCTTATCAAGCGACATGTTCTCACTCTCCCATACAATTGGCACCCCTTGGATACTAATGCTCCTTACCTTGGTATCCATCACATTTATTAGAAAGACACCATATCCTCATCACATCCATCTTCTATTTTTCTACCAAATGTAAACTTATAAAAAGGTTCTTCCTTTCATCTCAAGACATCTCCTATCATATATATCCCTATCTTGGAACAAAAATCCAAGACCAGCTGATATTTACCAGAGTATCCATCTTAAGATCACTTCTAAACCATGCACATCAAGGGATATAAGATTTGCTTGATTGTCACATCCTTGAAAGGACAGAACACAAGGGAACATATTCCTCTGATCACTACATCATTATAAGGGTTTGCTTATCACGGTGAAGGAATTATTACTTCCTTTGATTATTTTATGAGTTTTTAACTGTTCCATGTGTCATTTTAACTTATTTCACCTCGGTTTCCTTATTATTAGCATAGGAACTATAAAGATGATTACATGCCATCACTCTTTCTTTGATTATTGTTCTTCATGTTCATGAACATTTCCTTGTTTTACCACATTTTTCCTCTTTACATCATGAAAAGGATCATTATTCTTTACATATTCTTTATTGAATAGGGATAATCTCCCTTGTTTCCTTTCACATATCATGTGGATTACACTTTATACTTTCTTATACTCATTGGTTGGTCTGAGATTAACTCAGGTTCCATCTTATTTATTCATTATTCATTCTCATTTGTCTTCTCACTTCATCCTTGTTGTAGGGATTTTCTCCATCTTATGAGAATTTTTTTGCCTTGACTTACTTTATTAGCACATATTCATCTCCCTTTTTCTTCATACATTTCTTGAAATTACAACATCATGACTTCTCTTATCATATTCACACTTAGATTTAGGTTCCACGGAACTGTATCGTTCTCTTTTATTCACCAAACATTCAAGCTTTAGTGAATTATGGTGCAATTCTTATCTCTTCTTACAATATTATGGAGGTATTAGCATCATGATTCTTGATTGTAATACTCTTTTGATTGTTCCAAAATGATTACTTGATCAGAGTAACCAAAGTGAAATCAATATAAGAGTTCCATACATACCTTAATCATAGATATCCTGAACCATATATTCCTAAGTCATCTATATCCTAGTCAACCCCTGATTAAGACAAGATTAAACATCACCATCAGGTTCTCATCATTACCTTAACCCTAGTTGATTCATTAGGGTTTTACTTACTCATTTGGATATGTGCACAATTATTTGTCTTATCTTCTCATCTTTACTTGTATTCTTGTCTTGTAGGGATCTTACTGATTGTCATATTTTGTATTATAGTTCAGTTACTGATAATTGCATTTCACATTATTATGTGAACATATTAACCATAGGTTACATGTATTAACCTAAATTAGGGTTTCAAACCATGTATTATTAGTCATCACCATATTATCATGAATTATGTGTATCATTATGATCTCAGAGTTATACCTTCCAATTACTGATTTAAGTTTAATCTGTAATTTTCAAGGTTTCTTGAGCATCTTTGTAATTATTGCACATTAATTAGGGTTATTATCCATAATTAGCCACATTAAGAAAATTATATGATTTTGTTCACCAACATTACAATTACTGACATCAGATGCATTATAAACATAATTATGGATTTACTGATATTTTATCATGATTTTAGGCCATCATTTGATATTTATTATCCATCAAATGAGCATTTCACAACTTACATGATACCATTGACATTAGTGCATCAGAAGTCTGACATTATACTTCATGTTGTTCTACACATTTTTTTGAGAATTTTGGTATATTATTTATATTTTCTGATAATCGAGCTATTTCTTATGAATTATCAAAGAACAGAACATTAATTGAGATATTCACCTTTTTGGCCAATGGCGCGTTGCCACGTGGCTCCTAGAGGGCCAACTTGCTCCTCCTATACCCATGCTAATTCGGTATTCGGCAATCATTCGGCGAGGCTGAAAAATTCGGCATTCGGGAATTATGCGGAAAATTCGGATAAAAATCGGTAAAAAATCGGTAAAAGTTCGGTCAACTATTCGGAAAATGTTCGGAAAAAAATCGGATATATAAATTGTATAACACATCATACACATTTTGATCCAATGACAACGTCCCAATAACCAAGTCAAATATTCGTAGTATTCGGGAATATTTCGGGTTCAGTGCGTAATTTGCGAATTATTCGTAGTATTCGCGAATTATTCGTAGTATTCGGGAATATTTCGGGTTCAGTGCGTAATTCGGCCGTTACATACGCCGGCTGAAATATTCGCGTATAATACGCGAATCATTGAAAAATTCCCCGCATTATGTGACTATGATCAAATCTGTCGTTCCTGTCACCTGCGAGTTCTCATCTAACTAGTCTTCATGACAAGGTTTTGTTCGTCAGATTCAAGCCATCCAATGGCTACTGGGACTCCACATCCCCAATCCGTGGCCTCTCACAACAAAGGCAAAAATGGGGGGTCGTGACACATCATATGATCAGCAACTTAGGTCCACAAATCATCAAATATACACATTATTTTCCAAATTTCAAACCTCAATAACTCCTTCTAGGATACTCCAATCGCCACAAAATTTTAATCATATCTCTATCATCACTCAAGCTACATTATACTCAAATTTGATGACAAAAATCAGCTATTTGACTTATCAACTAAATTCCTCAAATGGCATTAAATCTAGTGATCATAATCATGATATCAACATCAAACTATTTCAGAACAACATCTAGCTCAAAGAGACACATATGTGTAATTAAGGAGACTTCAAGGACCATCATTGGATCATAATAACTCATTAGATTGTCTAACTTCATAGTTAACTTTGTAAGCACATAAAGGCAAACATGATGGCATCATCACCACATACATGTGTATATGCCTTTGAAACAATCGCTAAAATCTCAAATCCATGAATACAATTATCCAATTAGGTATCCAAGAGACTTACAAGTTCACTTTATTACATCCTATACACCTTAAAAGGAATTTCATCCTCGAAAGTAAACCAAAAACTAGTCTATCACATCATATACATCTTAAAAGAATTTCGACCTCGAAAATAAGACATTCACTACTATAGAAATGGCTTATAAAGCCACTTTTCAAGGTGTCAGTTGTTTACAAAAACCGACACCTAATGTCTACAGTGTCGGTTGATAACATAAACCGACATCCAATCTGCTTAGGGAGCCCAGATATGGGTACCGCTTTTAATAGGTGTCGGTTAATTAATAAACAACCGACACCTAAACTCAACCGCCAAACCCAAAATTCCAACGAAACAATTGGCTCCAAAATTTTACATATGGCGTCGGTTCATAACTAAATAACCGACACTATAGGTTTAGTTGTCGGTTTTTTTAAATAACTGACACTTAGTATAGGTGTCGGTTCATAACTAAATAACCGACACTATAGGTTTAGGTGTCGGTTTTTTTAAATAATCGACACTTATTGTCAACTTAATAGCTCACCAGCCCGACCGATTCTTCCCCTTTCCCTATTTCATTCCCGATTGCAGCTAGTTAGCTCCGGTGATTTTTGCTCACCCCCGCTGCTCCGCCGCCGCTGCTCCCTTCCATTCATGTCGCCGTCGCCGCTCGGTGCTGCCGCCGCTCGGTGCTGCCTCCAGCTAAAGCTTCCGCTCGGTGCCGTCGCCGCTCGGTGCTGCCGCCGCTCTGCTCCGCCAGCAAGGTAACCCTTTTCTCCTCCAACTTGCTTTTCCCTGACGGCCACCACTTTCACCCAATCCCCAGTGGCAGCACCAACATCCACACCGCCATCCGCCTCCCCAGTGCCAGCAGTCGCTCCCGCACCAGCCACCACCACCCCACCCCCAACCGCCTCTACCCTAGCCCCAACCCCAACCATCGTGGCGCCGCTGGACCTTCCTCCGCCCTTCTTCTTCCTCTACCTCACCCTAGCAGTGCCCGACCTATAGAGCAGCGCCGGCGGCCAGAAGTAGAAGTTGCAGCTGTAGAGACGCCGTCCAGGAGTAGTTGGGAATGACCAACACTACCAAATGCCGCCCTTGACTCCGACTAAGAGCCCTAAACTTGATTCTGCAACCCCCTCAGCCACGAGCAGCACCTAGCTACGTTTCTAGCTGAGCCCTTTCCACCTGTGCATGAAACAGGTCTGAACCATGGGCAGTTCTGCCCGGGAAACACCACAAAAATCACAGCCTTGAGTTCAGACTTTAGGCCCAGACCCGAATCTACTTATTTGTATTTTTCATCTACTTATTTGTGTCTCATGCTATTCAGAATTAAGTGTATATTTACTTCATAATTGAATGTTTAAGTAAGTTATAGATATCTTGATGATGAACTGTAATGCACACATGTGACATGCTTGGAATGTAAATGAGGAACTGTAATGCACACATGTTTAACTTATTTCATTGTTGAGTATATTGAGAATCCTAATCACCCTTGTTTTGCTTAATGATGAACTGTAATGCACACATGTGACATGCTTGGAATGTAAATGATGAACTTTTCCCTAAATTGTCAATCATGCTTTTAAAGACATCAATAATCACCCTAACTTGAAGAACTAGGATATTAGGTATAAGAATGACAACACATTATTTGTTGGCCTAGAAACCCATCCAAGATTTACTCATTAGGAGTAAATCTTGGATAGTCCCCGGTTTGGGACTGTTCTTGAACACCTAATCTCGCTTAGGATGTAAGTGTATATAATGTGTGTTGGGTTTTCAAGAAAATTTCTGTAGTATTTCCCCGTTTGTTCTCTAAGTACATATGTACTTGGAGAACAGCGGGGAAATGCTGCCAAAATTTTCTCGAAAACCCAATACACATTATACACTTACTAGTGAGATTAGGTGTTCAAGAATGGGATAGGTGGTACACATTTATTATATATAAGAATGACATCACATGTATTTGTTGGCCTAATCTTGTCCTAATATATACTTGTTTTTCTCTTTGATCATAGAATGGATACTTTACAATTTGAATTACTTTACAATGTGAGCTTTACAATTTGAATTACTTTACAATGTGAGCTTTACACTTTGAATTACTTTACAATGTGAACTTTACAATTTGAATTACTTTACAATGTGAGCTTTACACTTTGAATTACTACTTTACAATGTGAACTTTACAATTTGAATGTGAATTTGCAGATGGCTGACCATTCTCCTGATGACCGTGCTGATGACTACCGTGAGGGTGAGGACATCAATGCGCCACCTCACAATGTAAGTTTTAAAAATATATCATATATTTATATCTATATGTCCATTTATAGTTATATCTTGTAAATGTGAATTATTTTGTCAAATTTTAGGTTGATGATGCACAGGTACCAGCTGAAGCACTTGAGGAACTTGATCAACAACACCAAAAAGTTGACAAGAGAAGGGGCATCACTATGATGAAGAAGTTAATTTCGTAAAAGGGCAATGGACCCAAACTTGTTGTGGATTTCGATAATGCAGGAAATGCATGTGGTGTGAATCGCAATTCATTTATTTCATATCTTGGGTTTGTTACTCGTAGCCATTGCGGTTGTCGCTTAGATTCTTGGCATAAAGTTTCTAAGGAGAAGAAAGATTTAATATGGAGGGATTTATGCGTGAGTTATTATTAATTTGCAATTCTATTTTGTAGATTACTAAATTTTTGGATACTAGTTAATAGCAATTCTATTTTGCAGAGTATATTTGAATTGGATGAAAAGCTGCATCCTAAATGCGTGATGCAACGCTGTGGGAGAGTCCTAAGGAACTATAGGACAAATCTCACCAGAGAATACATAAAAGAAGCCGACAAGAGGAAGAAGACAGCCACTGAATAGTGGAACTTCCTGGACAAAGAAGAATGGGATGCGTTTGTCGCTTCAAGACAAACTGATGAATTCAAGGTATTAGGCGTCAATCTCATTAATTAATATATGTTGTATTCACTTATTCAAGATTAACATTTAGTGTTACTAACCAAATCATTAATTTGCATACTAACTAGGCCCTCAGTGAGGCACAAAAATCAAGGTGTGCACTGAATGTGCATGACCACAGAATGGGTCCAAAGGGGTATGCAGGCGTTCGCCAAAGACTACAGGCTGAGGCTACTGCTGCTCAGTCTGCTTCTACTCAGGAGTCCTCTACCATAGGTAGCACACCTCTGCCTCACCATGATGTCTGGATAGCTGGGAGGCAAAATAAGAAGGGAGAAATACTTAAGGCCGCAACTGCTGAGGCGGCTGCAAAAATGGTAAAATACAACTCTTACAGCAATCATTCGAATATTGATTATTTGTGTTGTTTTACTTAAGTACAAATTTTTGTTTTGGCGATTAGCGGGAGCTGCACGAGATGAGGAAACAAGGAAAGTTCATCCCTGAGGGAACAAAGGATGAATTGACAGTTGCTCTGGGTAACCCAGAGCATCCTGGACGTGTTAGGGCTGCAGGCGCTGGGGGGCATCAAATCTTTTTTTGGGTCATCCCAGCGCAAACATGTCCCAAAAGTGGGACTTTCACAAGAAGAGGTAACATATTCTTTCTTTATAATGTTACTGTAAAAGAGAATTCAAAAATTAGAATTTGACGTTTCTTTTATCCATGTATAGGTGGATAAGCTATTTGACAGGAAACTCGAAGAAAAACTCGAAGAAGCAATGAAAAAGTGGCAGGCATCTCAGACTGCCACTTACCAGACAATACCTACTGCAGACTCTACTCCTACTCCTACTGCAGAGGTTGGGAGTAATCATGTAGAACCACCACCTAGCACATCCACTGTAAGTATTTTTATGACATAGTAACTAGTTTTTTAATTCAAGATGATACGTATATATGAAATTGTAGTTGTTTAAGAAAAAGATGATATGTATATATGTATATAACATTCTTTACTCAAAAATTTGTAGGGGTTGAAGCCATGCCTTCTAAAAAGTAAAGAATATGTCGTGGCAGAGGCGTTGGCTTACCCATCCCTACCAGGGGAAACGTGTCACGGGTCTCCAGTACTAGTTGGTTGGATTCGGGTGAGCCCGATACATATATTCCCCCAGTGGATGGATCTTCCACTGCCATATGCCCACCCCGATTGTGAAACGCTTAGTGAGGCAGTAGGCGGAGTGATATTGTGGGAAAAAGCGTATGTCTTCTTTACTGAAAAGGTGCGGTAAATTTACATTACATTCAATTGTTAGTGTGTGTATATGCTGGCAGTTGATCTGAAATTTTATATATATATACAGGTTAAAAAGAAGACACCCACAACATCTAGGCCTCCACCTCCACCTCCTGCATTACCTAGTTGGGTTCCACAGGACCTACCTGTCCCGTTAAGTCCTAACTGTAGGGGTATGGCAGTATGGTTAGGGGAACATGATATAAACTCCCCTATAACTGTTTCTTCTGATTCAGATTCTACAGGTCAGTCATACGAAACAAAACTATTTATACAAGATATTTTGGAGTTGTTTCGATATGATTGGTTAAATACATCTGTGATAGAGCTATGGATAAGGTGAGATATTCTTTATACATCCATATACCTTGTGTATGATCTGGTGATCTGGTTTCTTATTTATTAATGCATGCGTAATTAATACATATTTTGCAGCTACTTAGACAACATATGTGCAGATTTTGGATTCAAACATGTAGGGTTTTTTATTCCATCCTTGATTAGTCTAGTAGCTAAAGACCCTACATCAGTTCAACAATACTGTTGTGAGGCTTTTTCAATTTTTGCTGTAAAAAAGAAGACGGTGATAATGGCTCCATTCAATGTAGAGTAAGTTTACTTTGCTTATTATAATTTGGACTTAAGAAAATTACATTTTATGTGGATTTTGAGTTATTAATTTTTAACTTTTTTTCCTCTAGGGGTAGGCATTGGGAGTTATTGGTTATTGCCCCCGATACGTTCACTGTGTATTATCTAGATCCTAAGGGGGGTAAATTGAATACAAGATTTGGACACATAATGAAAATGGCAATATTTCAGTGAGAAATATTTCATTTTTCATATCCGTTAACATATGTTATTACATTACTATTTAATTGCAATGTTCTGTGTTACATTAACATGTAGGGGTTTTGAGGAGTACAAAAAGGCTGGAGGAAAGGTCCCCACGAAAAAGAACCAGCCAATAATTTGGAAGAACGTGAACGTAAGTTCCCGACTGCAATATATGTATATATTATTTATGTGAACAATGCTTAATTAGTTGTATTTGTTAATATTTTGTATGTTTGAATTTATAGTGTGCTACACAAGACAACGGATGGGCATGTGGATACTATGTCATGCGATATATGCACATGATTATCAAACATGCCGCACTGGATATCGAATGTATTGCTCAGGTATTATATAGTCTCATTAGATAATATGATCGAAATATATCAATCTTATTTATAGCTCATTAATTATATATATACATCATTCTCTTTACAGGTGTTTAAAGTTGACCCCATTACAGGAAAGGACTTACCAAATGTTAATGCTCCCTATACGATGGGAGAATTAAATGAAGTAATCGAAGAATGGGCAACAACCATACAATTAGTGGGGGCTTTAAAATATAATTGGGATCCTGATAGCGAATAATGACTAAACAATGATACTTTGTAAATGAATTTCTAAATTATAATATATGTGTAAATGTTTCTACATGTCTGGATGTTTCTACATGTGTCTGAGTGAAAATGAATGAAAGTGTTTGTTGCTATATGAATGTTTCTACATGTGTGAATGTGAATGAATGGAACTACAGATTGCTAGCATGTGTGAATGTTTATAAATGTGTGAATGAATGGAACTCTTTTATTGTTAATTTTGCAGGTTTGCAGCCTGTTGTCGGCTGATATCAATGGATGTCGTAAAACCTGCAGTTCATAACTGAACTGAACATGTTTCTCATCCTGCGACCAGCCACAATAGGTCTGCAGACTGACAGGGAAAAAAAAACAATAGGCGTCGGTTATTTGTAAATAACCGACACATAATGATATAGTGTCAGTTTTCCTACAATAAACCGATGTCTATTCCTTAACAACACGGCCGTGCTGGACAGCACGGCCGTGGCCTAGATGGTGCGGGTTTGGGCATCGGTTATTTGTAAAAAACCGACACATAATGTTCTAATGTCAGTTATTTGTAACAACCGACGTCTATTTCCTAATATATGGCGTCGGTTATTTGTAAATAACCGACATTGATAGTGGCCAAGCTGGCACCCTTTCTGTGGCGTGAAAGTTTTGGGCGTCGGTTTCTTATCTAATAACCAACGCCTATTGTCCCCTGATGGCACGCTTCTGATGGCGCGCGAAGAGTTTGGGCGTCGGTTTTGGAACCGACGCCTAATGGGTGGACTTTTAGTGTCGCCCACATAGGTGTCGCTTATAAACTGACACTAAAGGCTTTAAATAACCGACACTAAAGGTAGGTTCTATAGTAGTGATTCTATGATTCTAAGGAAAAACCAAAAGGTCTTAAACAATATGAAGGGAACCACTCTAGGTGAAACATATCCAAAAACAAAGCCCCATAATAATATCCAAACTACTATTAGGAGGTTCTAAAACATCTAGGGTGAAACACCCCTTCATAAAATATTGAAACAACGTCATAGAAGTTTTGGTTATGTCATGACATATCTCATATGTTAAAGTTGCATTCTTATCTTTGGTCATGCATTAGGGTTCCCATATCATATTACCATATTCTAAAGGAGTTAACTAACATTAACTCATTATATCAAGGTTCCATCAACATTTTATTGAGCTAATTGTTAGAACATGTTCAACATCAATATATGCCTTTTAGGAGGGAGTCAACTATAGTTAACCCACTTTATCCATCCAGATCATATCAATGTGTCATAATCGTTAGGTTGTATTATCTGTCAAACTATATTTTTCATCTTTATTAAGCACTATGATTAACACCTCATGTAACATGTTTCATTCATATGATCTTATTTTCATTGCTCATAAAAATTGCAACATTTATTATTGATTTCATCACAAGGTTAGCCAAAAATATCACATTATCATCATTATTCATGTATATGGTTAACCATTTATGCATAGATAACTATCAAACCATCTCTATCTTTCCATCATATCATGTCTATATATCACATCTCAAGATTAGATCACATCCTTACATATATTATCTCATGGTTGTGCTAAACAAACTTACGTGAGTAGCTAATCAAACATATATCAAAACTTTATCTAGTCTAAATGAGGTTCCCCTGACCCATATCATGAGGGTAGTTACATGGTCAGTCTCTCTAAGCTAACTCAACTCTATGAGTATCTCATATGCATATACTTTATCTTCCCTCTCTTAGTCTAGGGTAATCAGATTACCTCATTGGCATTAGTGATAGCCTTACAAGCTCTAGCCACATAAGCACAAACTAAAACATGCTATGAAATTCTCTTCATAGGTCTTTACCCATGAGACATGCTTTCCCAAAACTGTCTCTCCCTCTCTTATATACACACCACTAGATTCCTATATAGGGAACCACCAACCTGAGCACAAGTCTTCACAAAAACTAGCATGCTTAACTCCTCCAGGGTCTTGGGACTCTCTCTTCCTCACCCAGATGGTAGGTTCTCATATTAATGTTGACATATGCACATATAACAAGCCTCTCTTTGTCTCTAGGGTTTGGTCCTCCCAAGGACATCTATGGTTCAACAAGACTATAGGGATCATGCATAAAGTGACTCAACTCAATCACTCTGGAGTATTCTAGTTTGAGACATATCATGTCACACATTTCTCATCATTCTCATATCTTAGAGTTTAGGTTCTCTGACCTTCTCCCAATGGGTCTCACACTCTCTGGAGTTAACCCTAAAACTGGTCCCAACACTAGAGGTCCTCCTTTGTAAAAGAGATTGAGGCTCATACTGACTCGTGTCTTGTCTTAACTTAACATATCTTATCTCATAAAATCCTAGTTACGTGCATCATCATAACTCATTTTGCATCCTCAAAATTGAATTTAAATCCTTAAAGTCAAACATATATCATAACAAACCATCTTGTATCATCTATATAAGACTTAGATCATCATCTAGACATATTTCATCGATTCCATCTATCCCACATTCCAGTAAGGCTCTAGACATCTAATCTAGAACTACTCTCTCTTCTAGACTGATGTCATACATTTTCACTTAGGTCGCATGACCACTTCCTACTCTTACATGTGCGGGGACACATTTTTTAATATAGATATATAATAAAATATTATATAGTTTTTCTCTTATAAGACAAGCATCAAAGAAAACTATCAAGGTTTGATCTGATTGGAATCAAAAACTAAATCCAAAAAATGAGTTTCCCACGCAAAGGAGAGAGTATAATGTCATGAAAACTAGTGAAAATGGTGAGAACATGGTGTCGACTAGTGTAGCTACTCTAGAAAATGAGCTCCATATGTCTAGGGTTTCTCTTCCATTGATGCATGTCATTTCCAAATAACGCAACGTCTCATACCGCTGCACTATAAGGAAAGAATGACATCTAATGACTTTCTATACAACAAGCACCAGTCTAGACCTAGTTTTTAGACATCTAGGTATCAACCTAGATGCTAGGTCAGATCTAGTATATAAAAGATGACTAATCTAACCCTAGAGATTTTTAAGTTCAAGGTTCATTAGTTTTGCGTTGCATAATGAAAAAATATCAGGCTTTGCTATTATTCATGCTCAGATATCACCTGTAATGTCCCTGGATTTTCTAAAACTTAATCTGATGTGTAATGTTCAAATTGAAACCCTCACCTCACTGAGAATCCCAATTTAAACACCACACACTAGGCTAAGAAGAAGAAAATCAAAAGAAGTCAGAAGGAAACAATCATCAGCACATGCACATGAACAATAAACAAGCCATACAACACATGTTCACCATTCAACATATAATTACATAATTAATTGTTACAACATTTGATATTACATATTGAATAGCAAACTTCTACATATGCATGCACTACCACTAAACAACAGGCTCTTAAGACAACATGTCCACATGTACATCATCTCGCCATACAACTCACAACTATCTTGGTTCTTCAAGGTCATATGCCCACAACCTAAACAAAAGATTACATGTGGTACACGTCAGCACAATATTCAAGAATATTGTACAAAGTACGCCTACGTGTCTTTTTATATACCTCTCATTACTAATCTTGGCAATAAGATAAAACTAATACTTGGCAGGTATAAAGAAATACAAGAAAAATCATATACTTGCACAAAGATGTTCATTAACAAAAGTGAACACATATTTTAAGCTCATTTTCCATTATATGCTCGTGCATATACCTACCAATGGGATAGATTCATTAAGGCCTTATGATCTACTTACCATAGATATAGATCATTATACATGTGATCTGCTTACCAAAGAGATAGATCACTCACTAGCACTATGCTTACCAAAGAGATATAGTGCTTTCATATAATAGAACAGGTATATTATGTTTCATGTGTTCATAGCCATAAGTATGGAAAATCAAGCAAGATATCATACAAGAACCATCATTTCATCCAATATCATATGACAAGTATTCTACTACACATATAATGCAAGCATACTGTATAATAAGCCAAGTAAGAGGTAATGTCATACCTTGATAATAGATATCCTAAACCATATATTCCTAACTCATCTATATCCTAGTCAACCCCTGATTAAGGAAAGATTAAACATCACCATCAGGTTCTCATCATTACCTTAACCCTGGTTGATTCATTAGGGTTTTACTTACTCATTTGGATATGTGCACCATTATTTGTCTTATCTTCTCATCTTTACTTGTATTCTTGTCTTGTAGTTATCTTACTGGTGTCATATTCTGTATTATAGTTCAGTTACTGATAATTGCATTTCAAATTATTCTGTGAACATATTAACCATAGGTTACATGCATTAACCTAAATTAGGGTTTCAAACCACATATTATGAGTCATCACCATATTATCATGAATTATGTGAATCATCATGATCTCAAAGTTATTTATTACCTTCCAATTACTGATATAAGCTTACTCTATAATTTTTAGGGTTTCTTGAGCATCTTTGTAATTATTGCACATTAATTAGGGTTATTATCCTTAATTAGCGACATTAAGCAAATCATATGATTTTGTGCACCAACATTACAATTACTGACATCAAATGCATTATAAACATAATTATGGATTTACTAACATTTTATCATGATTTTAGACCATCGTTTGATATTTATTATCCATCAAATGAGCATTTCACAACTTACATGATATCACTGGAATTAGTACATCAAAAGCTTGCTATTATAGTTCCACATTATTCTACACATTTTCTAAGAATTTTGGTATATTATTTGTATTTTTCTGATAATTGAGCTATTTTTTATGAATTATCAAAGAACATAACATTTACTGAGATATTCATGTTTTTGGTGAATGGTGTGCTGTCACGTGGCTCCTAGAGGGCGAACTCGCTCCTCCTATACCCATGATGAGTCGGGGCTATTTAGGACAGTTGAACTGGTTCTGAGCTAGTTTTGGGTGATTGAACTGGGTTCAGGTTGATTGAATTGGTTCACAGCTTTGTCTGCTCGCCCTTCTCCTTCTCACACTTGCGCGATGCATATGCGTGAACCTAGGATAGAGCCACCACTCAGGGGATTTTCTCTGGTGAGCAACAAATGACGCTCCTCTCATCGTCTGAATCTTCTAGTGCCTCCAAAAGATTCATGACATGATTCTGAAGTGCTCTCGATCCTCATAGAGTTGTGGCATTGGCAAGGCTCATTCTCAAAGGAGCTCCTCTACGTATGCCGCCGCGATGGTCTCTCCTCCCCTTCGTAGAGATTAGAATCTTTCTGGCCCTCTGTAGGATCACCACATACTCTTCTAGATATTCAAAAACTACCTTTGATCCCTCCTTCTATGCCTCACACAGCCTCACCATCGTGAAGGTATTCCACATCGGATAAGAGAGGGATATCACCTCTGGGTCCTTGTCTTGGCCCAACTCTGAATTGGGTAGCTGTGGGAGGCCAACTGGCACTACTGAGGATTCCAAGATTTTGATGCAAGTCCCTGGAGTTCGGCAACCAACTCCAAGATCCTCTTCAATCCACCTTGGATTCAGAGTCCATGATTACTGTGATGGGAAGTAAGTGCGGCATATATGTAGTTTTATCTAATGTTGGGAGTGTTTTCTACTCTTCATCTTCCTTGAAAACCCCTTCTGTCCCTTCTCCCTTGCTTTGTCTGTGTTATGAAAAGGATATAAGAGGGAACCAGGGGACTTATTCTTCTAGTTTTGTTACTTTGAGAGGCCTAAGAAGGGTAAGGAGAATCATGTTGACTTGGTGAGAGTGACTGCTTAGTTAGTTTCCTCTATGGGCCCATGATTACCCACAAACTCGATGAAACCATAGATCAAATTTGTCGTTCCTATCACCCGTGAGCTCTCATCGAACTGGTCTTGATGACAAGGCTCTGCCTGTTAGATTCAAGCCATCCAATGGCTATTGAGACTCCATGTCCCCAATCCATGGCCTCTCATAGTAAAGGCAAAAAGGGGGTCATGATACATCATATTATCAGCAACTTAGGTCCACAAATCATTAAATATACACATTATTTCCCAAATTTCAAACCTCAATAACTCCTTCTAGGATACTCCAATTGCCACCAAATTTTAATCATAGCTTTATCATCACTCAAGCTACATTATACTCAAATTTTATGACAAAACTCAACTATTTGACTTATCAACTAAATTCCTCAAAGGACATTAAATATAGGGATCTTAATCATGATATCAACATCAAACTACTTATAAACACATCTAGCTCAAAGAGACACATATGTGTGATTAAGGAGACTTCAAGGACCATCATTGGATCATAATAACTCATTAGATTGTCTAACTTTATAGTTAACTTCATTAGCACATAAAGGCAAACATGACGGCATCATCACCACATACATGTGCATATACCTTTGAAACAATCGCTCCAATCTAAAATCCATCAATACAATTATCCAATTAGGTATCCAAGAGACTTAAAAGTTCACTTTATTACAGCCGATTAGGGTTTCACTTTATGGTTACACCACTAAACCCTAATCACACCAAAACCCATCTTTCTGAATCTGATTAGGTCTGAGTGACATTAGTTAGATATGAAACACTCACCAAACTATCAGTACCAGGTGTCACCCTTAAATGCATGTGTGTATCATCTTCATTAAATTATGTGTGGGTTACAATAATGAATAATAACAACATATTAACCATTACACCAATGTTATGTTTCAACATCAGGTGACTCATACATTATTACTTCTCACAAATCATTAACCACATATCATACTAAGGGAAGCCAAACCCTTGGTTACATACTAGAGGGTTTCACTTCAAACTATCCACAAGGAAACTATAAAGTCATTAGACTTGTTTATGTGTTTCCTAACCTAATGTTATCCCCATGTATTCCAACAAGGCCTATCATCATCATCACATATATATTCACATAGTTGAGTCATTAACCTTATTCCACATGTTAAGATTATGAAAGGGAAATATAGTTGACACTTGTCATGGATTATAATATTTCATTAAGATAAGCACATTGGTCATATTATTCTATGATTAAGGTTAACATATGGGTATTTAACTATTAAACCTTACTTCTATTACTTCCCATGTTGTTGAAGAGTTTAGGGCTAAGCTCTTAATTAAAGATGGACCACTCATATCAACATCATCCAATAGTGTACTAGCTTTAGAAGAAGCAATTAAGATTACTCATACATTATCCAAAACAACACTCTTCTCTATCATGCATTACTCATGTGAGTACATCATTTAGTATCCAAACATACCCTTCAAACCTCATCAAGTGATCTCGGGTTCATCCTATCAACCCAAGGTATCATTTTAGACCCTCTTATGGTGTATCAGTTTGGATCACCATTAGGTGTCTCAATTTAGGGAATCTAGTCAAATCAGGTCAGGATCACCACACATGAGGGTGACATTTTAGCTACACTTGAGGTGCTAGATTATCCAAACAAGGATTATGTTGGTTTAGCTCCTTAAAAGCGTAATGGGTAACCCTTCTCAAACATTTATGAGGCATCAACTTTTGAAGTGGGTATCATGCATCACTACCCCAAGGTGTGATGGGTCACACATGGTGTGTCAGGAATCCATTCTTGGAGGGGTGTCGGGCATCACATATTGTGACGAGCATCACCTCCCTATGGGTGTGACGGGTAGCACTAGGGTCAGGGTTAGGTCATGACGGCCATTCACTACCTATGTGTTGACTTAGTCATATTCAACCTTAGGAAACTTGGTCACTAGTCCATCTACTTAGTAACATAAGAAAGAAAAAGATATGTGCATCAACTTAAATAGAGTTCCTTCATCAAAACAGTCCTCAAATCCATCACTAGCTACTAATATATAAGAAGTACACGAGCTAGAGATGAAGAGAAACTTAAGCATATAAGAAGTGGTAATAACAAAGGAGGTTAAGAGTTACATAACCTGCCTTAAGAAGGTCCCCATCGAGATTCCAAGCTTCCATGATCAAATCTCCAAAGAACACATCCCTCAACTTTAAGATGATCCATCAATAGTCCCAACTCGATTTCAACATCACCTCAAGAAAGAAGAAGAAGATGACATTGTTATGGTAGCTCAAGAAGAAAGGAAAGAAGGAGAGAGAACCACATCCTAGACAACCTTCATCCAAGGTAGTATCCATGGTTGAGATAGGAAGAAGAAGATGAAGAAGAGAGCTCAAAGGATATGGCCATCAAAGAAACATAACTCACCAAGATGGAAGTTAAACAAGAAATCACCATGAGCAAGGAACTCGACCTCCCAAACTCCATGGGGGTTCCTCTAGCTCCTTAAGATTCCAAGCTCATACACCAAGAGGATAAGGACAAGAGTGGAAGAAAGGGTTTACTTGTGTGAAGGAGGAGGGGGTTATATACTTGAGGGAAGAAAGAGAGATCAAAGGAGAAGTGTCATCACCTTAGGAGATTAGGTGACACTTGTCCACGAGAAAAGAGGCACATGCAACAACTTGAAAGTCATGGTGATAAGATCTAGGATAGATGTCGTCCTCTGGTATTCTACCAAGGTCATGGTCAATATGACAAAGCTCTACACCTTCACAAACTGATATTGCAATGCTCAACATACTCACAAACTGATACAACATACTCCACACACTTACAAATCGATAGGAACAACCCCAGACACTCACAAACCAATAGAGAAGAACCTTACATACTTCACAAACTTAAGGGCACAACCCTAAAATCCCACAAATAGATAGGCACCCTCTTCAAGGTCTTCAAACCCGAGATAGCCCATCTAAGAGCAAGGCACATCTCACACATGTGCTCCATATATCACTAAAGACGTTACCACCCAAACAAGATCCAAACAAGGTGCCCACCTCTTCCTCTCTCTTATAAATGATTCCAAGAGAGGGAAGGAACACTCTAGAGGAGGTAAATTGCATGTCAACCCTTCACTTTGGGTAAATTGCAATTTACACCAAAACTGGCACATATAGCACAAGCATCATCATACAAATCATCTTGATACTTAGGCTTTCTACAAGGTTCCCCATAGCATCATTCTCTCTATTATTATGCTAAAGAATTAAGAGTACACTCATCATGTGACATATTTCAAGATAACCCTTTCATCTTGGGTAAATTGCACATTGGTCCATAAGAAATAAACATTGCTCAAACAACATTCAAACAAGACCAAACACGTGTGACACATGATTACGAAACACCTCTAAAGATTAGATTAGAGTTCTAACAATCTTATTTAAGAAAAACAAATAGGGTTATCCCGAAACCCAGGTCAGGGTCCTTACACATGATAGAATAAAATATAGACTGTTAGGTCTAGTCCCCACACCCATGCACAAACGTCTATTCGCTCATGGTGAGATACAACAACTGAAAGGTAGGTGGAACAATAGAAGGGGCCATGATGCCTAGTATAGGAAGACCAATCTCTCCAGTGCGGCCATTGCCTCCTTGCTCCTCTCTAGGGTTTGCACTTCATGAATGCGGCTTGTAATCACCAATCAGAGACCCCTATAATGGACGATAAGGGTTCCCTTTTATAGATGCATTCCTCATTGTTGAAACCCTTATGTTGAATACTTGTGGTCAAATGAAGTTAATTGCATGGCCCATACTGTTGGTATGTATTCCCATAGAGCAAGTCATGAGATAATTGTAATGGGATACTTTGTAAATGATTTGAATAATAATAAAGGCAATTTCCAATCTATATGTTTTAACTATTTCTGAGATGATAGTGTAACATGATAGATGTCTAGAGAATTGTTTTTACTCAATGACATATGCTTTTAGGTTAAGGACCTAAACAATGAGATCATACGGATGTTAAGAGTATACATTCTTGTTTAGTCCCTAGTTGTTGTTATTGTGGAAATAGCCATAGACATCAATAACTCTAAAGACCAGATTGTGTGTTGGTTGATGACAGAATCTCATTAGACATGATATAGTGATATCAAAGCAAGCACATAGGTACTTGTTAGAGAACAAGTGTACCAGACAGAACCATCGTGAGAGTGACACATGGAACCATGATTTGGTAGTCACAACCAGCTCTCACAGTGATGGTGGTGAGTATGATTCTTCGACCAGAAATCACTACGCTCAACACATGTCATTGGGTACACTTTGACATCATCAAATGCAGTCCTGAAACATGGGTTGTTATAAAGATGATGATTGGGTGACTTTTACACATGGGGCTTTTGAGGGGTGAGTGATAGATATGGGATTTGTCCCTCCTAAGGGAGTTTGATGTCCATGGCCACTTGATGAGTAGGATTGAGAAAGGCATGTGCATGCATGTGTGAATCAATATGTGATATTTATGTCACACACATCTCACCCGGTCTGCTTTGAGATCAAGGAAATGGATGAACATTGAAAGGATGACTATACCATGCCTTGAGTTTATTCAGTACATTAGTGACAAAGGAATTATACATTCACTATAACACCATTCTCGGATTGTAGGATTGAAAGTTTGTAAAGACTCGATCTTTACGGTCGAATATTTACAAAATAATATCAAATACATAAACAATCTTTATTAAAATCATGCTTGTACATCAGAGTTGCGGAAGCTTACAAATATGATTACAAGTTTAAGGAATATAATTCATTTTATCTAGTCTTCAACGGAGGACTACCCAGTGCATGTCTCTTCAAGCTCTTCCATCTATCACCTGCCCATGAGTTCCCAGAGGGAACGAAACCACACATGGACCCCATTGAAGGGAAAAATAAAAGGGTCAGCAAAGCTGGTACTAAATCCAATCATTGAACTATGTATGAAAATAGGTTTAGATGTATAATAAAAGTTAGGAAAGGACTATTTGGTGGACTAAAGGCTTACAAAAAGAAATTCCAATATCAACTTCAAGATAGCAAATCTTTCACAAGAATATCATTAAGCAAGATTCAATAATTCAAGTATGCAAAATTTATCCAAACTATTCACAAGGTATATCAATTTCAAAATATTCTATTTGGAAAGTTTTGGCACCTTCCTATCATATCTTTTCTAGGGCTAAGTGCCTTGTGTTCTCACACTCTAGGAGAGAACGACACTAGTGCCTTATTAGCTATTCCAGTTAACTGGGAGACAACTAATCCCTATCCACTGCGCAGGGTTGTGGGGTACTTGGCCCACTCAAGTGAGCCAAAGCTCTAAAGGGCCAAAGCCCAAGGGACCAAAGTCCACAAGGAGTCAAAACTCCAAATAGATCAAGTCCAGTGCCAAAATATTTTATCAACAATATTTCATCAATTGTAAAATGAGAGTGGTGAACTTTCAAGAATAAATAAAGGTTTCAAAACTATATGGAATTCACCACGAATCAAGATATATGTATGACCATCAAGAGAGAAAAATAGTTCAACAATGAAATAGAGGAATAGTACCTCAATTATTCAGGTCTCCAAGGATTGCATAATCACCAAGAATGGATCCAACAGCGAGAAATCTACAAAGTATTGTAATGGTGTCATCACTTGGCTATGAATCAACTACTTGTTGAGTATGTTCTATTATGGCTTTCTTTCCCATCTAGGGTTATTGTTATTTCATGTTTACTCCATTATATTCTTTTCTAAGATTTCAAATGTCATATATTTATGAATGTGATTATAATGTATACGAATACTAGATTGCAATGTCAAGATTCGCTCATATGGTCACTCTAGGATTTCTAATCCCATTAAATACATATGATCTATTATACCTCTATTATTGTCTTTGTGAGTAGTTAACTTGTGTCTATATTTAGGGTATTATATTTATTTTTCCATGACCTTCTTCTATGATTAAAATAATAATTTATGCATAGGTTGACCATGTTTTATACGTATACTTATATTTCCCAGTACGAAAAATATTACTCCAGGTGTACGCTACTGAATTTCCAGAAATTTAGTACTTTATATTATGAATGTATTAGTATGCATACCAATAGGACCAATACTAAGAAAAGTCGTACATGACCTTATTTTATATATCGCATTCTAATTAATCATCCACTGATGTATAATTTCAATGACTAATATACATGCTATTATTTATGTACTACAATTCTTCACGATCCAGTTGTTTAAATAGTTAAGGTAATTTCCTATTGCTGGTGTCTCAGTGTAA
The DNA here is from genome assembly GCA_963693085.1 of Alisma plantago-aquatica. NCBI lineage: Eukaryota > Viridiplantae > Streptophyta > Magnoliopsida > Alismatales > Alismataceae > Alisma > Alisma plantago-aquatica. The sequence continues at coordinate 355,882,320 of OY856410.1, read as the reverse complement.
TACATAGTAACTTGTTAAACTATACATTTTGAGGATAACGTAGACCAAATATGATTAAGTTTCAGATGTTTGCGTATATACAGAATATACAGAAATCAATTTAGCAAATGTTTTCATAAACAAAATAGTTTACATATTGAATGAATGCTCCGTTAGCAAGTATTGATGTTGGTTATATATATATACATGCTTATATCAAGTTCTAGGATCACGTAACTACCCGAAGGTTATTTGAGTGTTACCAATATACTCCTACTGACATGTTACTATGATACTAGCAGATGTGCGAGATTGAGTCCTCTAATTTCTTCCATGTAAATGAGATTTATAAATATAACTACAGCAGGAGAACGCAAACTTACATGACAGATTCCTAATCAAGGAACTACAGAAAAAGAAGTACTGACTTACATGTCACACATCATAGGGCTCATCTCTTCCTGATGTAGCATCCACATCACACTTTCACAGCTGTTAAAAGGTTTGTAAATGCCGCATGTGTAGCTAGTTCCATGGAGTCCAGGGTTCGACGATGACGTGGCTAGTAATGGGGTCGAGCAAGGTAGGGACTACAGGTCTACGAATCCCCTCTTACGCATAAGGTGCCCATCCTCAGTCTTTGACACGATCCGGAGTAGCGAGAGATCAAGAGGGAATTGACGATCTATGGTGGCTTCCATGTTGCGTCGGCTGGGCGAGGTGATGTGAATAACGTGGCCGGGTTCGGCAATGGTGTGGCTGCGAGGTGTTCAGGAAATCGATAGACTCCTTTCTGCTGGAGAAAGAGGTGCTCGACGAAGATGAAATCGATGTCTCTGTTATGCGACCAGAGAACATCACAGATGGCAGCGGTAGTTGTTACATGCCTTGATGGCAGTGGTGGTCTCGCTGGAGGTGCTGGGATGCAGAGACGGTGGTGGCGTAACAGCACCTTGCACGACCCAACGCAAGCTGGCTGGTTGTTTGCAGACTTGACCTCGTGGGTGAGTGCAGGAGGCACCGATCTGGGTGCAGCGATGTCGGTGGTCGAGGAAGATCATGACCAGACGGAGTCGAAGAGGAAGGCACCGCGGCGGTGGTTGGCGAGATCTACTACTGGTGAGTTTTGTAGGTCTGTTGTAGGTTGTGTCTTGATGATACTTTGATACACCGGGTACCAGCAAGGTGAGCCAGCGGCGCCGTCGAGTTTGAAGTATGCAGCTCTACTAACGTCTGGCTGTGGCTATTTTGCGGCTGGTGGTTTGCAGGCCGCTTGGGGTCGGGGCAAAGGCGCCCAGGTCTGAGTTGCAGACCATCGGTTGGCATGAAGGAGAAGGCGATGGCTACCGCGTGCGGCTACGAGCACGACTGAACGTCGTGGTGGCTAGATGTAGTTGGGGTGAAGATCTGTCTTGGGTGTAGGGCGTCGTGTCTCCAGATCTGGGTGTGTTGGGACTTATATAGCAAGTAATGAGGTGTTAGGGTTTACATCTAGGGGTTGAACGAGACGGCACCATGTGCTTGGGTAACGGATCAACAGTCGTTTCTTCTGCAATTCATCTGTTGTGGCCGTTTCTTCCAATTCACCGGCCATCAAGGCTCCAAGCATTCCTTCCTTCCTCGTTGCTCGTTGGGAGGCTGGGGTTGAGAGATAGGGAGTCCGAAGGCAGGGAGAGTAGCGGGTAATTGATCTGGCTTCGAGTCTCTTGGTGGGCTAGTAAGGCGTTGAGCACACATTGCTCTTCTGTAAAGAAATCGATGCTGGTAGCGTTACAAGGAGAAGGCGTTCTAATGGTTCACATTAAGTCATATTCTATTGATTCAGTAACTGATGCTTAAATGAAAAATGGAATGGATACAATAAGTAATCATAAGATAGTTGTCCATATAACTCCCTCGTTGCTTACTTAACTAATAAGGACCAACTACTCATCTATGTGCAAGTAACGGTTTTGCACTCAATGGGCATTGATCATACAATAATGGTTCACCATTATATGCTAGTGACTACTCTTATTTACGAGTCCTTATTGACTAATAGCTTCTAAGCAACACTTTTGAGTTCTATATTGCTTTAAAGATGTGTTCCAAAAACTTATTAATACCTATAGTTATTATTATAAGATGGATATTTAATTATCTTCCTAAATAATTCTAATATTTGTATCTTTTACTATTATCAACATACTCCTTTGATTCTATAGCATTCATAAATCCATGTGAAGTATATGAATGTAAGGTTCAATCAAAGTATTCTAACACTACAAATTTCAGATTGTACTAATTGATGTCAAGGTGATTCATTGAGGTATTGTTTTGTAAATTTCTCAATTGATGAACACAAGAACCTCTAAAAAAGGACAATCTTGTATTAAGGAATGTAACCTGATCACATATGAGTTGAATGGAAAAACTTGATTGTTGTTGATATAAAGTATTTAGGAATTTATGAATTATCACTCAAAATAAATCTAGTACCCAAATTTCAGTATGTTACAAAGTTGTTCTCCAACTTTCTATTTCACTTGGGTACAACTAATGTGTGACTAGGCACTGCTCTTTGTTTGTGAAGTCATAAGTGTTATGGACTTTCACTGCCAACATGAAATGGACCTGCATGGTCACACACAAAGGATTTAACCTGGAAGAGGAGTTTATCCACAAATTATGTTTAGATTGATTACTAAAGGAGTTTAGTAGTTTAGTTAAACACTCAATCAATTGATAGCTCAAAATCATAGTGTTCAATGTGTTGGACCGATTCAATAGAGTAACAGATTGATTGAAACTGCAATTGACTGGTTTTGCACAGTATGTACTCCCAACCGATTGTCTAATATGATGAACTGATCGACTCAGCTTGGTGAACTGATCGGCTCATGAGATGAACTGATCGGCTCAGGACAGGCTGAACTGACCGGTTCAAGGGTTGAACCGATCGGCTCAACTGGTCTAAATGAGCAAGTTGGGAAAGTCAGATTGGTGAGAAATTTCTCTTCATTTCATTTGTCCAATTTGATTGGAACAAGGATTGGTATTTGGATCAATTCGAAACAAAAGAGGAAAAGTCAATCGAGAACTTATCAGGACCATGAACCGATCGGCTCATACTTGAACCGATCCGTTCAGGTGTGAACCGATCAGCTCAGGTCCCCAACCGACCGTTTCATACTTGAAACGATCGGTTCAACTGGCGCAGTTGGTTGTTTTGTGGAAAATCTTGAACCCTTCTACTCCTGCTTTAATCCCGCATTTCCCAGGGTAGAGAACCTTGTCCCACAACCCTCCTATATATAAGGGTATTGGGGGCTTCTCAAAGCATAGCTCAGAACACCAGTTGCTCTACAAAGTTGTCATTCTCTCTGGTTGTGGTAACCAGGAGAGCTCGAGCAAGTGCTACCCGATAAGGGAGGCACAGCAAGGGAAAGACAACTGCAGTAAAGCGACTGGTGGCAGGAGAGTGTGTCGGTGACTAGTATGCCGATAAGAGGGTGCGACTCCTTCCGATTCCTTATGGGATAAGGAGATTGGAGTTCCAGGCAGTCCGTGTGGATGACTACAGAGGCGGGAGACTTCTGCCGCTCAGAGGACAACTGTCAATCCCGACAGTCCCGGTGAGACCAAGAGCTGCACAGACACCGTTCAAGACCAGAGGTGAAGATTGTGCAAGCCGCGAGCTAACGTCGTCGAGCAAGCCACGGGACAAGGTATGTTTCTACAAACCATCCTTCCTACTATATAGATGTTGATGCGATTCCTTTATACTGGGTTCCAGGAGGAGAAAATTTTTGTTTCCGTTGCCTTCTCTGATTCTCCTAAAACCCAATAGTGGTATCAGAGCCACGTCAACTGCTCTATACTTTAGGATTATCGATGTGATCGATTTTGGTTTGTCTCCTTTATTTATTGCATACGATGCAAATAAAAATAGCTTTATGCATGTCTAATCCTAAATCCCAATGTACATATATGATATGTAATATAAATACACTCGATGCACGTCACCCTTAAACGAGTTTTTTGGTGGATGTATAGCATGGTTATGGCCAATAAACCTTATTTTTGTGTGCTTGGTTGGATGTGGTTGCTTGCATCTCGGTCTGTGCACTGATTCCCTATCTCCTATTCCTGATGTAACTTGAGATAACTCGATATTTCTTTCCTACCTTTGCTCCCCCTGAATGTAACTCGGGGTTTCCTTTTTCAAATGTAAAATAGGATAGATTTTTTATTTCCTATTATGTCAAAGAACGACAGACATTTTGACGACCAGTTTGAAGAACGAGATGAGCAGGTGGCAACCTGAGGAGATGCATGACGACTAGTGAACTAATCGACAGGAGGCGCCAGTCGATCGGCTGGTGGCACCCAACCGACCGACCTGATGGCGAGCTGATCAATCATGGGGATGAGTTGATTAAACCCAGAACAGCGAAGCACATAGTTCATCTTGTATAGGTTGCATGTGATATGGACCTAGATGGCCGTGATTCCTCTTGGCTTGAGGAATCACATTAGGATGGCCATAATCATTGCTTTTATCATTTCACATGTTTTCTGTGGAATATAGCATGTATATGATACTTACTATATTGTGGTGATTGGATATGTATATGTACCTATAAAAATCAAATCCCTCATCTAAATATTAAGTCTTTCACGCCTTCCATTAGTGACACACATGAAAAACTTGATCGACCAAGCATAGGTTATGCCAAAGCATGGTGTGCCATCTATCTCGCGGAAGTGTGAAGGGTAAACATGTAGGTTCTTCCAAAGCAGGGTGCATGTTTACTGTGTCAGCTTTTGGGATAGACTTAACTAGTGATTCTTAGAGCGTCTAAGCCCAGAGGCACGGAATGTTCATGGCAAGGTGTTGCGCATGTTCATTCATCAAGAGTTTCATATGATGCAATTAGCATGATGGCCTACCTAAATAGTCAAGTTGTGGGCGATCAGCCAAAGCTGACTCATGACTTGATGAAATATGAATCTTGCCCACTAGAAGATTGTGTGTTGTAATCTTCTAAATTGATGGTGAGGGCTATCAATTTGAATCAAAATAGTGGGAGCGGTAATTAATTAAAGGCCTAATTAACTATCGTCAAATTTTATTCAAATCAAATCAAATCAAAATGAGTTTTGACAAATGCAATTTTCTCTTGTAGAATGGCAACATAATCATCTTTTAAAATGGGCAAATTAATTGAGAATAAATTCCATAACTGGTTGGGGATTGTGAGAAGTGTTCTGCACAATCTAGATATATTGGTGGCCTTTGAATCCACTCTATGTATGCTTAAGAAGAAGGATAGTTCATTGATGGAGATCAATAGAACAAAGTGTAAGGATAAAGGTGAGGGAGAGAAGGGTTCTCTCACCAAACCAATGTCAGAATCTTTTGCGCTCAAAACATGGAGAGGATGGAAGGAACGATGGAAGAAGAAGTGAGAGATAGAGATCTCTACTTCTAGTGTATACATGATAGAGATTAACTTTACTACTTCTTTGTCATGGGTACTTGATACCGGATGTGGATCTCGCATTTGTTCAAATGTGAAGGATCTTAAGAGAAGTAGGCCTTTGGGAAAAAGCAAGGTTGAACTATGTGTTGCCAATGGGGCAAGAGTTGCCACCAGTTCTGTAGGAACCTATGATTTAACTCTACCTAGTGGGCTAATAATCGAGTTGAAGAACTGCTATTATGTACCTGCCATAAATAGGAATATCATTTCTGTCTCTTGTTTGGACAAGGATGGTTTTGAATTTCTTATTCAGAATGGAAAGTGTTCCATTTCAAAAGATGGGATCTTTTATGGCAGTTACCTAATGTCTTATGGTCTATACTTGATAGATCTAGAGACAAGTGTATACAACATAAACACCAAAAGGCAAAAACTCAACAACTCAAACAAAACATATCTTTGGCATTGTCGTCTAGGGCACATAAATGAGAAGTGCATCTCTAGACTCCATAAAGATGGTTATCTAGACTCTTTTGATTATGAATCAATAGAGACATGTGAATCTTGTTTGTTGGGAAAGATGACCAAGACTCCCTTTTTAGGTAAAGGTGAGAGAGCTAGTGATCTATTAGGACTCGTACATACTGATGCATGTGGGCCTTTTAGAACAAATGCCAGAAATGGGTATCAGTACTTCATTACCTTCACTGATGATTTCAGTAGGTATGGATATGTGTACCTGATGAAACATAAGTCAGAAACCCTTGAAAGGTTCAAGGATTTCATGAATGAAGTACAGAACCGACTTGGTAAAAGTATTAAAGCACTTCAATCTGATCGAGGTGGAGAATACTTAAGTGAGGAGTTTGAGGACCTTCTGCGAGCATGTGGTATTGTATCACAATGGACTCCGCCTGGAACACCACAGCATAATGGTGTGTCTGAAATAAGGAATCACACTTTACTTGATATGGTGCGATCAATGATGAGTTTTTCTAATCTTCCTATTTCCTTCTGGGGTCATGCTCTTAAAACCACCGTGTTTACACTTAACCGAGTATCATCTAAATCGGTTCAAAAGACACCATATGAGATATGGACTGGGAAGCGTACCAATATGTCTTCTATGAGGATTTGGGGGTGTAAGGCATATGTTAAGAAAATGTTTCTTGACAAGCTAGGCCCTAGATCTAATAAATGTTATTTTGATGGATATCCTAAGGAGACCAAGGAATATTACTTATACCACCCAACTGACAACAAAGTGTTTGTTGCCAGGGATGTTGTGTTCCTAGAAAAGGAATTTATTTCCAAAGGAAGCAGTGGGAGGAAAATAGAGCTTGAAGAGGTTCAAGCCCAACAAGAAAATATTGAACCAGTAGATGTGCAAGAGGAACATAGAGAATCATAAGGTGTTGTGGAATCTCAATCTCCTCAAGTAATACAAGGACCTCATAGATCTAGTAGGACACGCCTTGAACCTGAGAGGTTTGGATACCTTGTGACTCAGGATGGCGGTGAGTTGATCATAGATGATGATCCAACTACCTATCTAGAGGCTATGGAGGGACCATATTATGAGAAATGGCTTGAGGCCATGAAATCCAAGATGGAATCTATGTACTCCAACAAAGTATGGACTTTGGTGGAACCACCTGAAGGGGTAAAACCCATAGGGTGCAAGTGGGTCTTCAAGAAGAAGACCGACATGGATGGCAATGTGCAAACTTATAAAGGCAGATTGGTTGCAAAGGGTTTCCGACAAGTTCAAGGTGTTGACTATGACAAAACTTTTTCTCCAATTTCCATGATTAAGTCCATCAGGACCATACTTGCTATTACGGCTTACTATGATTATGAGATTTGGCAAATGGATGTTAAAACCACATTCCTTAATGGGAATATAAATGAGGATGTGTACATGACACAACCTGAAGGTTTTGTAGATCCAAAGAATGCCAATAAAGTCTGTAAGCTACAAAGGTCAATCTATGGATTGAAGCAAGCATCTCAGAGTTGGAATCTTCGATTTGATGAGGAAATCAAAGTGTTTGGCTTTATTCAAAATGAAGATGAACCTTGTGTGTACAAGAAGGTTAGTGGGAGCATGACTACATTCCTCATATTGTATGTGGATGACATACTATTGATGGGGAATGATGTCACAACCGTAGAGAAGGTAAAGACTTGGCTTGGGAGTACTTTCTCAATGAAGGAATTAGGAGAAGCATCCTACATTCTAGGTATTAAGATCTATAGAGATAGAACTAAAAGGCTTCTCAGACTAAGTCAAAGCACGTACATTGACAAAGTGTTGAAGTGGTTCAGCATGGAGAACTAAAAGAGAGGAAACATCCCCATGCTACATGGAGTCACCATCTCTAGAGCTCAATGTCCCCAATCGTGTGAAGAGAGGGAGCATATGAATGGGATCCCATATGCATCAGCCATCGGATCCATCATGTACACTATGTTGTGCACATGCCCAGATGTCTCATATGCCCTCAGCATGACGAGCAGATACCAGTCAGATCCCGGGGATGCTTACTGGACAGCCATAAAGAACATCCTCAAGTACTTGCGAAGGACTAAGGATTAGTTCCTTATGTACAGTGGCAAGGAAGAACTGGTTGTAAGAGGTTACACCAATGCAAGCTTCCAAATCGACAAAGATGATTACATATCGCAATTAAGATTTGTATTTTTCCTAAACAATGGAGTTGTGAGCTGGAAGAGTTCCAAGCAAGAAACAGTTTCCGATTATACTACAGAGGCCGAGTATATTTCTACTTCACATGCATCAAAGGAAGATGTTTGGATTAGGAAGTTCATCACTGAACTTGGTGTAGTTCCCAGTAGCTATGATGCAATTGAGCTTTATTGTGACAATAATGGAGCTATTTCTCAAGCTAAGGAGCCCAGATCACATCAGCGGTCCAAGCACATACTGCGTTGCTTCCATCTCATACGAGAGATCATACAATGAGGAGATGTGAAGATTTGCAAAGTACTAACTGAAGATAACATAGCTGATCCACTGATGAAGGCCCTTTCTCAGTAGAAGCATGATGGTCATGCTAGGTCACAAAGACTGAGGTTCCTAGGTGACTGGCTCTAAGTGCAAGTGGGAGTCTGTTGGTATGTATGCCCATAGAGCAAGTCATGAGATGATTGTAATGGGATACTTTGTAAATGATTTGAATAATAATAAAGGCAATTTCCAATCTATATGCTTTAACTATTTCTGAGATGATAGTGTAAAATGATAGATGTCTAGAGATTTTTTTTACTCAATGACATATGCTTTTAGGTTAAGGACCTAAACGATGAGATCATACGGATGTTAAGAGTATACATTCTTGTTTAGTCCCTAGTCATTGTTATTGTAGAAATAACCATAGACATCAATAACACTAAAGACTAGATTGTGTGTTAGTTGATGATAGAATTTCATTAGTCATGATATAGTGATATCAAACCAAGCACATAGGTACTTGTTAGAGAACAAGTGTACCAGACAGACCCACTGTGAGAGTGACACATGGAACCATGATTTGGTAGTCACAATCAGCTCTCACAGTGATGGTGGTGAGTATGATTCTTCGACCTAAAATCACTACACTCAACACATGTCATTGGGTACACTTTGATATCATCAAACGCAGTTCTGAAACATGGGTTGTTATAAAGGTGATGATTGGGTGACTTTGACACATGGGACTTTTGAGGGGTGAGTGATAGATATGGGATTTGTCCCTCCTAAGGGAGTTTGATGCCCATGGCCACTTGATGAGTAGGATTGAGAAAGGCATGTGCATGCATGTGTGAATCAATATGTGATATTGATGTCACACACATCTCACCCAGTCTGCTCTGAGATCAAGGAAATGGATGAACGTTGAAAGGATGACTGTACCATGCCTTGAGTTCATTCAGTACATTAGTGACAAAGGAATTATACATTCATTGTAACACCATTCTCGGACTGTAGGATTGAAATTTGTTCTCCAACTTTCTATTTCACTTGGGTAGCACTGATGTGCGACTAGGCACCGCTCTTTGCTTGTGAAGTCATAAGTGTTATGGACTTTCACTGCCAACGTGAAATGGACCTGTAGGGTCACACACAAAGGATTTAACCTGGAAGAGGAGTTTATCTACAAACAATGTTTAGATTGATTACTAAAGGAGTTTAGTAGTTCAATTAAACACTCAATCAATTGATAGCTCAAAATCAAAGTGTTCAAGGTGTTGGACCGATTGAATAGAGTATCAGATTGATTGAAACTGCAATTGACTAATTCTGCACAGTATGCACTCCCAACCGATCGTCTCATATGATGAACCGATCGACTCAGCTTGGTGAACTGATCGGCTCGGGACAGGCTGAACTAACTGGTTCAAGGGTTGAACCGATCGGCTCAACTGGTCTAAACGAGCAAGTTGGGAAAGTCAGATTGGTGAGAAATTTCTCTTCGTTTCACTTATCCAATTTGATTGGAACATGGATTGGTATTTGGATCAATTCGAAACAAAAGAGGAAAAGTCAATCGGGAACTGATCAAGACCACAAACTGATCAGCTCATACTTGAACCGATCGGCTCAGGTGTCCCAACCAATCGGTTCAGGTGTGAACCGATCATCTCAGGTCCCCAACCAACCGTTTCATGCTTGAAATGATCGGTTCAGCTGGCGCAGTTGGTTGTTTTTTGGAAAATCTCAAACCCTTCTACTCCTGCTTTAATCTTGCATTGCTTGGGGTAGAGAAACCTATCATACAACCCTCCTTTATATAGGGGTATTGGGGGCTTCTCAAAGAATAACTTAGAACACCAGTTGCTCTACAAAGTTTTCATTCTCTCTAGTGGTGGTAACCAAGAGAGCCCGAGCAAGTGCTACCCGATAAGGGAGGCACAACAAGGGAAAGACAACTGTAGAAAAGTGACTGGTGGCAGGAGAGTGTGTCGGTGACTAGTATGCTGATAGGAGGGTGTGAATCCTCCTGATTCTTTATGGGACAAGGAGATCGGAGTTCTAGGCAGTCTGTGTGGATGAGTGCAGAGGCGGGAGACTTGTACGGCTCAGAGGACAGTTGTCAATCCTGACAGTACCGGTGAGACCGGGAGCTGCACAGACACCGTTCAAGACCGGAGGTGAAGACCGTGCAAGCTACGAGGTAACATCACCGAGCAAGCCTCAGGATAAGGTATGTTTCTACAAACCATCCTTCCTACTGTATAGACGTTGACGCGATTCCTTTATACTAGGTTCTGGGAGAAGAAATTTTTTGTTTCCTCTGCCTTCTCTGATTCTTCTAAAACCCAACACATACTTGGTCCAAGAGGCGACTCAGATGGGTTACTCAGTCTAGGCCTCACATCTGATTCTCTAGTGGACCAGCATGAGTTGAACTGGGGTAGGCTAGGTGCAAAGAGCGGGCGTCAGAACTGAAGAATTTGGAAGACTCTGGGTAGAGAGTGACTCAAGTTGGGTGACTAGCAGAGATGATCGCTTGACTAGGTGGTTGGAAAGTATACAATGGAAAACTTTTGGGGCTTTCCTTCCCTTGAGGTGTGGCATCATGAGGGCTTGATTGTTCTTCTAGGCAATGAAGCATATTTTTGGCTGAATCTGCATGAGAAGTATGAAAAGTGCATCAAAGTCTAAAAAGGGAAGATAATTTCATTTAAGTAAATCCAAAGATAAAACTAACAAATAGGAACACAATAGGACCTAAAAATGAATAAATTTATATGCAAAGATCGATAAATATAATCATCAAACTACCCAAAACTTAAACCTTTGCTCATCCTAGCAAAGAAAAATAGAAAGTGAACAAACAATTGATACTAGGATCTAGGCTTTCTCTCCCAACTGAGCATACTTTGTGGTCCCCTTGCACCAAACACAATCAAGAGACCCTAGTCCTTTGAGATCACGTAGCCACACTTGGAGATCCCCCGATTGGGGCTTGATCCTCCATTCTCTAGACTCCAGAACCTACAAAGAACTTATTGCAGCTCAATAATACTCTTGATCTATCTACGTAAGGTAGAAGGGAGCACAAGTTAGGGCTAATTGGCTATGTTGGGGAGAGTTTTGATAAGTCCCATGGGTATGAAATTAAGATGAAATGGGGTGAAGAAGACATGGCACAAACCAATTTCCTTGGTCTTTCTTCTATTTGACCCAAGACCTTATTTTGGGATTCGGTATTTTATTTGTCTTTCCTTTATTATACTCGAGATTTTATTTAGTTGTAGTTACATTGACCCCATCTTTTCTTTAGGCTCATTTTCCTCTTTTATTTATGCAATGTCTATAGAAAAAAATTGAAGAGGATATATATATTTGGAGGGGATGCCACCCCAAACTTAGGGTTTGGCATTTAGTGGAATTTTTATCTTCTTTTTCTCTTTTTGTGGTTGACGAAAAGATATGAAATGATGGAAGAAAAGTGGAAACAAGAGGCTGACTTGTGCTTCTTCAACTTATTATTTCATTGGAGTCAGATCATCATATTATATCAGTTAATTCAGTTAATTTAAGGTAGATAAGTTTTTACAATTTTTTTTGCAATTCATATTAGGGGAACGTGCGGTTTGACCTTTTTGACTCTTCTTATTTATCATCATTTTCCAAGGGGAATGCATGCTAAATTTTTGTCATTGGGGCTCAGATCTGTTCAAGACATGTTTGTTCCTTAAATTTTTTTATGCACGAGTTAGATCAATAAAAGGGAGTAATTTTACTTATATGTTTTTAACTTGCATACAACTAAGTGGACGACTAGGTAAGGGCTATAATTCACACAAAACAAAACAAATTTAAAATAGAAAACAAGACAAGTCTAGAAAATGATGCTTTAAAAAGAAGATAAATGGATGGATTTGAATCTTACCACCCACCCGAACCCTAACTTAAACCTTTGCTTGTCCCGAGTAACACTTAGTCAAGATGAAGGGGAAGAGCTTGTAGGATTTGAACAAATTGGCATGTAGTTGCTACAACTGACATGCCATTACTCATGAGAAGGTAACATAAGATGAATCTGACTTAGTTGACAAGCTTGGCATTGTAGTTCATTCTCAATATGACATTGTGGCATTGCCACTTTCTTAAGAAAGAGTTGTAGTTAATGTGGGTTATAATCCCCATCATATTCTTCTCATTTGCACTTGGTGCGTTGATGGTGAGAGTCTTGGATCCTTTTAATAGGGCATGCGGCTTGCACTTCTGAGTTGATGGTTGATAGAGAAGGAGCTACTGGTTTGGCTTAGCAGAAATGCCTAATATGTTCTGAGATATCCTCAATGGCATAATTTATATTTGTAGAAGTAAACACTACATGATCAGGTAGAAGTAGTCGGGCTGAAGATTTGTGGAAGGTGACTGCATAGTTGTCTAGTTGGGGTCCTGGCTGGAGAACCTTTCCTGATATAAGATAGGAAATATCAATCATGTGTGGATTCCTTTTTTTTAAGAACTTTGTGTTGGATGTCTTGAAATCCTAGAGTAGGAGAATTCATGGATACCTCACCACCTTGATTAAATTTTCCACTGATGTTATGACATATTTGTAGCCTAAGATGATCAATAAATGCACTTCCCCAATTAATGAGATGTGGATGAAGAACACACCAAATGGCATAAAGGTTGGTGGTGGTAGCCAATGCCTGAGTGGAATCTCTGCAAAAAAATGTTCATGAAAGTATCATGTGGAGGTATCGGGTCACAAGACTATGAATCATAGATGATTTCATGTTTTCAAATTTGGAATAGGATGTACTACTGATTTTGTCCCAAAATTCATATACTGTGTAGTCGGGGTGAAGGTGATTCTGTGTATCACAAAAGGATAGCCACTCATCATTGGCTTCCTGACATAAGTTAGCTAGAGTTGGTAGAAACTGAGAGTACAATTTTCACCGAATAATTGAAACACACAACTAAGTTTCCCGTCAGCATTGCTCTATTTTTTTAAGGAGGCTAGGAATTCCAATGTTAATGTTGGGAAAATCAGACAGGTTTGGTCCATAAAAGAGTGAATCTGGTTGTGGCAAAAAATGTCATCAAGAGGGCCTTTGATTCCCAACTTTGATATGGTGTCACTGCAAGCCTATCGAGGAAGAGTTACCCCAACCCTATGGATTATGTCATGGTGTCAACGACGTTCCTCATTCAGGAATCTATAATATGTAACAGGGAGTAGAGTGGTCCTATCCTTGATTGGAAGTCGGGATGTCATAGTTGAACTTGGTGATGCCCTGCAGCCGAAAGGGCTTGTTTGGGATGGCAATAGTATCACGATGAGAATTTCAACATCATTGTGCCAGGATCCAGGGTGGGATGGTACAACTGGGGTCTATTTCCATGTTGCAAATCATAGGTTGCATAATTGCAGCTGCAAATGACGGCAAAAGGCAATATTTTTGCTTTGATGGCCTGCTTTGTGTTGCTCATCCATCAGGGTGGGGTGGCTTCACTCTTGTTGTTGGCATTGACTTCTGAGTGTTCTTTTTGGGGTCATCCAGTGGATGATGAGGGTTTGTCAATCACTAGGCGACATCAGCATTTCTCTAGCCTCTATTCAACCGAATATTGTTTCATGAGTTGTGTGACTCGTTGAGAAAAGTATCCATTTATATTGGGTCTGAGGAAACCCTATTCCCTTCGTTTACTCCCCCCTTTTCTTGAAAAGAGGGAAAGTAGTTATGTTAATAAAAATTGGGTTGTCCCCCAAAAATGCCTTGTTTTTAATGTCGTTTGGCTAGACGTAAATACGATGCTTCATGTGGGGTCTTCCTGGAAAGAAAAGGAAAAACTGATCATGAGCAACTATAAAAATTTAGGGAATTGTTTTTAGCAAAATAGGTATTGGCATCATAGAATCGACCCCAGAGCAATATTATCGAGGATTGGGTAAAGGGTGAAGGGCTTGCAATTTCTTATGTTGATTGGGTATTGCATCCCCATTATTTTGTTCACCTTCTCGAGATGTAAGGTCAACTGTGGTAAGATATCACTTAATCCTCTTATCGTTTACAAGAAAGTCACCTTTGATCTTATCCCATAGGACATATGCTCCATGAGGGTAGACATATTTTACCACATATGGTCCATACTATCTGGTTTTTAGTTTTCCTAGGAATAGTCATAATCTTGAATTCTAAACTAAGACAAGGTCTCCCACTTCAATATACTTTCTTCTTATGTGATTTTCATGCCAGATTTTAGTTTGTTCCTTGTACATGTGTGCACTTTCATAGGCTGACATCTTGAGTTTGTATAGCTCTTGGACTTGTAGCTGGAGATTTTATTTGGTGGCAGATAAATCAAAGTTAAGGGCTTTTATGGCCCAGATGGCCTTGTGCTCCATTTCAACCGGGAGGTGATAGGATTTCCCATAAACCAAGTGGAAAGGGGTTTTTCCCACTAGTGTTTCAAAAGCGGTACAATTGGCCCATAGAGTGTCATTCAATTGCAAGGCCCAATTTTTCCTCATTTTGCTCACAGTTTTCTTTGGTATGTCTTCGATCTATCGGTTGGATACCTCAACTTGGCCACTGGTTTGAGGATAATAGGGGGATGGTGTCCTATGGTTCACCCCATTAGTAGGGACTCAAACTTCCTTTTTGTGAATTGGGATCCCCCCTCTAATATCACGATTTGTGGTACTCCAACTTTGGGAAAAATAATGTCCTTGAACATCTTGATGATGAGTTTTGAGTTGCATGAAAGTGTGGGGATGGCTTCAACCCATTTAAAGATGCAATCTGCTCTATCAAGATGTATGAGAACCCGTAGGATGGAGGAAATGGTCCCATTTAATTCATGCCCCAGACATCAAAAATTTATAATTCCTGCCATTGTGTGAGGGGCATCTGGTCTCATCGAGAGATGTTTCTTGATCATTGACATTGGTCGCATAGACGGGTGTGGTCATAGGCATCTTTGAAAATGGTTGGCCAATAAAAACCACATTGCAAAAATTTGGTGGTAGTTTTTTAGGTGGACATATACCCACCTGTAGGTCCAGAATGGTAGTTCTATAAGATATCCTTCGATTCTTCATGCATGAAACATGTTTGGTAGAGACCATCCATGCACAACCTTAAAAAATGGATCATCCTAGTATAATTTCTTAATGTTGTGTAGGAATTTCTTTTTGCATTGTCCTTCAATTTCTGGGTGAATGATTCTTGCAGACAAATAGTTAACATAGTGAACATACCAAGGATAATTTACCTCAAGTCATAGCAGGTGATCATATGGAAGAGACTCATTGATGGTTGTGTAATTATTATCTTTGTAGCTAAGTCGGTTCAGGTGATCAACAACCACATTTTCACTTTCCTTTTTGTCCCTGATTTCCAAATCAAATTCCTGTAGAAGCATGATCCATCGAATGAATCTAGGTTTTGTATCTTTCTTTGTCATCAGGTACTTGATAGCTATGTGATCAATGTAGACTATGACCTTGGATCCCACTAGATAAGACCAAAATTTTTTAAAGGCATATACAATGGCAAGCATCTCTCTTTGTTGTTGTGTAGTTCTATTATGCCTCATCGAGGGTCTTTGAGGCATAGTAAATCACCTGGTGCTTGTTGTTGATGTGCTGCCCTAGGATGGCCCCAACCGTGTAGTCACTTGCATCACACATAAGCTCAAAGGGTTGCATGCAATCAGGTGCATAGATTACAATGGTAGTGATTAAGGCCTTCTTTAGTGTACATAATCTCTTCATACATTCATCATTAAAATCGAAGTCAACTTCCTTTAACAAGATATTGGTTAGGGGTTTTGCAATTTTTGCAAAGTTACGTATGAACCTTCGATATAACCCACTGTGGCCAAGAAAAGCATGTATATCCCTCATATTTGTGAGCAGTGTTAGTTTTTCTATCACTTCTACTTTGTCGAATCAATTTCAATTCCTTGGTTGGAGATTTTATGACCCGGACAATACCTTCACACACCATGAAATGGCAGTTCTCTCAGTTTAGGACTAGTTGAGCCTCCTCTCATCTATTTAGAATAGTGGCCAAGTTGTCGAGGCATTTGTCAAAGGAGTCCCCATAAATAGAAAAGTCATCCATGAAATCCACCATGTTGAATTGTGTAAGACCAGAAAAGATGGATGCCATACAACTGTGAAAGGTTATTGGAGAGTTACAAAGGCCAAATGGCATGTGTCTGAAGGCATACCTCCTGAACGGGCAGCTAAAGGTAATTTTTTCTTAGTCTTCGGGTGGATGGGAATTTGATAGAACTCTAAGTAGCCATCCAAATAATAGAAATGTTCCTAGTTAGCAAGCCTCTCCAAAACCTAGGTTAAGAATGGAAGTGGGTAATGATCTTTACTATTTCCCTTGTTCATCTTGTGGTAGTCAATACACATTCTCCATCCGGTGACAGACTGTGTGGGTATGAGTTCTCCTTCATCATTTTTAATGATAGTGGTTCCACCTTTCTTCAATATTACCTAAACAGGGCTCACCCATTGAGAGCCAGAGCTTTGATATAAAATCCCCGCTCATAGAAGTTTGACTACTTATTTCTACACGACTTCTTTCATGTTTGGGTTGAACTTTCACTGTGGGTCCCATGAGGGTTTGTTGTCTTCTATCATGGATATCATGTACATGTAGAGAGCTGTGCTAACTCCAGTGAGATCACCCATGTTATACCCCAAAGATTTCTTCCCCTTTTTTAATATTGTCATCAGTTTATCTTCTTCTTCAGGATTGAGCTTAGAGCTAATTATCACTGAGCATAGGTTTCCCTCATTGAGGAATTGGTATTGAAGTCCGTCTGGTAGTGTCTTTAATTTTGGTGGTGTTTATGCTGATGTTTCGTTGGATATTTCTTCTTCCATCCTCAAGTCCTCAAATATTTTGGTGCTTTCATCTTCTACTTCTGTGGTATCTAGATGTTTGGCATACATCACCACATGAGGGTTTTCATCATCATCTTTCTCACCATTCAGTCCTATTTGTAAGGGATCTTCATAAGGTGCTTGTCTCGGTTGGTTTATTTTGTCGACACAATCTAGCAAAAAGACTTTTTCTAGAAAAATTGCAGGCATTTAAGCCATCAAAAACTGATATTCGAGAGTCTCTTCCCCAAAATGTAAGAGTAGGGTTCCAGCCTCAACATTGATTAGGGTTCGTGTTGTGGCTAAGTAGGGCCTTTCGATGATTAATGAGTACCGATTGTGTTCTTTAATGTCCATGACTACAAAATCACATGGGATGTATGTGTTTTTTAGCTTGACAGGAACGTCTTCAATTATGCCTAGAGGCTTTGTTGTGGATGCGTCAGCCAAATGAATAGTCTAAGCCATGGGCAAGAGATTGGTGAAACCAAGACGTTTGCATAGAGTGTATGGCATAATGGATATGCTTGAACCTAGGTCAGCAAGTCCATTACAACAAGTGTCGTCTCCTAAGATGCAATCTATCCCATATGAGCCAGAATCTTTTTGCTTTCAAGGCATCTGATTCTAAACTATATCAAAAGTTGTCTTTGCTAGATTCACAATTTCACTTTCTTCATTCATATATATCTTGGATAGAAGGGTCTTGAGATACTTGCACCAATTCAGCATTTTAGCTAGCACATCGAGAAATGGGATATCAACATGGAGTTTCTTCATAGCATACTTGAATTTTATAAGCCCATCATCCATCTTAGTCTACTTGAGGTGACCCAAATAGCGTATTAGAGGTTTATACATGAATGCTTTAGGTGCTTTTAATGGTCTAGAATGGACTACTAGTGGTGCAATGGTTGGGTTCTCACTGGTGCTTGGCTGAGCTGGCATCACAAGGGGGCATGGTGTCTGAACTTCTACTGGACTGACTATTGGATGGTCATTCAAACAACTCTGGGTTTCAAGTGGGGGGGCTTTATTTCTACTAGGGGGAATAGATGCAGGAGTGGAAGTTCAGGATGTTGAGTACACATTATGTGACCTTGTCATTACAGTGTTTAGCTGCTCCAGATGCTTGGGGTTGTTTTATGGTTGACCTACGATCGTACCCACTAAAGTTGTTGACTAGCTTCTAGGTGAGTACTTTATGACACTAAAGACTTTTAATTGGTTTTGGTGTTGGCTAATTGAGTCTGATATGCCACCATCATCTTCTAGAGCATCTTCATTGGATCTTGTATTGGTGTTGTCTCTATATGCAATGGGGGAGTTTGATTCATATTCTAATATTGCTTCTACTATTACTAGTTCTTGCTTGGGAAGTTGAATATGTAATTTCCTCGGTTGTGTGGGCTAGTGTAGTTCAACAACACTCTAACTTGAGTAGCCTGTAAAAGGGTTTGCTGATTGGGGCTCTCAGCTCCATCTGGATTCATGTAGTGGAAACTTGGGTGATTATGAGCCTGATTCAAATTGTAGTACTCCTGAGGCATATGGTTCTTCCTCTAGTATGCATTGAAAGATTTTTCAAGGTTATCCTATTTGAGAGAGAGAGAGAGAGATTTTAGTGATTTAGATAAGGATTTAAGTTCTAAAAGATCCTCCACCATAGCAAGTTCAAGAACACCTTTTCTCATGGGTCTGGTCCAATGAGTCTGCTTCTCAGCAACAAGGTTAATGATCTTCAATGCATTGTCAAATCTCTGTTACATGATGTTTCCATTACATGAGGAGTCAAGGAAGTTCTTAGTATTGTCGTCAACACCACGACAGAAAATTTTGATGATCTAATTGCCATAAATGCCATGATGTGGGCACTTGCATAGGAGTTCATTGAATCATTCACATGCTTCATATAGGGATTCTTCGAGTACTTGTTTGAATATTGTTATTTGTCCTCTGATCGAGTATGTCATTCGAGGGTAGGTAGAATTTCTCTAGAAAACTGATTTTATAGATCTTCCCATGTTGTGATTGAGTCCCCTCAAAAATCATTGTACCAAGATATGGCTTTGTCAGTAAGAGAGTATTTCAAAGGTTGCAATCTCATGGTGTCATTAGTGGCATCGGATAGCTTCATCATCAAGAAAAGGTCAA
The DNA here is from genome assembly GCA_963693085.1 of Alisma plantago-aquatica. NCBI lineage: Eukaryota > Viridiplantae > Streptophyta > Magnoliopsida > Alismatales > Alismataceae > Alisma > Alisma plantago-aquatica. The sequence goes on along the minus strand of OY856410.1, from coordinate 355,862,840 downwards.
TGAATTTGAGGATATGTTCCCGACAATCATCTCCAATCCTTCTTGTGAAGGAAGAATTTTTCAATAGACTGACCCATTGGGCCTTGATCTCGATCGAATTGCATGGAGGTTAGACTGGATGAGTTAAGTTGGTGCCTTTGGGGATAGAAAAAATCCCTTAATTCTTTAGCATGATGTATGGCTTGGGAAGCTTCTAGGATGGTCTTTAGTTTGGCTCCTGCTTGCATCTTGGCTTCTAGTGTGGGTAATTCTAATTGGGCCGCAATAGCCACTACAATACGCGCTTGAATAGCTACTTCTATAGGTGTTGCATCTGCCATGGTTTTCTCCTTGAGATGTCATTTGAAAGTTCTCCTAATTTCATGATCGAATAGAGATCCCAAGTCAAAACTTTTGGATCTTTGCATATGCTAGGAGTACATGAAAGGAAACAAAATTATCATGAGTTGATGAGTGGAGTTCTGAAGGATTTTCAATAATGTAAAATATATAAAAAGAAAAACCATAATCACACTTAAACTTTCTAAAAAAACATATAAATATCATTGTTCCCGATAATGACACCAATTTTTGATTGGGCTCCAAATGTCACACCATTCAAAACCCTAAGGAAATAACCCTTAGGTTTAATCGAAAGTTGTTCACTAATTCCCCACTCCACACGAATGGAAGCCTTACTTCTGTATACTTAAGGATCGAACCCAAAGAACAACCTTTTGAAGAAGATATATATATTCATAAGTATTAAGGGTAATATTTATCACCAAGAAGTTGATTGATTGATTAAACTAACTTTATGAGAGTAGCAACAATGATTAAATAAGTAGATAGATGATAATAAAGAGGACCAGGGCATGGGGTTTCACTTTCTAAAGCCTGCATAATTATTCTAACAAGATTTTAACTCCTCAATAATAGTTTACTAAATATAGGCTTAGCTACTGCACCCTCATGAGATATAGATCATTATATGGATTAAACTCCCTTGGAATCGACTAGACTCGGCACCCAAGTTCTTAGTTTATTTCGACTGGATTCCATGACTACGACCGACCATTCTTGGCACATTAGCAGTTCATAACCCAATCACCTCACTATCCTTACTGACACTTTAGGGGGATATTCAGATCACTCTGAAGTTCTAATCATAATTACAACAACCTGCACATCCGCAATTATAACATATATGTGAAGCAAGTCATCAATTTGCAAGGCAAGGAAATAAGAAGAATGATACTTTATTTAACAATAGTCATGTTGAGTTTAGATATAGGCTAGAATAAAATAAGGGCTGTTGGGACTAGCCCCCATGCCCCGGCACAAATGTTTACTCTCTCATGGTGAGAGACAATAATAAAAAGGTAGGTGGAACAATGGAAGGGGCCATGATGTTTGGTGCAAAAAGACCAATCTCTCCACTATGACCGCCGCCTCCTTTCTCCTTGCTAGGGTTTGCACTGTGAGGATGTGGCTTATAATCATTAGTCAGAGACCCCTAGAATGGATGATAAGGGTTCCATTATATAGATGCATTCCTTACTATTTAAACCCTAATGAGGAATACTTGTGGTTGAAGGCAGCTAATTGCATGGCACATACTTGATCAATAGGCGACTTGTGCATGTTACTCAATCTGGACCTCATATTCAGTTCTCTGGAGGACCAACATGAGTTGAACTGGGGTAGGATGGATGTGAGGATCACGCTTTAGAACTAACGAATCTAGAAAATTCTTAGTAGAGAGAGACTCAAGTTGGGTGACTGGTGGGTCCGATCTCTTTACGAGGTGGTTGGAAAGTAGAAAATGCACAACTTCCAGGGCTTTTCTTCCCTTGAGGTGTGGCATCATGAGGGCTTGATTGTCCTTCTAGAAAATGAAGCATATTTTTGGCTAGTTCTGCATGAAAAGTATGTAAAGTGCATTAAAGTTGAGAGAGGGGAAGATAATTTCATTGAAGTAAATCTAAGGCTAAAACTATTAAATATAAACACAACAACCCCTAAAAATAAATAAACCTATTTGCAAAGATGGGTATAAATTTACTCATCAGTAACATCATGCTACAACTACCACCTGGTATATATAGGTGGTAGTGAAGCATTATATTGAGTGGGGGGGGGGATGGGTAGAACAGTACAAAAAATGTAGGGTTTTGGTGGTAGCACAGTCGTGTTGGGCATCATGGCCGTGGTGGGTAGGAGGTAGCAGGGTCGTACTGGGAGGTAACAAGCGTTCTAAGGAAGTGGAAAATCACAAGTTGAAAGTGGGAAAATGGAGGCAGATAGGACGGTCATGCTGGGAAGCACAACAGTGGTGGGTGTTAGGTAGAACGGTCGTACTAGATAGCACGACCATGGTGGAAAAGTTGGGGTCTTGGTCGTTTTGCTTAGAATGCTTATTCTAGATGCCATGGTCATGTTGTGTTATTCTTGGCATGACCATTTTGGATAGAACGATTGTGGTGCTGAGATTGCTCTTCAAGGTATCATCCATCCAAACATAATCCAAGTAGTAGAAAAACATGCAAAGAATGTCCATAAGTGCATTTAATAGAAATAAGCATATTTAGGAAAATCACATGTACTCTAATAGATTTAGATGTGATTGAAGTGTAATAAGACACAAGATGGAGTTGTAAATTAGGGTTTCATCATGCATCAACCTCCATATTACCAATCTAACTTTCCATAGAAAAATCAACATGAAAGAGGTCCAAGGAGGCTTCATAAGTTAGAGGATATGTTTGGAAAATATATGAATAAGGAAAATTCATATATTGACCAAGAAAAAAGGGACCAATGGAATCAAGATCCCAAATAAGATGTCTAGAAAGTCAGATGTCATAGATTGTAGCAAACTTAGCATCTATGAAGAAGCTTGCTCTACAAGGATTCCCAAGAAATACAAAAATCCTGAAATAATCAACAAGCTAAAGAGGTAACACTACACAATGGAAAGGTGATAGAGAATGGACAATCAACATGGTAGAATAAGGAAAGATAGACTGGTTCAACTAGATACACTCATGAGGTAGAAATTGAAGGATAGAAAGTTGTTCCAGTTCATATACATGAGGGAGCAGTAGATGAAGATACCATTCAGTCCATCTTATGGGGGGGGGGGAATCCCCTAATGAGGATTTTGTTCCACCAAATCTTAGGAATATTTTTGTGGATGTACCTTTTCCAAATTTTCTTAACCAAGGAAGTGTGGCAATTCAAGAAGTTCGTAGACATTTTTTACAAGATTCACGTGAATCATCCTTTATTAGAGGATCTTGAACTGATTCCGTCTTATGGAAAATTTCTTAAGGATGTATAATTACTAATAAGAGGAGGATAGCTGATTCTGATGTAGTCATTCTACATAAGGAGGTAACTATGCTAATTCAAAGGAAGCTACCTAGGAAGAGAGAAGATCCAAGATGATTTAATATACCTTGTCCAATAGGCAACTTCCACTTCGCATGCACTATATGATTCAAGAGTCAACACTAATTTGATGGAACTGAAGACATTCAAGAAGATGGGATTGCCACACTATAGGAAGACCAATATGATGATTCAATTAGTTGATAATGTTTTATTAGACCCTATTGTGTTTTTGTATACATCTTGTTCAAGGTGGATAAATATATTTTCACAAAAAAAATTGTAGTCATGGAGATGTAAGAAGACTATGGGTCAGAGCCACTCTAAGGTACATCATTCCAAGATACAAAAAATGTCACATTAAAAATGGGAAAAGTAAGGATGGTTGTTGGTATTTAAGATGATAGGATGGAGTTCAAACTTTTAGAACAACAAAAAAAGCCAGTGAAGTTGGGTAATGTTATTGCATACCTCATATTGCAACATATTGATATTGATCTTTCCTTACTTTTGGGGAAACCTTTTTTAGAAATGGCAAACAATATGGATAGGTTCATGATGGTTGTCTCTAGGTAGAAGCAATGGAGGAAGTGTACACATTCTCTCTTTCTTGAGCTGTAAGATGTCCATGAGAGTGGGAGGATTTTATTATGCCTACCTCTATTTAAGAAGGAGTTGTGTCAACATTGCAATATTCTTATAATACTATCCCATTGAATGCATATCTAATGAATCTTACAGAGTTCATTATCCATGATGAGTTAATGAAGGTGAGTGTTGTGTTTTAAAGGGATTAATAATTTTATAGACAAAGAAACTTGAAGACTTGAGGCCACCACTATCACCACTTGTGCCAACACTATAGTGCATGATGCACTGAATAATTTTCATTTTCACAGACTATTTTACTATGTATGGTGTGCATTTATTTCACATTTTCATATTAATTGTTCATGATTTATCATTAGTATCATGTGATACTTATTTCCACAAAATTTTCATTATTTTTACTATTCCTGATTGATATATCATTTTTTTGGAGCTTATGTTCATTTTTGTAATATTTTAGGTGATTTTACAAGAAATGACACAACTCGGTACTACCGACAAGCCTGTTGGTGGTACCAACATTTGAAAAAAAGGAACAATTTGAATTAAATCAACTCAATTGTACCGATACAAGAATCGGTGCTACCGACATCTTAATAGGAGCGTTTAGAATGAATCTTAGTACTACTGATGGTCATCTTAGTAGTAGCAAATTGTACCAAAAATCCAATAGGGATGGTTAGAGAAAATATCAGTACTACCGATGGATAACTCGGTAGTACCGACAACTTATAGAAAATCATGGCTAATCGAGGGTGTAGATACTATCAAAACCAAGTCGGTAGTACCAACTTGATGCGATTAGGCCAGATCAAGAATTATAATTAATCTGACGGTCGGGACTTAATGACGCCCTAAGTCAATTCCATGACTTAGGGGGACTATGTCTAGACTTAGGTAGCATGCTCTATTCCATTACACGATAGCTAAGAATCAGGAGAGGATACGACCATGTTTCAGATGATTTGGAAACCTCTGGAGGGCAGATTTGTAGCTAGAGGATAGGAAATCATCACGTTCATCAGAGGGAATCATCTGGAAGAGCTTCTCCAGGGGGTTACTTTAGTTTTCTAATGTTTACCATGTATCTCTTCTCTTCTCCTATGTGTATGGTAGTAGGAATCATGCGGGGCTAATCCCCTTTGTTACTTAGGACCTAAGAGTAGCCCAATTTTGTTTTGTAATTGATAGTTATGAATTATTATCCATGTTTCTCTTGATTTTTGGACATATTACTATGAGAGCATCATGATTTATCTATGTTTGATCACCGTAGGTAGTAGTTTAGATTGTTAATTTCATTGAGAGAGGGATTAAGGGTTGGAAAACTCATAGATATACACAATTTATACCATGCCTCGAGAGAGGTCCTACGATTTTGAAGAGAATAACTCAAAATATTCAGTAAAGCACCTAACTAATAACTCAATTACTATGAGAGTGGGATTGGTATTATATTAGGTAGTGAATTATGCTGTGAGAGTGGGTAATTCTTGCAACAAGTCTCTTTGTCCAAGGTTAGGAGAGATTAATATTTATAAAATGATTTTGATTGCAATATCAACTGAGGTGAAACTATAATCCTAAGGAATTTATTCCATCGTTGATCACATATGTTTCCCCATGTTCAATATATGGGGCTCTTTAGGGTCCTATATTACTCCTATACGTGCTTTTGCATTTTAGATGTGTAGTTTACACTCATCAAGTTTTTGGCCCCGTTGCTGGGGAAACGGTAACTCCGACACTATGAGTTTTGTGATTGGACATTCTAAGCCGCAAGTTTTTTTTTCTTTTACAATTTATGAGCTGAATTCCAAATAATTATTCAATCACTAGTATCTATTTCTAACACTGATTTCATTATTTTTAGGTGCTAATACATGGTTTAGACTAAAGCAAATGACTATGGAGAGTCAAGTCCATAGAGCTCTAGCCAGGAGGAACTCTTATGTAGAGCACATCAATACATTGACTCTACAGGAGGCCTCATTCTAAATCCACCATCGAAAACACCACCACCTCTAGAAGAAAAACCATAACAACCAAAAATGGGTGATACAAAAGTTGAAGAGCAGACCATCTGGGAGAAAATAAAGACATCTTCTGCAACAACTCAGTCGGGGCCAATCAAAAGGCAGGCTATCAATGTGTGCAGTTACATGATAGACCCTAGTTTGGTGATGATGGTTATATCATAAGCATTTCAAGGCCACAATACAGAGGACCCGATGACACACATGAACAACTTTGTAGAGATATGCAATTTGGTAAAGATTGATAGAGTTCCAATCATAGTTATATGTCTAAAAGTGTTTCCTTCTTCATTTCAAGACAATGTAAAGTCATGGTTTCTCAGCTTGTCGCCCGATTCAATAGAAACCTGGGATCAAATGATAGATGTCTTATTTGAGTGTTACTTTATTTCACAGAAGACAAATGAGCTGGTCAAGAAGATCTACAATTTCAAGCAGAAGGAGGAAGAGTCATATTCTAAAGCATGGGAAGGTACCAAAACATGTTGAGGAAGGTTCCTCATCATGGGATTGATCTCTACATCCAAGAAAAGATCTTCTACTACAAGCTGCATCAAGGAGAGAGCATCACACTTGATAGTGTTGGTTCTAAATTTTTCCTTAACAACAAGCCATCCTGGTGTCATGAGATTATGAAGAACATGTAAAATCATTCATGGGGAGATGGAATAGAAACTACAACAACTGTTAAAAGTCTCAGAGAGTCTAAATTCATAGTAGCATTGAGTGAGAAGTTGGACTGCCTCTCAAGGAAGCTTGAGCAAAAATCGGGCACCTCATTAGGAGGTGAGGAGGAGGATTGCATGTACCTGGGACAACAATATCAGTAGGACAATGCCCCTAATAAGATAGATAAAATTGAAGACATGCCAGGAAGGCTAGAGAGTCAGAACAAGATCTTATTGGACCATACAAAATGGGTGCAACAAAATCATGAGGCGCAGATCCACAACATTAAAATTCTAATTTATCAACTGGCAACTGAGGTGGCCTCCATAAAGAAGCTCATTCAACAAGGATTGCCTAGGAACACAGAGAAATATCATCAACATCACCAAGTGAAGTTTGTCTCTATTGTTAAGGAGACTGAACATGTTACTGAGGAGTCACCAAAACAACACACTCTAGATTTGTATTGGGTGTATGTTCCTAAGGTTCCATTTCCCCACAATCTATATGGAAGACCAAGAGGATGCAACATGCTAGTGCCCTATGCTCATGCATGTTGCTCAATAAATACAAAGTTAGAAACAAGTGGCAAAGATAGCACATCTACATTGTTGTTGCAAGATGATGAACTTCAAGTTTCCACCATTGCCGTGACAAATCCCCAAGTTCCAGAATAGGTGCCTCTACAGGAAAAGCAAGTGAAGGTTTTACTTCAAAGAGGAGTTGTCACAGTCAACAAGGAGGAACCCACACCTCAGTAGCAACAACCACTGGTCATTCCACCCATAGGAGACATTCTGAATTCTATCCTAGCCGGTGGCATTGAATCGAGATTAGGAAAGATGATCCCTAATGTGCCATATGTTCCTCCGCACAAGCATACCGAGAAGCCACATGTGCAATTCCTAGATAGTTTGAAGCCGAGAAAGGAGGAAAGGAAGTTCAACAAATTCCTCGACATCTTCTAAAATCTCCACATCAACATCCCAATCATGGAGGTGATAGAGAAAAAAAAATTTGGTCGGTCTAAAAATCTGTTGCTTGAAAACCAAAACATGAGGTACATAGTGCCCCTGAAAGAACAAGTCCCTGATACAAAACTTATCAAGGTACATTGATCATCTCTCAGAGCAGAGACAGGAAAGACGAAGTTCCAAGAACTACCCTACAAACAAACACTCAACAAGAATAAGCTCAGGCCCCAACAATCAAAGCACCCACAAAGATAAGGGCCCTCCCCTAACTAGCCTAGCCCTGAAGGCAGGGAGGGATCAGAGATCGACCTTCACAAATCTGCCCTGTAAGAAAATCCACTCCAGTCCCAACTACCACAACTGGCTACAAGACCAAGAAAAAAAAACTAAGGCAAATAGTAGGAAGGTTCCCAAAGCCGCAGGCCATACAGGGAACCAACCAAAAAAGGGAGAAGCCTCACACCCTCCTCCTTAGCCTCAGATCCTTCACTATTTCTTACTCTTCCTATTCTTCAGACTTCCCTTGCCCCTGAAATCATACTCTGGATCCAGTTCAAGGTCACATGAACAACATGATTCTTCATTTGTGTCCTTGTTCACTGTCCTAGAGTAGTTCAAGTGAATCCCATACACAAGCATCAGTTTCTTAGCTTCTTGAGAAGAAGCATTCCTATTGACCATGGAAAGCTCCCAGTCGAGATTCAGACCCTCCACAAAGTCTGTAAGAGAGGAACACACCATTTTCGGTTCAAGAAATTGAGGAGGGTCCATTGTAGCTACTTGTGTTGCTGCTGTAGGCTTTTCGATGACTACCAAAGTGTCTTTGACAATAGGAGGAGGACTGGTGACCTTCCTCTCCTGGGATTTCTATCGAGCACCTTGGATCCCACTGAATTTACCTACACGCAGCTGCAGCTCCTTGTAGCTAGGTCGTCGGCAGGCCACAACAGGGCACGAGGCTTGTCTGTGCCCAAAGCAGCAGCATCTTGGGCATAGGATAGGCCTCGAGACGTATTCGATCTTCAGCTTCTTCCTTGCTCCATCCATTTCCACCAGAGCATCCTGGGGGAAGCCAGAGCCTGCGAGCAGCTCAACACAGACCATCGCCTCTTTGAGGCAATCAACTGATAAGGCAGCATCATCGAAATCCACTGGGCGACCCAGCAGACTTGCAATTCCGCTGAGGCTGCTCAAGGTCCATGGCGAACCAGGGTTTTCCACCCTCAACCAGACGGGGAGCTTGCTGAAGGAGAGAGGTTCAAGGACAACTCCAGGTTCCCATGGGTGCACGATAACTAAGGCGCCATCTAGCATCCATGGAGCTTCGTCCAGGACTCTCTCCCTCTCTTTAGGCATTGGCAGCTTGACGATGTAGCCCTCTGGGTCCTCCGCCACCACCTGCGCGTCATCGCTCAACCTCCAGTTCCTCTTGATCCATCCTTGGATCTGGCTTCCGAATGGTTTCCTCGCGGTGAAGCGAATTGAGACAAACTCCTTCCATGAGGGCACTGTCGAATCCTTGCTAGATATGACGAAGAGCTTCGATCTGTCTTTGACCGAAGGCTCGACGAACTCCATGACAGCTGGGAGAATCGCCTCCCTACCAGGACGAGAGGATGAAATCCAGTCATCTTCCTGTGGGAAGGGTTTCTCCGCGCTATCCCCTGACGGCCGCTGTGAAGATGAGGAGGCAAGGTTTGAGGTTGAGGGAACCGTCGGAGCCTGAGCAGGGAACTTGATTTGTTGTGGACCTTGGTTGATCTCCACTCCACCGGCCACCCTTGAGCCTGATGGAGGAGATGACGACGCCGCCACCCCTTGAGATCGAACTCCTTCAGCCACTCCATCGGCAACCCTAGATCACCCTCCGCCTCTCCCCCTCCCTCGCCCCCCTCTACCGCGAGCCATTATATGTATATGGAAGATCTTTGAAGGATATCATCAACAAGAAAAGATGGATAAAAGATACAGATGTCTTGCATGTTGATGAAGTGTTTAGTGCTATGATCAAGGGAAGATTTCCAATGAATAGAAAAGATCCAAGATGTTTCTACATTCCTTATTCTATAGACATCAAACATTTTCAACAAGCACAGTGCGACTCTAGGGAGAGCATAAATCTCATGCCTCTTTCAACATTTTGGAATTTGGGATTGAAGGAACCAACAAAAAGATCCATGACAATCAAGTTGGCAGACAGATCAATTGTGAGGCCGTATGGGATATGCAAAGATGTCTTCATCAAAGTTGATAAGTTCATCTATCATGTAGATTTTGTGGTCAAGGATATGCACAAGATGCAGGAATCAGATATGTTGTTAAGAAGGTCATTCCAATCTATGACCAATGTGATAATTGCCATGGGTAGAGGTTACTTGACACTCGGGATAGACGATGATAGAGTGGAGTTCAGACTTCCAGATGAATCTTCACAACCATCTCGTGACCACCCAGGCTAAAGAAAACTCATCTTGTCAAGCCTTGGACATTATACAAGGGCGCTTATGGGAGGTAACCCATTTTCATTTTTGTTATTTACTATTTGTTGAGGTCTTTTCATTACTTACATTTTGTATTTTGCATGATAGATTTTAGTTTATGTAAAAAGGTACCTTGATGCTCTTATTCGGTGTGCAGGCAGAGTCAAAGTCAGTACTATTGACTCCTTATCAGGATAAATTTTGGAGAAATTTGATACTACTACACCAAATTCAGTACTGCCAACTTTTTTCAAAAAAACCACAAGACTCCAGGAAAGAAAGTCGATAGTACTGACACCCAAGTCGGTACTACTGACTTTTCTCAGCAAAAAAAATCACAGAGCTACATGAAAAGGTTTTTGTTACCACCGACACATGTTGGTGGAACCAACTCATCAAGCTCAAAGAAGGATGAAGAATACCATATATTGGCACCATCGATACACAAATTGGTGGCACCAACAAGAAGGAAATATGCTAACATAACTTGATCCAAAGAGCCACCAATCATCCACCGCCACCAACCTTTAGAGAATCTGGTACCCCCGTTACACTTCTAGGTTTTGGATTTTGACTATGAGGACATAATCAAGTTCAAGTTTAGGGGGAATGTTGGGGTGGATTTATCTTTATTTTGTTCTTTAGGTTTTTGTTATTTTTTTAAATTTGTTGGACCCACATCTATCTTGTGTAATCGGGGAGCATTAGTGCATGATTTTTACCATTTCATAGAGTGTTCTCTTCTATACTTTTGTAATGGAATTTAAAAAAGAATTCTCATATGAAAGCTTAGTTGCAAATTCTTCAGAAAGCATCACCTAGAGGAAGTGTATGGGTTAGTCATCTTAATGACATTAGTTATGAATGGAAGTCTTAATTATCAATGTAAAGTGGATGATGATGGGGTTTGAGCTTGAATGATCAAACAATTAATGGGAATGTAAATTGAAGTTTAGAAAAAAAAAATCCTAAGGTTACCCTATACACATGTCAGTAGTGGAGGGATATAGCATATCTTAAGAAAAGAATTGTCTCTTAATTGTGTGATTCCATCCATTCTTCCATCCATTTTGATCCATCACTTTAAGATGATCAAGTAAACTGAATTGTTTCCTTTTTATTACATTGCATGGCATATTAGTTGACATGATAATTCGTTTTGTTTATTGCATTGGTGACAAAAACTAAAAGAAGAGGAAATATTTTATGCATATCATTTAGTTGCATAACAAATTCCATGTAGATTGCATACCTTTTTCATCATTCATTCTAAACCATGTACACATGCATTTTCTTCTGAAACTAAAAGTGCAAGGATACATATCCATACCTATTAAAAGTATAATAAAAAAATAGAAACAAAAGAAAATTTTGATTAGTGTGATGAAGCCCAAGCATACTCTTCAATCATGCTAAAACATGGGCCAAAAAAAAAGAGAAATAAGAAAGTTTTGATAAAGAGGTAAGAAGGATGCCCCCAACTTAGCTCTGGATGTTCTTCAAAATAAGATGAACTCATGTACATGATGTATGTTTTATATCACTTTCATCTGTCGAATGAAATTTTTAGTGCATGCATCATTCCACCAACAATAGTAGGAATTAGGATTCATGCATTTGCTCATTTTCACCATGTTAGGTTCATCATGTTTTATTTTTTAATAAATGATTCAGATGCTACTTGCGATTCTTCATAAGCCACTCACTTCATTCCATTCATTGCTCTTATTGGTAGGCCACAAATATGATTGATCTCCTCATTCATTCTTATAAGGAGAGCTGCTTCAAATTAGTTGGTAGTTAGGAAAGAGCAATGTAGATAGGGGATCTCAGGAAAATGATTTTGGATTCGAACCAATATCAAGATACTTGCCATGATGCACCAAGTGAATGCCTTATTGACTATGATGTTAACTGCTCTACTGATAGTGTTTCATTGATCTGAGGATGGACATCTTTATGGATATGTTTGGTCACTTGAGAGTAATTTATTGTTTAGTGATCAGTAAAGGCAGGTTTGGGACCACTAGGTGGGGATAGTTGAGAATGGAAATTCATATCTTATGTCCTTTTGCATACTTGTCTCAAATAGATACCAGGGTGTTGCTCGAGGATGAGCAACATTTAAGCTTAGGGGATTTTGATGCACTGAATAATTGTCATTTTCACATACTTTTTTACTATGTATTATGTGTGATTATTTCATGTTTTCATATTAATTGTTCATGATTTATCATTAGTATCTTGTGATACTTAATTGCATCAAATATTCATTATTTTTACAGTTCCTGATTGATTTATCATTATTTTGGAGCTTATGTTCCTTTTTGTCATATTTTAGGTGATTTTACAAGAAATAACACAACTCAGTACTACTGACAAGCCTGTCGGTGGTACTGACATTTGACAAAAAGGAACAGGTTGCATTAAATCAACTCAGTAGTACTGACACAAGAATCGATACTACTAACATCTTAATAGGAGCGTTCAAAATGAATCTTAATACTACCAAATGTTAACTCGGTAGTACCGACTTGTACAAAAAATCCAACAAGGTAGGTCAGAGAAAATCTCAGTACAACTGACGGACAACTTGGTAGTATCGATAGATTACAGAAGATCATGACTAATCGAGGGCGTCGATACTACCGACACCAAGTCGGTAGTACCAACTTGACGCGATCAGGCCATATCAAGAATTAAAATCAATCTGACGGTCTAGACTTAATGACGCCCTAAGTCAATTCCATGACTTAGGGGGAGTGTGTCCATGCCTAGGTAGCATTTTATATTCCATTGTACGATAGCCAAGAGCCAAGAGAGAAGAAAGGGGAGGAGATGGCCACGTTTTGGACCATTCAGGCACCTCAGAGGGCGGATTTGCAGCCAGAGGATAGAAAATTGTCATGTTTGTCAGAGGGAGTCATCCGGAAGAGCTTCTCCAGGGGGTTACTTTAGTTTTCTAATGTTTCCCACATTTCTCTTCTCTTCTCCTATACAAATGGTAGTAGAAATCATACAGGGTTAATCCCCTTTGTTCCTTAGGACTTAGAATAGCCTGGTTTTGCATTATAACTGAGACGACCATGACTTCCTCTTTCTTTCATTATGCACCTATGTCTCTCTACCTTGATCAACCTTATCTCTTGAAGTTCAAATGCATGAGTAGAATAATTTGATCCCTCATCTTGGTCACATCCCTGTTACATTCTAAAATATGACAAAAAGATCAATGTTGTATCATATTACATAATTAGCAATGATTCACCATCTTGAATTTATATTTTTATCCTCACACCTTTGGTCTTTTGTCACTGTAATGTAAACCAATTTGTAGATCATTCAATTTCCAATCTTCCAGTGAAAAAATTATGTGAATCAGACCTATAGAACTCAAGTTTGGGCATCATGAAATTTCCATGTTTTATTTGGCCCTTTTCCTCTATCTTGGGCCAGCCATAATAGGCCAAAAGTCTTTAAAAAACACGGCCCAATTGCTAGTTCCCTCTTCTCCTTCCTCTTCATGAAAGAATCCTGGGGTTGGAGAGGTCTTCTTCGACCTCCAATCGAATCAGGGAATTCCAGGGACTATAAATGGGAGCTTAACCCTAGCCTTGCTACCTTATAAATCCCCCTTTCTCAGCAGTCACTCCTCTTTCTTTCTCCTTTTCTTTCTCTCCTCTCATTTCTCCCCTCTCAACTCATCTACTCTTGGGGTCATAGCACCTATCCTGGGAGGCATTGCCACATACCTCCTTGGAGGTCACAGCCGGTGGAGCACAGTTGTTGATGCTCCATAGCTCTTCCCCTTCAGTGCCTTTGTCTTTGACAGTACCATTCCCAAGACCCAACACCTCACACTCACCCTCAACCAACTTATGTGGAGCCCCCATTCCAGTGGTTCAGAGAAACCTAGGTGTGTGGGATCTCCTGGCTGGACTCGTGCCTCCTTGTGATGAGGAAGGGTAGAATCGCAATGGACCAGGCACATTTGGCCCTGCTCCTCCCCCAAGTATGGTATCTTGAGGCACCGGATGCAAGGGGGAACCACCTCCCCTGTTGTGGCTATGTTTTGAATATAGGTCATGTGAAGTGGGTTTATGGAAGCAGGATCGATGGGCAATGGTTGTGGGAGGCCGAGAACTGCTTGTGGAAGTTGGATCGAGCAGCAAGTGATGTCCAAGTGCCACTGGGCATTTGGGGCATTGAGAGGTAGTGGGGAATCGAGGCGGACCACCATGGCATGGAACCGGCCATCGGATCGACCTCTGATGGTGCAGATAACACAATAAATGATGGTAATACCCTATCTCGATACTCTATAAAGTTCTTGATGCAACTTTTCTAAAAATCATAACTTCCTCCTCCCTTGTCCAAATATAGAGAACCTACATATCAAATTCATCCTATCCACGATCCATACAACAAGGACCAACTTGAAGACCCCGAAACTACTCCTTGTTCTCATATTTTGTTAAAGATGCTAATTTTGACCTTGGTTGACCATGTTAAATTCTTGATGATGCTATGTATTGAAACTTTGATGCATGTATATCCTTTTAACATTCAAATAAGTATAATGTACCTCTACTAAAAACAACTATCAACCCCTAACTCTCTTTTTGTCTATGTTTTTTCTAAATGGCACTCAATGCATGTATGTTCCCATATCTGTCTATACTTGAGTGTACTTGTTTTAAAAAGATGACTATGACCCCATTTCTGCATGGAAGCCTTATGGATCATTTGTATATGTAATGTTGTGCCATGGGGTTGCTTTAATACCTATGGCCCACCCTCTACGTATTTGATGGTGTTTGAAAGCCTAGTTTGCCTAGTATGATGTATATGACTTGTTGTCTTTCTTGTGCCCCAATTATGGTATGGATCTCTTTCTTGTGTCCACTCTCAAATCATGATTTGTTCTAATCTTTGTAACCCTTCTGATGTGGATGGTTCACTTAAATCACATGTTGAATCTATAATCTATGTATGTTGGAATGATGAATACGGTGATGAACCTTATCAGACCAGACTTAGGTGACCATCCACCCATCTTTGAAATATGCTAATCTTGTTATTAACTTGTTTTTATAAATCATCTCTAATTATTATACCTCCTTATTTTATGAGCTAGTGACCTTTTTGCCCTTTTATGAGTCTCATGGCCATGTCATACAAGTAAGTGACTTACACGATGAAACAATCGTATAAAATGCATGGAATCCTCAAAATGACTTGAAACTTGAACCAAATCCTTATGATGGACCCTAAATCTAGAAGAGATCATCAAAATCACTAATAAACAACTTGGAACCTAATTTGGTCAAAACCCTAAAAAGAAGCTAGTTAGGGTTAATTATGAGAATCTAATACATGTATACAATCTTGTTCTTTATCAAGTGTTGCTTGTGGCTAGATGTTGAATGATGAGATAAGTTAAGAATCTCTATGTTAGGTATGGGCTTTAGTAATTATATGACTATGGATTTCTTAATTGAAATGAGATACATATGTATGCTTGTTTATTTGCTCACATATTTCATGTAGTATTCTAGTATGTACTCGATGATTGTCTCGTATCGCTGTTTTGTAATTTACAAGCATAATATGTAGAAACTCCATTATACAATATTTTAACAGGGTTAACTCTTGATGATGGCCTCGAGGTCCCTCGCATATACAAAGATTAGATAATGTTGAGTACCCTTACAGACCCTTCCAATGGGAAGTTGGTCAAAGGCCTTATGAATACATGATATGATGGTATAACTGGAGTAAAATGATATAAAATGTAGGCTCTCACTTTGCTAAATACTTAACTTGTTAATTCTTATTCGTTACTTTTGCAATTCTTTTCAAATTTTGCAAAGCTTGTGTATATGTATCTTTTAGCCCTGTACCCAACACCTCATGTGCTTGACCCACCTTGTTTCACGTAGTTTATAAGTTTAGAGATGGCTACAAGTTGATGGGCTTAGTGAGCTATTTTAGTTGTTCTTGTTGTAAGATCCCTAGTATACATGAACATACTTGTAAGATCGACTCTTCAATATGTATTTGAATCTTGTAATAAAACAATGTTGCTTAATATATCTTGTTGAATGTTGAGATTATGTTTGGTGCATTTATCTTGTTATATGTTCATGTATGCTATGATTTATGCTTCCACATTCGTGCTTCCTTAATACCATGCTACGGACGGACGCCTAGGTCCTACACCATTGACATTGTAGTCATTTGGAGTTAGGATTTGGGTAACAAACGGTTATGTTACAGATGGTATCAGAGCATCAATAATAACTACACCAAACATTTCTCACATGAAACACAAACTAAACACAACCATACATCTCAACCTTAGAAACTCAATGAGTTGTCCTTTGTGGATTAAGTTAACTTAGCCTCTAAGTTAGAACCAAGATGTTCTAGAACAAGGTGTAGACTTGTGTAATCCTTAGATACTTTCTTTTTTCCTCCTTCTGTCCTGTAGTATGGGTTGTAGGTTCTAGAGGGAGACAAAAGGGAGATCTTACTACAACCCTAAACATATGTTCACAACATGTGCTTAGGGTATCTACACTGTGTACACCATGTTTTTGCTAGTTCTCTAGGTGTCATGGTACTAGACTACCTAATGAGTGTGGTAACTCAATTTGATTTTGGTTTTATTCGATTGGTGTATGGTGGTTTTCATCGCATGTTTCACATTGGAGAAAACCTATTTCAAGTATTAGTATATGTACATATGAAAATGTTACCACACCCAAAAAGGCAGTGATTGTCCATGTAACCTTAGAGAAAGAGATGTAACATCCAGTCTAGATGAGAGTGTTTAGATGCTAGTTGTAGTCTCTAAAATTGTCTAGAGCCATGATAAAGGTTAGGCTAATAGTAGACTAGATAACCTAATATGATGATGATGATGATGATGATGATGACGATGACGACGACGATGACGATGACGACGACGACGATGATGATGATGATGATGATGATGATGATGATGATGATGATGATGATGATGATGATGATGATGATGATGATGATGATGATGATGATGATGATGATGATGATGATGATGATGATGATGATGATGATGATGATGATGATGATGATGATGATGATGATGATGATGATGATGATGACGACGACGACGACGACGACGATGACGACGAGGATGATGATGATGATGATGATGATGATGATGATGATGATGATGATGATGATGATGATGATGATGATGATGATGATGATGATGATGATGATGATGATGATGATGATGATGATGATGATGATGATGATGATGATGATGATGATGATGATGATGATGATGATGATGATGATGATGATGATGATGATGATTATGATGATGATGATGATGATGACGACGACGACGACGATGATGATGATGATGATGATGATGATGATGATGATGATGATGATGATGATGATGATGATGATGATGATGATGATGATGATGATGATGATGATGATGATGATGATGATGATGATGATGATGATGATGATGATGATGATGATGATGATGATGATGATGATGATGATGATGATGATGATGATGATGGTTATGATGATGGTTATGATTATGATTATGATTATGATGATGATGATGATGATGATGATGATGATGATGATGATGATGATGATGATGATGATGATGATGATGATGATGATGATGATGATGATGATGATGATGATGATGATCATGGTGATGACGATGATGTTGATCTTGATGCCAATATTGATGTTGATATAATGAGCTTGCTTCTAGTTGACCTACGTTCGATGTTGGAGTTTCAATAATGTTTTGATGACATGAGATGAGTTTGACCATGCAAACTTAGGTAAACCTAACACCATGTATGCATATGACTTGGTTGATGTGCTAAACATAGCTAGCTGGTTGGAGTGCTTGCTTATGCTCAATCTTATACATGTTGAGATATGATATGTTATATATTCTTTGAGACCAACAAGGGCCTCAATCTCTTTACATAGGAGGACCTCTAGCATGGGACATAAAAAAGGGTGATCTATTGTTATGAGTCAACCCACCACGGGAGAAGGTTAGAGTGTCTAGACTCCAACATATGTGAAATGTTGAAAAATATGAATGATGAAATGTATGATGATGAGTCCCTAGCAAGAATACTTGTAAGTATGTGAGTTGAGTCACCTAGCGTGTGGTGCCTTGAAAATGTTGAACCCTATATTTCTTATAAAAAGATCTAACCCTAGAGAATGAGGCATTTGAATATATGATGCTTGCTATATAGGTGAGGGAGATGTCCCAAGAACCTAAGATGATGTACATGACATGTGACCTCATTGATGAGTCTCATACTCAGGTTAGTGGTTTGTTGTAAAGGAATCTAGTGGTTGCTCATTTGGTATGTTGGGTAAAATTTTGGCATGGGTACATGTTGGTGGTTAACATGTTTTTCCTTGACATCTAGTGGTTAACATGTTTTCCTTCATAATTCCCAAGCTTGAGTGGCTTGAGCTTGTGGAGCTCCGTCTAGATACAAGTGAGATAATTACAAAACCTCGATGTTGATGATAATGTTCCCCTCTTAAGGTGAATGATACACAGAATAATCTCACTTATGCTAAACTTGAATACGTATGATAAGTCACTCTCATAACCTTGACCTAATATGAAGTGATACCGTAAATAAAAGATGTAGATTTGGAATAATGAACTTGATAGAATGATGCCTTGAGATCTTAGCTTAAATATCACGAACACCGTGTTTAATTTCAAACCCAAGATAAAGTGAAATAAACCTTAACTTATTAGAGTTGGTAGAATGTTGGGGGAAAACCATAACATGCATGGAATTTAGTATAATGATTAAATACACGCTCGGTGATAATCTCAATTAGAAACCATGACATTAAGCATGTCCATTTGCAAATAGGCGTAATGTACGACATCGAAAACTCGAGAGAAGCCTAATGGGTAAATATATGAGAAACTCTAGCGGTAATTGGAACCATGCATGAACTTGTAACTTGATGAAAATTTAAGGGTATTGATAACCCTAATTAAAAATCATATGATGAACATGAACTTTGAAAGTTGATAATATAATCTTGATATCACATCTTGAGTTTGCATGAATGCACACAAAACCCTAATATAGTAGGGATAAGGATGTGGAACCCTGATGTCAAGATAACATCATAGCATGTTAAACCACCAAGTATTGTATATTTGAAATGAGAATGGGTACACCATATGATAACAACAAGATGGATACCGACTTTTACCTTCTACTGCAATCTTGAATGAATTTCGAGGACAAAATTCCCTTTTTAGGAGGGAAGGATGAGACGACCCTGATTTCCTCTCTCTTTGATTATGCACCCATGTCTCTCTACCTTATTCAATCTTATCTCTTGAAGTTCAAATGCATGAGTAGAATAATTTGATGCCTCGTCTTGATCACATGCATGTCACATTCTAAAATATGACAAAAATAACAATTTTGTATCATATTACACTTTTAGCAATGTTTCACCATGTTGCATTTATATTTTGATATACTCATCCCTTTGGTATTTTGGCACTCTTATGTAAACCAATTTTTAGAGCATTCAATTTCAAATCTACCACTGCAAAAATTATTGTGGATCGGACCTATAGAACTCAAGATTGGGAATTATGAAGTTTGCATGTTTTATTTGGCCCTTTTGCCCTTTTTCTCTATCTTGGGCCAGCCTTAATAGGCTAAAAGTCTTTAAAAATCGCAGCCCAATTTCTAGTTCCCTCTTCTCCTTCCACTTCGAGAAAGAATCTTGGGGCTGTAGAGGTCTTCTTCGACCTCCAGCCGGATCAGGCAATGCCATGGACTATAACTGGGAGCTCAACCCAAGCCTTACAACCTTATAAAGCCCCCTTTCTCAGCCGTCACTCCTCTCCCTTTCTCCTTTTCTTTCCCTACTCTCATTTCTCCCCTCTCAACTCATCTGCTCTTGGGGCCGTAGAACCTATCCCCTATCCTGGGCGGTGCTACCACAGACCTCCTTGGAGGTTACAGCCGGTGGAGCACAGTTTCTGGCGCGCCACATCTCTTCCCCTTCAGTGCCTTCGTCTTCCACAGTACCAGTCCCAAGACTCAACACCCCACACTCGCCCTCAACTGACCGACGTGGAGTCCCCATGTCCAGTGGAAGCTTGGGCGCGTGGGATCTCCTGGATGGACTCATACCTCCTTGCGACGAGGAAGCGCAGAACCACCTCCCCAGGTATGGTGGCATGAGGCGTCGGATGCAAGGGGGTAACCGCCTCCCCTGTTGTGGCTCTGTTTTGAACAGAGGTCACGTGAAGGGGGTTTACGAGAGAGGGAGTGATGGGCGATGGCGGCGGGAGGCCGAGAACCGCTAGTGGCGGTTGGATCGAGCAGTGAGCGACGCCAAAGTGCCACTGGGCGTTTGGGGGTGATGAGCGGCGGTGGGGCACCGAAGCGGACCGTCCTGGCATGGACCCGGGCATCGGATCGACCTCTCACAGTGCAGATCGCACAATAAACGATGGTAACACCCTATCTCGATACTCTAAAGTTTGTGATGCAAGTTTTTTAAAAATCATAACTTCCTCCTCCATTGTCCAAATATAGCAAACCTACATATATAATTCATCCAATCGATGAGCGCAACAACATGAACTAACTTGCAGACCCTGAATATACTCTGTGTTCTCATATTTTGTTAAAGATACTAATGTTAACCTTGGTTGACCATGTTAAATGCTTGACTATGCTATATATTGCAGCTGTGATGCATGTCTATCCTTTTAACATTAAAATATGGATAAAGAGAGGCATTCTCTCCCTCTCTCCCACACCCATGACGGAGGCCGAACGTCCGGGAGGGTGGTAAACCAAGACGGAAACTAGGATTCGAACCCGGGTCCTTTCGTGAGGAGACACTGTGCTTGACCACTTGAGCCATTCCTTGTCGAATTTTAACATTAAAATAAGTAAAATATACCTCTACTAAAAATAAATATCATCCCCTAACTCTCTTTTTATCTATGTTTGTTCTAAATGGCGCTCAATGCATGTATGTGCCCATATATGTCTATGCTAGAGTATACTTGTTTGAAAATGATGACTATGACTCCATTTTTGCATTAAAGCATTGTGGATCATTTATATCAGTAATGTTGTGTCACATGGTAGCTTTAGTATTGACCTAGAGGTCATACATTGTCCATATTTTTTATAATGACTCAACCATTCCATTCATATGTATCTAATATGTGTATTCAAGATTGATCTCAGGTTTTATGTACATGAAAAGGATCAATTTACACAAGCCCTAGCTTGTCAAAGTTCAAGTCAAAAGCAATGCAAGTGTGCTAATAAGGAAATCCCTTCAAACGACCTTTGAAGAATTTTGTAATCACTTGTATTGATGATATGACTTGTAACTAAGATGAGAAAAAATGTGGGGCACTTAGTACCAAGTTTTAATCACTTTTTAGTCAAATTAGAAAATTGATCATAGACTATTGATCGGTCGAGTTTCAATCTCGACCGATCTCATGGATTGATTTTCTGATGATATGCATCGGTCGAGTTGTGCATTCACAGAACTCGATCAAATGGCTTACTGACCAAATGCAATTTTGGCTGATCGGTCGAGTTTCCCAGGATAAAATCGACCGATAGTTTGAAAATTGGGTTTGTCTTTTAGCCGATCGGACGAGTTACCTTTATTGAGACTCGACATAATGTACTGTACGGAAAATGTAGAAAAAGTTATTCTAACCGTTGGTGACTTATTTGGATGAAAATAGATCCATTTCCTTGAGCAAAATGGCTATATTTCGACCCTAAGTGTTTCCCAACTCAAGGGAGCACCCTCAACTATAAATAGGACCCCTTGGAGTTCATTCCAAATTTGCTCATTCACTACATTCAAGGTCCTTACTATAGTTGAGTGTGCTATCACTCCTTGAGCCCCTTTCTCTCTCTAGTTTACATATCATTTCGTGATTTGTGAGTGAGTTAGGATTATTGTAAGAAAGCTCCACATTTTTGCATGTAAAGCTCTCAAATCTTCCACTACTTCCCTATCCCCTTCTCTCATGAAGAAAAGCTGAAGCAAGCTCCATCGAGTGAAGGTGTAACGCCCAGGGCCCACTGCCCAAGGCTCTAGCAGAGTATCAGGAATGACGACTGGCCCCACAGACCACCACTAGCCTTAACTGCACGCTTTTTGTCCACTCACGCGCAAGCCAGGATCAACTTCCCGACTGGTCACCCATCCTAGTACTACTCCAAGCTGAGCACGCTTAACTATGGATTTCTTTAGAGATGGGCTCCCGGAAAAGGAGGTGCACCTTGGTGATATGGGTAGTCCAATCATTCCTTATGAGATATTTTTATCTGAGGCCTCAAATCCTGGGATGTTACAATCTCCCCTACTTAGACTCTTGACGTCCTCGTCAAGGCTCAACTATATGGCCTCATAATCTGACCCCGTTTCAGTGCAGACCCACAATGGCCCATGGACACCTAGCTCCCGTCCACGACTACCAGCGCAAGGGCGGCTCCATCTCGTCTCTACGGATAGCCCTTTCCAACTTGCCTGGACCGCACGGCTCAAGACTGGCATGCCACATGCCCATGTGGGCCCCACCTACTGGAGGGGTTATGGCTCTGATACCAACTGTGACGTCCTCGAAATTCAACTAATCTCATCCTTAAGAGGCTATTTTTGGGGTCGAACTTCATATACATCATTATTTCTTAGGTTCTAAGACCACCATAATTGCGTGCAGTCTAAGTTTCCAGCTTAGGGTCTAGAGATTCTTGGGCGTGTCCACCCCACCTTATTATGTGCAAGCATCACTTAATGTCTTAGCCATAGCATGACATAATGATATCTTAGGATTACATCACCCCTATGGATACAAGTTTTGTTCATACTTTTAAAATTCAGGAGGAATTTGTTTATGTGCCATGATATTCAGATTGTTCAAATCTAACATCATTAACATCTTTCAATGATTTCAGCATTAGAGGAGATTTATTTTCATCCTTGATATTAGGATTTTTCTACATAAGAAGGGCTTACGTAACATGCTTGACCATTAGGGTTTCACCCTATGGTGTGATATTCATACCCAACTTAGAAGCATACATTGAGAAGGATCAAAGTTACAAACTATATTTCTGATCACATATCCTATGATCCAAAAATATATTTATTCAAGTTCATGAGTTCAACTTTTTATGTATTACATGTATTATGTGAAGGGAAAAAGAGAATATATAAGTTTATCCCATGATATCAGCATCATATCTTTCATGTTTCATATGAAGGGAAAGAGAATATTTTATTGTCAAACTTATAATGATTTCAATCTTGGGTGCTACATGTATGATATAGGGGGGGGAATATAGAATAGGTCAAGCCTATACGAGTGACTCCTCATATATAAATTATCTATATAGCTCAAGTGAGGTTTCTATCATCGTATATTAAGAAAGAGAAGAAGAAGGGAGAACATATATTTTGAGTATCTTTTGCACAAAGCATCACACTCTCATAACTAGAGTTCATATATTACCTCACTTGCAACTAATGATGAAAATTCACAAAATATGTCACTCAAGCTAGGACCTAACTAAGTCAAAGGATTGACTTTATCATATGGGTCATCTACCCATCCTTTTATTTTATCCAATTCTCACATATAGATTTGAATCATGCATAAGGACTCAACTCAACACTCGAGAGTAATCTAGTGTAGGACATATTTTTTTTTAACACATATCTCATATTTTTGGAGGCTAGGTCCTATGACCTTCTCCTTGTGGGTCTTACTCTCTCTAGAGTTCACCACATATCTCATCCTACCACTAGATATCCTCCTTGTATAAGAGCTTGAGGCTCATGCACATTCATCTCTATCTTAACTTAGCTTATCTTAAGTAGGAAAAGGGAATGTACTTTCATCATCAAGATTTTGCTTAAATTCTCCAAAATTGGATTCAACTAATATACAACTTAAACCTATATAAAGAAACTTATACCATCAGAGATCAAACTTAGATAAGATTTCACATGCTTATTTCAACTATCATTCTATCATCTACTCTATGTATCACATATCTTGATAAGGCTCTAGACATCTAATCTAGACTACTCTCTCTTCTAGACTGATGTCACTCCCTTTCACTTAGGTTGCATGAACACCCACTACTCTCCTGTGTGAGGGACACATTTTTATATTTACATATATATAATAAAATATTATATAGTTTTTCTCCGAGAAAGAAGGCGTCAGAGAAAACTGTCGAGGCTCGAGCCGATTGGAAAACAAAACCAAATCAGCAAAACCGAGTGTCCAACACACAGTAGATAGTCTAGTGCCATGTAACCTAGTGAAACGGTGAGAATGAGATGTAGACTAGTGTAGCTACCCAATACATATGAGCTCTATATGCAAAGGGTTTCAGACACTTGTCTAAACCTAGTTCTCGAACATCTAGGTTCTAACCTAGAGGCTAGGTCAAACCTTATTCCTATAGAACAACTTACTAAGTTTCTAAGGATTTAAGTTGGTATCAGAGCATGAACAATAGCTACACCTAACAATTTCTCATCATGAAACATTAAACCTAAATCTCACCTTTCACCTTAAACCTTAGAAACTTAGTAAGTTGTTCTATAGGAATAAGGTTTGACCTAGCCTCTAGGTTAGAACCTAGATGTTCGAGAACTAGGTTTAGACAAGTGTCTGAAACCCTTTGCATATAGAGCTCATATGTATTGGGTAGCTACACTAGTCTACATCTCGTTCTCACCGTTTCACTAGGTTACATGGCACTAGACTATCTACTGTGTGTTGGACACTCGGTTTTGCTGATTTGGTTTTGTTTTCCAATCGGCTCGAGCCTCGACAGTTTTCTCTGACGCCTTCTTTCTCGGAGAAAAACTATATAATATTTTATTATATATATGTAAATATAAAAATGTGTCCCTCACACAAGAGAGTAGTGGGTGTTCATGCAACCTAAGTGAAAGGGAGTGACATCAGTCTAGAAGAGAGAGTAGTCTAGATTAGATGTCTAGAGCCTTATCAAGATATGTGATACATAGAGTAGATGATAGAATGATAGTTGAAATAAGAATGTGAAATCTTATCTAAGTTTGATCTCTGATGGTATAAGTTTCTTTATATAGGTTTAAGTTGTATATTAGTTGAATCCAATTTTGGAGAATTTAAGCAAAATCTTGATGATGAAAGTACATTCCCTTTTCCTACTTAAGATAAGCTAAGTTAAGATAGAGATGAATGTGCATGAGCCTCAAGCTCTTATACAAGGAGGATATCTAGTGGTAGGATGAGATATGTGGTGAACTCTAGAGAGAGTAAGACCCACAAGGAGAAGGTCATAGGACCTAGCCTCCAAAAATATGAGATATGTGTTAAAAAAAAATATGTCCTACACTAGATTACTCTCGAGTGTTGAGTTGAGTCCTTATGCATGATTCAAATCTATATGTGAGAATTGGATAAAATAAAAGGATGGGTAGATGACACATATGATAAAGTCAATCCTTTGGCTTAGTTAGGTCCTAGCTTGAGTGACATATTTTGTGAATTTTCATCATTAGTTGCAAGTGAGGTAATATATGAACTCTAGTTATGAGAGTGTGATGCTTTGTGTAAAAGATACTCAAAATACATGTTCTCCCTTCTTCTTCTCTTTCTTAATATACGATGATAGAAACCTCACTTGAGCTATATAGATAATTTATATATGAGGAGTCACTCGTATAGGCTTGACCTATTCTATATTCCCCCCCCCTATATCATACATGTAGCACCCAAGATTGAAATCATTATAAGTTTGACAATAAAATATTCTCTTTCCCTTCATATGAAACATGAAAGATATGATGCTGATATCATGGGATAAACTTATATATTCTCTTTTTCCCTTCACATAATACATGTAAGACATAAAAAGTTGAACTCATGAACTTGAATAAAGATATTTTTGGATCATAGGACATGTGATCAGAAATATAGTTTGTAACTTTGATCCTTCTCAATGTATGCTTCTAAGTTGGGTATGAATATCACACCATAGGGTGAAACCCTAATGGTCAAGCATGTTACGTAAGCCCTTCTTATGTAGAAAAATCCTAATATCAAGGATGAAAATAAATCTCCTCTAATGCTGAAATCATTGAAAGATGTTAATGATGTTAGATTTGAACAATCTGAATATCATGGCACATAAACAAATTCCTCCTGAATTTTAAAAGTATGAACAAAACTTGTATCCTTAGGGGTGATGTAATCCTAAGATATCATTATGTCATGCTATGTCTAAGACATTATGTGATGCTTGCACATAATAAGGTGGGGTGGACACGCCCAAGAATCTCTAGACCCTAAGCTGGAAACTTAGACTGCACGCAATTATGGTGGTCTTAGAACCTAAGAAATAATGATGTATATGAAGTTCGACCCCAAAAATAGCCTCTTAAGGATGAGATTAGTTGAATTTCGAGGACGTCACAGAAGGAGTTGTAGATGGTCCTCTTCAAGGGTGTTGAATATGTGGTGATCTTCTCCAACTAAAGGAGAAATCAAAGGCTAAAGATCCAAGAGGAGAAGTAAAGTCCTTCAAGGAGTAAGACTTGAGCTTGAGTGGGTAAGACCTAGGTGAAGGTTGAAGACTCAAGCTAAGTGGGTAAGTTCCTTATTAAGGTGGCAATCTCCTTGTGGTTGGATGGATAAGTCCTTAGGCGGTCTTCTGTTGTAAATCTATGTGGTGATATAATAGAGAAAATCACTTGTAAAGTCCTAGAGGCTGACCTCTCTAGGTAGTGGACTGACTCACTTCTAGTTTGAAGTATGGAACCACTCTACATCCCTTTGTCAAGTGCTTTCTATCAATCTCTCTCATCCTTTCTATGCTTGTTTAGATATGACTTCAAATTTCCTTTAAGCTATTACTCAAACTAGATATAATTTGAAGGTCTAATCTATTTTGTGAGAATTTGTGTAGCTCTATTCACCCCCCTCTAGAGCCCTTAGATCCATCAAGTGGTATCAGAGCTAAGGATCTTCTCCAACAATCTCCCACGAGATGAGAAGATGGGCAACAACCTACTTGGTTCACTCAACCTAGAGGGAGGCTTCTCCATACACCCTCCGGTTTTTGACGGCACCAACTTCCTCTATTGGAAAATATGGATGTAGTTCTACATTCAAGGGATGAACTTTGACATGTAGAAGGTGATGGTCACACCTTACAAAGATCCATACGGAGCTGTTGCAACATGGAGTGAAGCTGATCTCAAGGAGGTTCAACTCAATGCAAAGGCCATTAGTATCCTCTACACAACCCTCACTCCCACAAAGTTCAATCAGATCTCATCATGGGACACCACCTATGAGATTTAGGATAAGTTGTGCATCACATATGAAGGCATAAAGAAAGTCAAGGAGGCAAAGATCTACATGTTGAACGACCTCTTAGAAAACTTCAAGAAGGGAAAGAAAGAAGGCATTGTAGAGATGTATTCAAGGCTCAATGTCATCATCAATGGGCTGACTCCATTGGGCAACACTTTGGATAGAGGCGTCATCAACTCAAAGATCTTGAGAACTCTTCCAAAGAGATGGGAGTCAAAGGTCATCTCCATTGAAGAAGTGAGGAGCCTTGGTGACATCCCAACTGAAGAACTCATTGGCAATCTTCAAGCCCATGTGCCTAGACTTGACAAGCAAGAAGAAGAAGCTAATCAAGAAGAGAAGGAAGCCAAGAAGATCAAAAATAGTGCTTTTAAAGCACAAGTGAAGGATGTCATCCTTCAACAACAACTTGCTTGCCAGACTTCTCTCTCCTCCTCTAGTGAAGATGAAGGCCCTAGTAAGCATGAATCCAACTACATGAAGGGCAAGCACTTCAAGGAAAATCAAGCCTCCACCTCCTCTTCTCTGAGATGCTACAAGTGTGGTCAAAAGGGGCACTACAAGAGTGAATGTCCAAAGTCAAGAAAGTCTCACCATAAGAGAAGCTCAAGGAAAGAAGAGGATTACAAGAAGGAGAACATGCATAAGAGAAAGGACAAAAAGGAGAAGAGACACAAAAATGCAGCTCATGCGGCTTGGGAAGCTTCATCTTCAAGTGGCTCTAGCTCCGAAGAAGATAGAGAGTGCCACCTTGCTCTCATGGCCTCTACAAGTGAAGACATTGGTGAGGTAAATGAGGTAAGTTTGTATGAATTGCCTAAAGAAGCTATTATTGACATGCTTGTTACTACCCGTTCTTCTTTTGCTAAATGTAAATATAAAAGAAAATGGTTACAAAAAATTATTGATGATCTTTATGCTAAGCTTGAAATTTTAGAATTGAATGAGAAAACCAACCTTGAGAGTATTGATAATTTGCAAGGGAAATACCTTGATCTTGAACTTCACTACAATGAGATTGAAGTTGAGAATGGTATCTACCTTAAGAACATTAAAAATCTTAAGGAAGAGAACCAAAATTTCCTAAAAGAACTTGAATTTCTTAAAACTCAAAATGTTGAATTTAAGTTACTTATTGATGATCATAGAGAAGAGAGAGATGTATATCTCAAAGAGATTCAAATGCTAAAATCTGAAAATGCTAGGTTGCTTAGTTAAGTAAATGATCTATCTTCTAGACCCTTGTTGCCTAGTGTTAATGTTGCTTCTATCTCTCTTGAAAAGGATTCATATCTTACTAAAGCTTTATGTCTTGAGGATGATCTTGTGCATGCTAGGGATGACATATCTAGTTTATCTTCTACTATTGTTTCTTTGAATGATGATAACCATAGCTTAAAAGCATTCCTGCAGAAATCCCTCAAAGGGAAGAACTCCCTAAATGAAATCCTTGATCATTCTACTAAACAAAGTGGTACTAGTGGTTTGGGATTTGTAGGGGGAACCTCAAAAGGAAAGAGTAAGGCCAAAGGTAAGAAAAAGAGCAAGGAGATCTCTTTCTTTATAGGATAATCTTTGGGCACTAAGAATTGTATGGTTTGTTCTTATTGGAAATGTGATTATCATTATTCCATTTATTGTCCTTACAAGCCTAAGGGGGCCAACCTAAAGATGAAATGGGTCCCCAAGCTAACTCCGGATCCCAAAGTTTGAGTTGGGAACTGACATTCTCCTTTCTTACAGGGAAAAGATAGATGGATTGTCGATAGTGGCTGCACAAAGCACATGACCGGTGATGTAACGACCGTCGAACAACCCGAAAAACAAATCATTGCTAATTATGTGGAAATAATCATAAACAACGGATTAACAAAAAATCACTAAAAATTAAAACCATTTTTGCAAAGAGATCCATTTCTAGGAAAACTCTTTCAGGAATAACCAAAACCTGATATTCACATTGATCATATATTGTATATACACTATACCATTTCTTCTCGAGGACAACATATAACAGTTGCTTTCTCAAAACATATACTTAAAGCAACATCAAACCTCGAGGCATACAAGCCAAAATCTCAGATTGTTCATAAAACCATTACGTACTAAATCCAAGGACCTGAGAGTACAAAGACGACACATAGGACTTCTATCTACAAGACACGACAGACAATACACTCAACCTGAGTTGTCACTGCTGTCCCTGCTGCTGTTGTTCTCCTTCTGTAATACAGTCTCATCCCCCCTCGTGCACATCCACCTAAAAAAATGTCGATCCCACGGGGTGAGACAATTGTCCCAGCAAGAGATATAAATCCCCGCCAACAATGTTATTATCACAGTTAAATAGTATTTAAACTGAGCAGAGGATAAGCAGTTTAGAATATTCTCATCTTTTAAAGTATTGCAACTATCTATAATAGAGCAGTAAATCATCTATTTACTTTATAAGAAATATGAAGAATATGCATATCATTTATTTATCATACCATTTTAACATCTCAAGCTTTTCCTTATTATCCTGATATGTCACCCATGATTCATTCTTGTTTCCATCTGTTGGCCTTAGCCAATCTGCTAAACAGATATTGAATTATACCAGACATAAGAGTATACATCATCATATTCTATCTAGGCATTGGACTATGCCAATCCTTAAGTTATAGGCTTCATGCCTCTGCCAGGTATTGGACTTTAACCAATCCTGATTACACAACCAGGCATTCGACTCTAACCAATCCTGATTCCATAGCCAGGCAGTGGACTCTAACCACTCTTAAAAATAGGCTTCATGCCTCTTCCAGGTATTGGACTTTAACCAATCCTGATTACACAGCCAGGCAGTGGACTCTAACCACTCCTGATTACAGGCTTCATACCTCTGCTAGGTATTGGACTTTAACCAATCTTGATTACACAGCCAAGCAGTGGACTCTAACCACTCCTGATTGCAGGCTTCATGCCTCTGTCAGGTATTGGACTTTAACCAATCCTGATTACACAACCAGACAGTGGACTCTAACCACTCCTGATTACAGGCTTCATGACTCTACCAGGTATTAGACTTCAACCAATCCTGATTACACAACCAAGCAGTGGACTCTAACCACTCTTGATTATAGGCTTCATGCCTCTGCCAGGTATTGGATTTTAACCAATCCTGATTACACAGCCAGGCAGTGGACTCTAACCACTCTTGATTACATGCTTCATGCCTCTTCCAGGTATTGGACTTTAACCAATCCTGATTATACGGCCAGGCAGTGGACTCTAACCACTCCTGATTATAGGCTTTATGCCTCTGCCAGGTATTGGACTTTAACCAATCTTGATTACACAGCCAGGCAGTGGACTCTAACCACTCCTGATTACATGCTTCATGCCTCTGCTAGGTATTTGACTTTAACTAATCCTGATTATACAGCCAGGCAGTGGACTCTAACCACTCCTGATTACAGGCTTTATGCCTCTTCCAGGTATTGGACTTTAACCAATCTTGATTACACAACCAGGCAGTGGACTCTAACCACTCCTGATTACAGGCTTCATGCCTCTGCCAGGTATTTGACTTTAACTAATCCTGATTATACAGCCAGGCAGTGGACTCTAACCACTCCTGATTATAGGCTTCATGCCTCTGCCAGGTATTAGACTTTAACCAATCCTGATTACACAGCCATGCAGTAGACTCTAACCATTCCTGATTACAGGCTTCATGCCTCTGCCAGGTATTGGACTTTAACCAATCCTGAGTTCACATCACTGAACATATTCAAAGCACCATAGCCCTTATTTTGGCTGACTATAATGCATGTACGACCAAGATTTCATTATTATCTTTGTAACCATTTATTATTATTATTATGTTACAGGGTTCCCGTTTACCTAGTTTATTTTAAAAATTACCAATTCTTACATAAATCTCTAGATTAATATCTTGTCACCTCTCATTAGGCAACAATTAATCACATGGTTCAAAAGGCCCATTAAACATCTTGTCACCTTTCACTAGGAAACAATTATTCACATGGCTCACATGGTCATTAAACATCTTGTCACCTTTTACTAGGAAACAACTATTCACATGGCTCACAAGGCCATTAAATATCTTGTCACCTTTCACTAGGCAACAACTATTCACATGGCTCACAAGGCCATTAAACATCTTGTCACCTTTCACTAGGCAACAACTATTAGGGTTAGAGTTTTCCCTTTATAGCCGAATAGGATTTCAAGTTCATATT
Source organism: Alisma plantago-aquatica (assembly GCA_963693085.1). Classification (NCBI taxonomy): domain Eukaryota; kingdom Viridiplantae; phylum Streptophyta; class Magnoliopsida; order Alismatales; family Alismataceae; genus Alisma; species Alisma plantago-aquatica. The sequence goes on along the minus strand of OY856410.1, from coordinate 355,830,980 downwards.
ATTAATTCAAACTCTAATTTATTGCTCCACACATATAGGAGCATACATTGATATCATAAGTATTCAATTATACTTATTTATTCTCATCTTTTATCATTAAATGATAATCAACACAAAGTATGAGTTTCTCTCTCATCCTCTCTAGGATATTGATTACATCATACTTTATTATCTTGTCTTAACCCTTTCTCAAGGTATGTTAGCCTACACTTATCAAAGTGCATTACATCTCAGTGTAACAATTGACATGACACACTTCATGTGTTACTCATCCAAGTATATTGGATTTAAGGTGCATCAAGGTGCATCAACTTTGAGGTACTGGATGTAGTATTTATCATGCCTTGATGTATTACTTCCCTCATTACTTTCAACTTACTTAAGTTCATCAACTTATCTTGTATTAGGATATATCCCATCCTAATACTTTATGCACTAACACATCACATTTATCATGTAGTGTATTGGCCATAAGTCACACATTTGAATTACCCAACTATCATCAATGATATGGGCTCATGTCGGGTTAAGGCATTGTTAATATAAGGTTGTCCATTATCAACCACTCTAGGTGTTTCACCTATCAAGGTATTAGACACACCATTACTTGGTTTTTCACTCATCACTCCTAAGAGTGTCTTTCCCTCACCTTTACAAGGTGTCTCGGGTTAGAGGTGTGCATATGTTCACCATTTCAGGTTGTAGGTGTATAGGCACCGCCATATCGGGCTAGAAGTATATACACACCATTCATATCGGGATAGAGGTGTTTATATGTGTTACCCATGTCGTGCATGAGGTATTAAACCATCATAATGTTAGGCTAGTCATCAACTAGGGTTGTGTATCGGGCTACCATATCATGCAATAGCATTTTCTATTCTTTACTCATATCGGGTTACCCAAATTAGGGTTTCATGTCAACTTATAAGTATTCATTTAACCTTGTATCGTGCATGGAGTCTATACTTGACTCCCTATCGTGCAAGAGGTGTATACTACACCCCCATATCGTGCAAGAAGATATACAATCATATCCATATCATTTTAGTGAAGTAGGTGCATCATCATATCGGGTTCGAGGTGCTTGCTTATGTGCTTGCACTCGATATCACTTTTATAAAGTGATACCATCATCTTCAAAGTATAGACCTTTGTTATAATTGTTATAGTTCATGGAAACAGGTCTACGAAACTACTAGAACTCATAATTTCATCAACTATTTCAGGAAATTTCGGAATTAAAAGTAATTCATTAAGTATAGCAATTTAGGTGATGAATAATAACATGGTTGAGTTCAAGTTATATAACCTGCCTTAAGAACAACTTCAAAGCTCCAAGCTCCAAAGCTACACGTTCCTAAGGTTGAAGATTAACTTCAAAACTCCTCTATATACAAAGAATCACCATGGATAAGCAATTGGTGAAGAAGAAAAGAAAGGAAGATCAAAACCCTAAAATCATGCTTCAATCCAAGGTTGAAGATGATCATTGCCTCACCTTAAGGTTAAGTATGAGCTCCTTCTTGCTCCTTAGCACCCTTTCACGATACCATACTACTCTTGAACTATATGACACCACCCATGCACGATATGACACTCATTTGCACGATATTCCACTCACTTATGATCAAAACACTTCATAATGGGCACTATCACCCTATATGGCCGCTATCACCTACTTGGGCGATATGATCTTGTCATGGGTGATACCCAAGGGCCCATGCACGATACCACAACATCCCTTCATGATATAGGAGCTCTATGCATGATACCTTAAGGTAGGAGGGTGGTAAGGGTCGAAATATTGCACCAAGGGGTGAAACTAGGGGTATATATACTTGTTGTTCATGAAGGAAGGTAAAAATGAGGTGTCATCATTTTAAGCTAGTAGGTGCCACGTGTCCATGCATGGATGACACGTGTACATGCATGCATCAACATTTATCTTGTCTTGAAAAACGGTTGAGGATCATCTAGAGATGCAAATTCGTCCATTACTTATCCCTTTGAATAAGATATATCAATTAATTCATCACTTTATTCACAACCCATCACAACTTTACTAAGGAAGTTGCAACTCGACACAACTCACCTCCTTGAGGTTCTTTACACGATATGGCCTTTTCCAAGAGTTCAAAAAACGATATGATTCACCTCCTATGGCTCCTTGTCCGATAGGCACTCATATATAAGCTTTTCAACTTGATACAACTCAAGTTAAGCTTTCATATTCAACCCTTTTCTTGGTCATTTCATCACCAAGATTACCATCATTCATAATTGATTCAAACATGGTGTATCATTCATTATATCTCATCTAAATGATACATAGAGGAATTAGGGACACTCTAGAGGTGTTAATTTGCATATCCACCCTACATTTTGGGTAAATTACAATTTGTACCAAAATTGGTGCACAAGGTACCAGCATTGTTCAAACAAGTTCAAACTTGGAATTTGGGCTTTCCACAAGCCACCACTTAGCATAATTCTCTATATTATGATGATAAAACACATGGGGTATATTCAACATGTGACATTTTGCATTATAGCCCCTCAATTTGGGTAAATTGCACTTTGGTCCAAATAAAGGAAAATTACTCAAACAACATTCAATCGGGACCAAACTTGAAACATGAGTGTGTCACATGATAAAAAAGCACCTTAGAGGATTATACTAAAGTTATAAGAAACTTTATTAGACAAAACGAATAGGGTTACCTCATAACCCATGTCAGGGTCGTTACAGGTGACATAAGCCATTTCAACAATTTCACAAAGAAGAAAGGAGGATATGTCACCTTTGGGGACAACAAGAAAGGTAAAGTCAAAGGTGAGGGTGATGTAGGTGAATCCTTATGCATCAAGAATGTTCTTTTTGTGGATGGCCTACATCACAATTTAATAAGTGTTAGTCAACTTTGTGATAATGTTTACCTTGTTCTATTTACTTCCCTTGAATGTTTGATTCTAGATTCCCTCACCTACCAAGTTATATATAAGGGAACTAGAAGTGGTAATCTTTATGTTACTATTCCTAACTCATTAAGCCTATGGTTGGTTGATGCCTTGTAGCTAATTCGAATGATATTTCTCTTTGGCATCGCTGACTTGGTCATGTAAATGTGCATCAATTAAAGAAATTGAGAAAAAAGGGCTTAGTCAAGGGACTTCCTAAATTAGATTTTGAAAAGGATGAGAAATGCCAACCTTGTACATAAGGAAAGCAAACCAAGTCATCTTTCAAATCTAAAGGATTCCTTGGCACTAAGAGATCTCTTGAGCTTCTTCATATTGATCTATTTGGACCAATGAGAACACAATCACTTTGTGGTTAAAAGTATCGCCTTGTTATTGTTTATGATTTCTCTAGATATACTTGGACCTTCTTTCTCATTTCAAAGAGTGATACGCTTGATGTTTTCTCTAGTTTTTGCAAACAATCATCCTAAGGAGCTGATTTTAGGTGATCCATTTGAGAGAGTGAAGACGCGGGCTGCATTCAACAAAGAACAAGCCAACAACACCTTCATCTCACAACTAGAGCCTAAAGATGTCAAGGAATCTCTTGGGGATGAAGAATGGATACTAGCTATGCAAGAGGAGCTGGAACAATTTGAGAAGAACAAAGTTTTGACCCTTGTGCCATGACCAAGTGATATAAAGATCATTGGCACCAAATGGGTCTACCGCAACAAGCTAGATGAAAGCGGCAAAGTGGTAAGAAATAAAGCAAGGTTAGTGGATCAAGGCTACAATCAACATGAAGGTATTGACTTTGATGAAACATATGCACCTATAGCTAGAATTGAGTCCATTAGTATGTTGCTTGCTTTTTCCAGTCATAAAAACTTTCTTTTGTATCAAATGGATGTCAAAAGTGCATTTTTGAATGGTACAATTGAAGAGGAAGTGTATGTTGCACAACCTCAAGGCTTTGAACATGATAGTCTACCTAACCATATTTATTTGTTGTAAAAATCTCTCTATGGACTCAAACAAGCACCAAGGTCTTGGTTTGAGAAATTAAAGAACTTTTTGTTAGATCATGGTTATATCATGGGCAAAGTGGATTCTACCTTGTTTCTAAAACACACTTCTAACAATTTTCTTATTATTCAAATATATGTTGATGATATCATTTTTGGCGGAACTAACCTTGATCTTTGTAAAGAATTTAGTGATATTATGTAGACTGAATTCGAGATGAGTATAATGGGTGAACTCACATTCTTCCTCAGCTTTCTGTTGGATCCTAGATGGGTGATTAGATGCTCTAGAGGGGGGGTGAAAAGAGCTGAATGCACTTAAACAAAATTCATTAGACCTGTAAGGTATATCATAAGATAAGGTTTCTAAATAGGTAATTTGAGTGCAACTAAAACATGCATAGCAAGGATAAAATAGATCGAGAAAACACAAGAGCACAAGCTATTTAGAGTGGTTCCTCACTTCAAACTAGAAGTGAGTCAGTCCACTTACCTAGAGAGGTCATCCTCTAGGATTTCCTAACCATTGCATTCTTATATTCATTCATAAGACTTACAATACATGACTAACCAAAGGACTTACCTATCTAATACAAAGAGTCTTCAACCTTACCAAGGACTTACCCACTTTGCAAGGAGTCTTATACCTTCTTCCAAGGAGTTACCTACTCTTGCACAAGTCTTCAACCTTGTAGGGATTACCCACTCTTCTTGGATCTTCCGCCTTTGACTTCACCTTTAATCGGAGAAGCTTCCACTAAGGACTTACCCACTTAAGCAAGGAGTCTTCTGCCTTCACCAAGGGCTTACCCACTCTTGCTCCAAGTCTTCATCCTTGATCTTCACTAAGGGATGCCTTCCCTTGTCCTTCTTCACCTCTCTTAGCCAAGAGAGAGAGCCTTCATCTTCAAGGTTGAAATGAGAGATAGGGAGGTGGTGGAAGTGAGAGCCTCACCAGATATACATGTAGGACGAGCTCTCTTATAAATCTCCTACTCACTATAATGGATGTAGCAAGTGATTAAGCTTAGAGAGAGAGAGGAGGTTGTAGGAAGCACTCAACTATAGAATAGGAACCTCACATAGAGTTTTGCATTGAATACACAACCTTGGAATGAAGCCCAAGGGGTACTATTTATAGCTGGGGATGCCTCTTAGCCTTTGGGAACACTTGAGAATGAAAACTAGCCATTTTGTGGCTTGTAATGGATATATTTTGACTTGTTGCAACTCCACAACAGCTAGAAGCACTTTTCTGCACTTTTCCGTACAGTACAATCTGTTAGGTTTCTATAAAGGTAACTTGACCGATAGAGTAAAAGACAAAGCCAATATTTAGACCATCGATCGCGTTTGTCCTGGGGAAACTCGACCGACCAATGAAAATCAAATTGGTCAGGTACTCCATCGGTCGAGTTCTGTGAAGTGTAAACTCGACCGATCAAAAGTCATTTTCAAGATCCAATCAAGATCGGTCGAGTTCTGTGTATTGACAACTCGACCGATGAACAACCTGATGTGAATTTTGGAAAATGGCTTTTGAGTGCTTAAACATTCGATCTAAGTGCTCCTGATTTTTTCCAAGATTAATTATAAGTCATACAATCATTACAAGTGATTTACAACATGATTCTAATGGATTTACATCACATTACAATAACATGCACTTGTATTGACTTTGACTTGTCTTTTCTCCAATTTGATATGCACAAGTTAGGGCATTTGGAGTGTGTCTATACCTAATCTGAAAACACTCACGTAGAAGCATTAGACACCAATATGTGGAATGGTTAGTCATCATCAAAACACGAGTTTAGTCATTTTAGACATGAGTCAACATTGACCTAATTGACCTTGAGTCAACATTCTCCCCCTTTTTGAAGATGACAAACCATTCCATAAATGTATTGAAAGCTTTTAAGTAAAATCATACCTTTGGAGAAACCTAGGGGTTTCAATAGAATTGAGCTCATATGCTCCCCCTCAATTGATGCGCATGGAGTTCTCATACTCCCCCTCAATTGATGTTATTTCTCCTGCATGGTTAGCTTTCATAACATTTATAGAATACTATGTCTTCTACTCATATGTGTTTCTACACATATATGCCTTCTCCACTTTACCTTCTCCCCCTTACATGGACATACTTCTCCTCTTCATGTAAGACATGCCTTCTCCCTATTTTGTCAAAAGAAGGAATACCTTTCTCCCCCTTTGTCATTTCAAAAAGTAGGGGTATGAAGAAATAAAAAACACCACTTGTTAAAGGAAAGGAGATAACAAAAAGTTATATAGGAAAGAAAAGCACAGATAGGGGCTTGTCCAAGCATAGAAAGAAAAGCAAGGTAAAGCATGCACTTGAACAACCCAAAATGCAAGATGAAGTGCTGTAGAAAAACAATAAAATGCAATTTTGACCCTCAAGATGACATAATTTACCCAAAAAGTATCAGGGCTCGTGGCGGAGTGATGAACCTTTCTCAGGAGGTCGTTTCTACATAAAAACACTACTCTTGCAGCAAAAACTAAAACTGGAGCAAAATCTGCATAAAATCCAAAAATACCCCAATTTCTACATATAATGTAGATCTAAGTACCCTACATCACAATGTTATGCAAGCAACTCAAGATAGTAGATATGCAATTCAAGGAACAAGCTTGAGCAAGTATGAGACAAGATACAAGCATAGCATATAGTGAAATACCACTAGATGAGCAATGTTACCAATTATAAACAAGGTCAGAACTACATGTATATGAACTACTAGTAGATGTTATCACAAGTTAGGACTACTACTAGGATCTAGATCATAGCAAGAGATACCAAAAGATATACAAGATAAAGCAAGCTATGAGTAGATGTAGAGATATATCCAAACAAAGAGATATGCAATTTTATAAGCATGAAAGGATATAACTCACATACAAGTATGCATCATTACCAAAAGATGATTACCACTAAGAACCTCAAGGTAGTATCAAAACAAGATATACACCTAGATAGATGTAGCAAGTTAGAGTACAATGGAAGCAATTTTAGACACAACCAAGAGATCCAAAGAGATCATCATAAAAACCTACAAAACAACTCAAAGCAAGTAATTGCAAGATATAGATATGCCAATTTAAAACAATTAGAGAGATAGAGTTGTAGGCAAGATAGGCAATTTAAAACATGGCAATATGCATATATAAAGGTACCAAAGGAGTGCCAAAGAATAAGGCTATTGGTTGAGAAGATCTAGTTGAGAGAGAAATTCTCATTCAATAAGCCAAATGTATATTCTGTGCACAGTGTTATTGGTCGAGTTCTGTGAATTGACAACTCGACCGATGATAGCTGCTGGAAACACCCATTAGTGCCTATCGGTCGAGTTTCAAACTGGACAAACTCAAACGACAGAGCTACTGTAAAAAAGCACATATATTTCATAAAAACATATTTAAAGGCATGCTAAAAATACAAACCATATCCAAACATGTATAAGGAAGTTGGTAATGCACTATAGAAGCATTAGAAATAGTTTTTGAGCAAGAGTGTAAAGAAAATAACAAAATACCACTTTTGACTCAAAAACTATATGTATAGTGCACACCATCTTGGCAAAACAAGTTAGGATTGGTTATAAGCAAGAAAAATATTACCTTTGTGCTTACCATTTCTTTTCTACTTGTTTTCACCTCATACACATCTCACCTTTCTTCTTTCATGTGGATTGAGAAGTCAATTTACAATTCAATGGATCAAGTCAATCCATTTGCAAGTACCTACAAGAAGAAAGATGTAATGGTCCCCAATTATGTTTTTGGGTTTGTAGGGGTTAGTTTAGCAACCCAAGTCCTATTGCTCTTGGGTGCTTTCCTAAAAGGACAACAAGTAGAATAATGACCAATATCATTGCAATAGTTGCATGTGCCCATAGTTTTGGAACTAGAGGATTCTCCATGGAATATTGGAGGTCTTTTATCTTTGTTGTTTCTTTGACTACTATCATACCCTAAACCATGTCTACCAATTTGTTTAGTAGTATGTTGTAGGATGTCATTAAGATTCTTTTTACCAACTAAGAATCTTTGCAAAGAAGATCTCAAACCATCATTATCATGCATAAGAGAGGTAATAGTAGAAGACAAATTATTGATATTATCTCTAGCATGCGAAAGATCATTTTCTAAGCAAAGAGCTTTAGTTAAATAAGAATCTCTATCAATATGAAGAGCAACAACATCATTCTCTACTAGTAGAACTATAACAAGATTCATGCACATTGATTTTCGCAAACAAGGATGCATTTTTTGTTTCAAGCAAAGCAATCTTAGAAAGATAAACACCATTTTTAGATTTTAATTCTTGCAAAACAAAATCTTTGTCCGTATTTTCAAATTTAAGAACATCAATATCATGCATGAGAGAATCAACAATTAGAGTATGCTCTTCATTAGAAATAGGCATAATAGGTTGAGCTTCTAGAAATATAATCTTATCAAACAAACTAACATTTTCAAGTTTAAGAGATACTTGACTAAGACAATCATTTTTATCATCAAGCAAGCAAGAATTAGCATGTTCAAGATCATCTAATTCTACATGCATATTATCAACAATTCTAGCAAGCTTTTTCTTTTTCCTTTTATAAGACTTAAGAGAGGCACAAGTATCATGAATAATAGAAATCAAAGATTCTTTATCTAAAGAGTTTAGATTTACCTCACTTGAGTCTTTACTTGTAGATGCTATACGAGCAAAATGGCATTCTCTTTCATCACTAGAGCTTGAGCTTGATCCTTCACTTGAATCTTCACTTGAGCTTGAGTTGGAGGATTCACTTGAGCTTGAGTGCCACTTATCTTCTATTTTCTTGTGATGATGGGTCTTTATAACTTGTGAGAAATCTATCTTGTAGTGAACCTTCTTTCCACATTGGAGGCACCAGATGGAAGAGGAATTCTTACCTTTATAGAATCTACCCTTGGAGTACATGGCATCTTCTTCAACTTGAGAGGATGGAGAGGCTTGACCAACAATAGCCTTGATTTGAGCCTTCATTTCAGCCTTCTTCATTTTCTTTAGCTCTTTCTCCTCTTGTCTTGCAACTTCTTCTCTCTTTTCAAGTGTGAGTTCATATGCTTGTAGATTTCCAATGAGCTCTTCAATAGGAATATCCTTAAGAGACCTTGCTTCTTCAATGGAAGTCACTTTGGGTTCCCACCTCTTGGGGAGAGTTCTAAGGATCTTTGAGTTGATCTCTCCACTAGATATAGGATGACCTAAAACTGCAAGACCATTCACAATGGTGTTGAGCCTTGAGTACATGTTGGCTATCTTCTCCTCTTTTCCCATCTTTAAGTTCTCAAGCAGCCCTTTGAGCATGTAGACTTTGCTTTCCTTCACTTGATCTATCCCCTCATAAGTGATGTATAGATTTCTCCATACCTCATAGACCATCTCACAAGAAGAAATCCAGTTGAACTCGGTGGAGGTCATGGAGGCATAGAGGATGTGCATGGCTCTAGCATTCAAGGTTGCTTTCTTCAAGGTAGCATCATCCCATTCTTCAATCTTTGTCTTTGGTAGCTTTTATGGGATGTTCACCATTTGCCACACCTCAAGACTTGATCCTTGGATTTAGAATTGAAGCCTTATTCTCCAATAGAGGAAATTGCTCCCATCAAAGATTAGTAGGCTGATCAAGTATCTCCCTCCTTGTTAGTCGCCCATCTTCTCCTACTTGTTGAAGTATGCTTGGAGAAGCCTGCTCTAATACCAATTTTTGGATCCTATATGGGTTATTAGATGCTCTAGAGGGGGGGTGAAAAGAGCTGAATGTACTTAAACAAAATGCATTAGACCTTCAAGGTATATCATAAGATAAGGTTGCTAAATAGGTAATTTGAGTGCAACTAAAACATGCATAGAAAGGATGAGAGAGATTGAGAAAACACAAGAGCACAAGCTATTTAGAGTGGTTCCTCACTTCAAACTAGAAGTGAGTCAGTCCACTTATCTAGAGAGGCCAGCCTCTAGGATTTCCTAACCATTTCATTCTTATATTCATTCATAAGACTTATAATACATGACCAACCAAAGGACTTACCTATACAATACAAAGAGTCTTCAACCTTACCAAGGACTTACCCACTTTGCAAGGAGTCTTCCACCTTCTTCCAAGGACTTACCTACTCTTGCACAAGTCTTCATCCTTGCAGGGATTACCCACTCTTCTTGGATCTTCCGCCTTTGACTTCCCCTTCACTCGGAGAAGCTTCCACCAAGGACTTACCCACTTGAGCAAGGAGTCTTCTGCCTTCACCAAGGGCTTACTCACTCTTGCTCCAAGTCTTCAGCCTTGATCTTCACCAAGGGATGCCTTCCCTTGTCCTTCTTCACCTCTCTTAGCCAAGAGAGAGAGCCTTCATCTTCAAGGTTGAAATGAGAGATAGGGAGGTGGTGGAAGTGAGAGCCTCATAAGATATACATGTAGGACGAGCTCTCTTACAAATCTCCTACTCACTCTAATGGATGTGGTAAGTGATTAATCTTAGAGAGAGAGAGGAGGCTGTTGGAAGCACTGAACTATAGAATTGGAACCTCACATAGAGTTTTGCATTGGATTCTCAACCTTGGAATGAAGCTCAAGGGGTCCTATATATAGTTGGGGATGCCTCTTAGCCTTTGGAAACACTTGAGAACAAAAACTAGCCATTTTGTAGCTTGCAACAGATATATTTTCACTTGTTGCAACTCCACAACGGCTAGAAGCACTTTTTTGCACTTTTCTGTACAGTGTAATCGGTCGAGTTTCTATAAAGGTAACTCGACCGATAGAGTAAAAGACAAAGCCGATATTGAGACCATCGGTCGAGTTTGTCCTGGGGAAACTCGACCAACCAATGAAAATCGAATTGGTCAGGTACTCCATCGGTCAAGTTCTGTGAAGTGTAAACTCGACCAATCAAAAGTCATTTTCAAGATCCAATCAGGATCGGTCGAGTTTTGTGTATTGACAACTCGACCGATGAACAACCTGATGTGAATTTTGGAAAATGGCTTTTGAGTGCTTAAACATTCGATCTAAGTGCTCCTAATTTTTTCCAAGCTTAATTACAAGTCATACAATCATTACAAGTGATTTACAACATGATTCTAATGGATTTACATCATATTACAAAAATGTGCACTTGTATTGATTTTGACTTGTCTTTTCTCCAATTTGATATGTGCAAGTTAGGGCATTTGGAGTGTGTCTATACCTAATCTGAAAACACTCAAGTAGAAGCATTAGACACCAATATGTGGAATGGTTAGTCATCATCAAAACACGGGTTTAGTCAATTTATACATGAGTCAACATTGACCTAATTGACCTTGGGTCAATACTTTCAAATCAAACAAACAAAAGATGGGAACTTCATCAACCAAGGCAAGTACACAAGTGAACTACTTAAGTTCTTTGGGATGGAGAATACCAAGCCAATGGACACACCCATGCCAAACACCGCCAAACTTGATAAAGATGAAGAAGGTGAAAAGGTAGATGAGAAGATCTATAGAGGTATGATTGGAAGTTTACTTTACTTAACTGCCTCTAGACCTGACATAATGTTTAGTGTTGGCTTGTGTGCTAGATTTCAATCAAATCCTAAGAAATCTCATCTTATAGATGTTAAGAGGATTCTAAGGTACTTAGCCAAAACTCAAAATTTTGGACTATGGTATCCCAAGTCAAGGGACTTTACTCGTACTGCCTATAGTGATGCCAATTATACATCCTGCTTGATTAATAGAAAGTGCACAAGTGGCACTTATTTCCTCCTAGGACCATGCTTGGTGTCTTGGTTCTCCAAGAAACATACCATTGTGCCATTATCAACCAGTGAGGCTGAGTACATTGTAGCCGGGAGTTGTTGTGCCCAAGTCCTATGGATGAAGCAAATGCTTCAAGACTTTAACATTCATTTTGATGCTTCTCCTATCTATTGTGATAATACTAGTACAATTAACTTGTCTTACAATCCTATATTGCATAGTAGAGCTAAACATATAGAGGTTCTCCATCACTTTCTTTGTGATCACATTGCCAAGAAGGATATTTATATCACACATGTGGACACGGAAAATCAGTTGGTAGACATTTTCACTAAACCTCTAGCTAGAGAGAAATTTAATTTTATTATATCAAAATTGCTTATAACTACTTTGAATGAATCTGATATGCCTTCTAGCTAGTATTCATCTATCCTATATGTTTTGCATCTACCTTGATCATCTTTGCTTGCTAATATGCTTAAAATTTGGTTTTCATGTTCATATTGCCTTTTTTCTCTTATTTTTGGGTATTTTTCACAAATGCTTGTTTCACCGCACAATAGTACCCAATGATGAGTGATATGTGCCTAAGTATGTTCAATATACATAATGGACTTGAAAAATAAATTTAATTAGCATTCAAATGGCTAGAAATTAAGTTTGATGGTTTTAGGTCAGGTTGACCATCGGTCAAGTTTCCCCAGGACAAACTCGACCGATCCATGGCCGGGAGTTTCTTAAAAAAGGACCAATCGGTTGAGTTTCCACCTCACAGAACTCGACCGATCAGCGGGCTGAAGCCAACTTAAGTTGGGTTTGGCTGACTATTCTCCCTCTCAAGTAGAGAACAGTCGACCAATTCCACTCCTTCTAGACCTAAGATCTCAACCCTCGACCTTCACTTCCCTAACCTAGTCCTAATCTGACCTAGGGAGACCATCCTAGACCTTCCCCCTAGCTTAGCCTAGGTGTGTGAACATTTTTGGTGGAGTAGTTTGTGTGTTTGATCTCTTCTTCTTCTTCATTTTACCTCCATGGCTTCAAATAGAAGAAAGAGAGTCACCCCTAGCAATGCACCATCCTCCTCCTCATCTTCCCACTTCAAATTGCCTTTAAGCTATTGCTCAATCTTGATATAATTTGAAGGTCTAATATATTTTGTGAGAATTTGTGTAGCTCTATTCACCCCCCTCTAGAGCCCTTAGATCCAACATTTAGTGCCTATGACTCACCCTCTTGGTATTTGATAGTGTTTGAAACCCTAGTTTGCCTAGTATGATGTATATGACTTGTTGTCTTTCTTATGCCCCAATTATGGTATGGATCTCCTTCTTATGTCCACTCTCAAATCAGGATTTATCTGATCTTTGTGGTCTTTTTGATGTGGATATACGTAAATCACATGTTGAATACATAATCTAGGTATGTTGGAATGACGAATGCGATGATGAACCTTATGAGACTAGACTTACCATCCACCCATCTTTGAGATATGCTAATCTTATTATTAACTTGTTGTTATAAATCATCTCTAATTATTGGACCTCCTTACTTGATGAGCTAGTGACCTTTTTTCCCTATTATGAGTCTCATGACCATGTTATACAAGTAAGTGACTTACACGATGAAACAATCGTATAAAATGCATGGAATCCTCAAAATGACTTGAACCAAATCCTTATGATGGACCATAAATCTATAAGAGATCATCAAAAGCACTAATAAACAAATTGGAACCTAATTTGGTCAAAACCCTAAAATGAAGCTAGTTAGGGTTAATGATGAGAATCTAATACATGTATACAATCTTGTTCTTTATCAGGTGTTGCTTGTGGCTAGATGGTGAATGATGAGATAAGTTAAGAATCTCTAAGTCAGGTATGGGCTTTAATAATTATATGACTATGGATTTCTTGCTTGAAATGAGATACATATGTATGCTTGTTTATTTGCTCACATATTTCATGTAGTATTCTAGTATGTACTCGATGTTTGTCTCCTATCGCTATTTTGTAATGTACAAACATAATATGTATAAACTCCATTATACAATGTTTTAATAGGGATAACTCTTGGCAATGGCCTCGAGGTCCCTCACATATACAAAGATTAGCTAATGTTGAGCACCCTTACAAACCCTTCCAATGGGAAGTTGGTCAAAGGCCTTATGAATACATGATATGATGGTATAATTGGAGTAAAATGATATAAAATGAAGGATCTCACTTTGCTAAATACTTACCTCATTTATTCTTATTCGTTACTTCTGCAATTCTTTTCAAATTATGCAAAGCTTATGTATATGTATCTTTTAGCCCTATACCAACACCTCATGTGCTTGACCCACCTTATTTCACGTAGTTTATAGGTTCAGAGATGGCTATAAGTTGATAGGCTTAGTGAGCTATGTCAGGTGTTCTTGTTGTAAGATCCCTAGTATACATGAATAGACTTGTAAGATTGACTCTTCAATACGTAATTGAATCTTGTAATAAAACAATGTTGTTTAATATATCTTGTTGAATTTTGAGATTATGTTTGGTGCATTTATCTTGTTATTTGTTCATGTATGCTATGCTTTATGCTTCTGCATTCACGCTTCATTAATACCATGCTAGGGACGGAAACCTAGGTCCTATAGCCATTGACTTTGTTGTCATTTATAGTTAGGATTTGGGAGACAAATGGTTCCATGACAGTAATTGATAGTGATCCATGTTTCTCTTGATTTCTAGACATATTTCTATGAGAGCATCATGAATTATATGTGCTTGATCACCATAGGTATTTGTTTAGACTAATAATTTCTTCGAGAGATGGATTAAGGGTTGGAAAACTTGTAGATATACACAATTTATATCGTTCCTCGAGAGAGGGCCTACAATTATGAAGATAATAACCCAGAGTATTTGGTAAAACACCTAACTAATAAATCAATTTCTACGAGAGTGGGATTGGTATTAGATTAGGTAGTGAATTACGCTGTGAGAGTAGGTAATTCTTGCTATAGGTCTCTTTATCTAGGGTTCAGAGAGATTAATATTAATGAAATGATGTTAATTGCAATATGAACTAAGGTGAAACCATAATCCTATGGAATACATTCCATTGCTGATCACAACCCAATTAATTTAGTTTACTTTATGCAATTAGTTAATTAATCATCCAATCTCCTTTTTCATCAGTCTAACTAATCGAGTCGTAGTTAGTAGTAGTCTTTGGATTACATTTCCTCGATATTCAGGCCTCTTTTGGTCTTATATTACTCTAATACGTGCACTTGCATTTTAGACGTGTAGTTTATGCTCATCAGTGCCCTCCTAATCTTGAACTCAAACCTTTGCCACAACACTTGAATTACATATTTCTTTCCACAAAAGAGAAGTTTCTGGTTATAATTTCTTCATTCTTAAGCACTTCAAAAGAACAACAACTGATGATAGTTTCAAAGAATCTCTAGATAGCTTTTGGGTGGTTTATTGTAGATATAAAGGGAATCTCTCCAACTATGTGCCACATAAAATTTGCATGGAGGGAGAAAAACATGTGGCACGACCCCAAAGAAGTATTAAGCCTATCATGATTGAGATATAAAAAAGGAGGTAACTAAATTATCATATACATGAATTATTTATGGGATTTCTGACTCCAAGTCGGTAAGCCCAACATATGTGGTACCTAAGAAGGGGGGAAAGATAACTATTACCACCAATGATGTAGATTATCTAGTTATCATAATGTTGGTGATTGGATGATGTGTTTGTGGATTATTATTGTTTGAATGCCACCACATTGAAAGACCATTTTTCTTTACCATTCATTTACCAGATTTAGGAACAGATTGGGTGTTGTTTTGACTTTTGATTTCTTGATGGATATTCAGGTCACAACCAGATTTGTATCCATCCTGAGGATCAAGACACATTATTGTTTACTTATCCTTATGGAACTTTTTCATTTGAGCAAATGCCCTTCAGTCTTTGTAAACCCCTGCCAATTTATGTAGATGCATGCTCGCCATTTATTAGATATGGAAGAACATTGGATTAAAAAATTTATTGACAATATTTTAGTATATGGAGAATCCTTTTTAGATTACTTGGACAATTTAGACAAGGTCTTACAAATATTTGAGGACCCACATTTACTCCTCATCTGGGAGAAGTGTCATATGATGGTTGATGAGGGCATTGTTTTGGGACACAAAGTGTCCAAGAAGGGGATGGAGGTAGAGTCATTAAAAATAGAATTTATGTACAAACTTCCTCCACCATCATCTATGAAGGTGGTGAAGAGCCTCCTTAGCCACATAGGATTTTATCTGCAATTCATAAAGGTTTTTTAGGAGTGCAAAAAATCTTTTAAAGCTTCTTGAGAAAGATGTATAATTTGACTTCAACAATGAGTGTTTGAATGATTTTAGTATTCTGAAAAAATGATTCAACACTAGTGATAGTGGCCCTTAATTGGAACCATCCATTGGAGGTCATGTGTGATGCATCTGATTTTGTAGTAGGAGATGTTTTGAGATAGAATAAAAATCATGCTTTATCAATTATCTATACACTTATCACATGTTGAATGACACCCAATTAAATTATACTACCACCAAAAAAGAGCATTTAGCATTTTTGTTTCTTTCATGATAAATCTTGGAAATATTTTATTGGGTTAAACTAATTGTTTGGATAGGATACACTATGATAAAATATTTATCATAGAAGAAGGAATCCAAACCTAGACTATTTCATTGTTCCTCTTACACGAACTTGACATAGAAGTTAGGATAAGGTTGGTACATAAAATGTTGTGGAAGATCACCTCTCTTGTCTGGTGATAGTAGATGAGAGTGGGTTAGAGGTACTCATTCAATAACATTTTCCACATGAGAAATTGCTTATCATTAAGAATAGAGACCCTTGGTTTTATAACATTGTGAACTATCTAGAAATTGGAGTATTCTAGGTGATTGGAATTAACAAGAGAAGAAGTACTTCTTGCATTCCCTATAATATTTCATTTGGTATAATCCTATTTTATTGAAACAATGTAGGTATGGCATCTTATGGCGTTGCATGCTTGGGTGGGAGGTGGGGAGAATTCTTTCAATACCCACTAGGGGGCACCATGGAAGCTCAAGAAAAACAACCATAGTTTTAGAGAGTGGGTTTTATTAGCAATCCTTGTTCAAGGGCTTACCACTGTCGACCAAAAAGGATGCTTATAACTATGTGAAGAGGTGCAATGTGTGTCAACGCACTGAGAATATATCAAAAAGTCATGAAATACCCCTATCACTTTCTCATGAAATTGAGGTTTTGATATGTGGGAGGGTTGATTTTAGGGGGCCTTTTATGACTTCAAATTCCACGTAGGAGGAAGAAATTAATAACTAAACAAATGATGCACTAGTTGATTGCACGTTTATTAAGGACTAGTAAATGCACACGTGCACATGCCCGTGTCTCCTTATATTAATGTGATTTATATGAAATAAATTTAAAATAAATAAAGAAATATAAGACGTGCATTTCATTTATCAAATAAGAAAAAATGTTATTACAGAAATTATAAGAAGTATTTTTAACTTTAAATTAAAATTAAATAATAGAAAAAGGTCAACCAAATATAGTTAATGTTTACAACATTACCAATTTAATATTTGCTTATGTGAGACTAATTCGACATAGAACCTATTTATGAAAAAATAACAATATCAATTAATGTGCTAATATATTAATTGATTTGACATTAAATTATTATTTGTATATGTCAATATGGCTATAACATGGTGAAGTAGCTTCTCTTACAAACGTTTAGGAAAGTAAATGTATATAAATCTAATGGTACATGGAATACTAAAGCTATATGGATTCTTACATGGTGATATATCCATATTACGTGAGGAATATAATATAATTGTATCTAAGAGTTAATGTTTATAATTTTATAGAAATATATGCTATTCCATTATAAAGAATATAAGTACCATAAAAAATAAATGATTAACTTAAGCTAAGAAAAATGGTTTTACTCAATTATTGAATATTCATTAACTTTCTTTATTTGCAAATAATTAATAAATGAGGATTAAGCGTGTAACTTCTACAACACAATAATGTAAATATTTCCATTTTATAGAATAATTTAAATAAGTGATCTTTTAATACTCATGGTCTTCTAAGAATTTTGTCATGTCAGCCTAAGAAAATAGTTGTCTTCTAATAAATGCATTCTTATTAAAAAATAATAAAAAATAATAAAAATACATGCCTAAAAAATAACAACAACCAACATAATAAGAGTATTATGTTCAATACACGGTGTCTTAACAAATGATATTTTCAAAATATTCATGAGTAGTATGTTCTATTATTAGTACTTTAGAATGTAAGTAATTTATAAACACTTCATATAATTAAGTAATTTAGTGCAAAGCAATGCAATTGATTGTATACTAAATCAATATTTCCTTTGACAAAAAACTAATATATATATTAGTTTGCATACCTACAATAATAGTATACATAATTTTACAAAGGTATGTATAAATAAATAATATAATACTAAAAACATGTTTGATAGTATTTATAGATAAATAAAACTTCAAATAAAAAGTAGTACTCATCAATTCTCACAATGGTAACAGTTTAGATTATTTTTTTTAAAAAGTACTCATAAACAATTAATACAATACCTCAAACTATGTAATAGTTTACCGTAATAGAAATAGTAACAAAATACACATAATGAAAATAATAATGATATACACAAATTTATGAAAACAATATATATATATATATATATATATATGTATGCATGTATATATATATATATATATATATATATATTGTACGATGGTACTTGTAATAGCAAGTGCTCATAAAAAAGAAGAAGGCTCATAGTTTTGTATAACATGAATATAATAATAATATACATAACCTTATGAAAAGTACTTATATATATAAGACACTGTTTATGTATGCTAGTAATAATAAATAAATTGTAGTATCATCACAAAATAGTTTATTTTTGCATAAAGAGCCAGAAAGGCGCTCTTATATAAATGACATGGAATTGCATAATTATACTTATAAACAAATAACATCCTTGATAATAAAAAAATATAAATAATGTGTAATATTGACAATAAGAGCAACAATAATAATACTGATTACAATAATAGTAATAATGATAGTAATATTTTTATTATTACTATAATAATAACAATAACAACAACAACTATTATTTCTATCATATAAAATAATATTGATAATAATCTTTATAATAATAATAATAACCATAACAATAAGCTTACAATATGTACTCACAAGTAATCATGCACTAACAATAATAATATTAGTAATATACATTCATTTTACAATATAACATATATATATATTATAGAAATACTCAAGGAATAAAGTAGTGGTCATAAAAAACAAAATTCCTCATTATAAAGACACGTTGCATGTACATGATAACATATAATTTAATGCACACAACATTTATAGAAATTGGCATCTAAAATAGATACTAAAAATATATGCCTAAAAATGGTAGATATAAATATTGCATAATACATACTTGCGTCTATTTTCCCTTCTCAAATCTTCCCTAATTTTCCACATGATTATCTCAAGTTGTTATCTTTCTTTCTACCCGAATTACATATAATTCTAATCAATTATTAATTTATATATTTAGGTAGACATTGGATCTACAGGATCGAAGGCTTTCACTTAAAATAGGAGTTCTATATCATACTATTGGAATACAAAGAAAAAAAGACAAAAAATTAATAAAGATAGATTGGAAAACCATCTCCATGGCCACTCTACCATGGGGTTGTTTTTGAGCCTTGTGGTTATGAAGACTGGCGGGCCATGCAGCAGTGCGTGAAGATGATCAGTTGCGCACTCTCATATCTTCAGAAGCTATGGCTCTTATTGTTCTCAAGTCCAGTTACCTACAAGACCATATCTCAATTCTCATTTCCCTCAAATGGGGTGGCGAGCTCCACAACCAAACTAACGACTAAGATACATGCACACAAGGGAAGAAATACCTAGTATATGACTAAGATTATTACTGTTTTGGTTTGTCACCATTATCAGAGCTAACTAACGGAGAGGTTGATAGTTTTGCTTTTTGTTACTAACTCGTTATTAACAAGCCACTGATTCCGCTCAATCGACCCATAAACCAGGTGACTTGAGTACTTAGAGACTAACTTCGTATGTCAAACTATTGACACTGCAAAAAGGAAGTACGGCCGTGCACGCACCGCCAAACAAACAAACTGAAAAAAACCACACATACCTTAATCGTGTTCCCAACGTTGGCGAGGAGCGCGCCGAGGCACGGAATACCACATCCCATCGGTGAACACCTCAACCCCATCCAAATCCTTCAGCTTCAGTTCAGGACACTTAGGACACGCTGGATAGTAGTTGCACCGCACAATGGACGTCCCACCTTCGAACATCCCTTTGAACCGTCTGGCTCAGCGACAGGAGATCCACAACCGCGCCGCTCAACGCGCGCAAGGTTGCACAGTAGGACATGCGCACCTTCTTCATCTCTTTCAGTTGTGAGGGTGAGGGAAGGGTAGTTTACGATGACACCAGGAGTCGCACTGTCGATGTAGGCGAGCACCATGTTTTCTTTATGCGGGAGGCGAGATGGAAACCGGTGCGCTTGGGCGACATTGTACCCTGCCATGCCGATCTGCCGAGCCAGGAGTTTCTGAGAACGGGGGTGCCGAGCCAGGAGTTTCTGAGAACGGGGGAGGGAGGGAGAAGAAGGTGTTGGCGCAGGTCATTAAAGACTGGGTTAGGAATGTGTCAAGGCCGTGGTTGCTTATTTGGAAGAAGTCATGGGAGAGGTGATAGTTGCTCTTTGGCCTGTGATGATTATGAACTGATCAACAATTTTTAAAAAACCGTGTTGATAAACAAAAAGTTAATCGACCAGTCCTCCCATTTAAAGTTTGATATTTTGATTTTAAAAAAAGTGTGTGGACAAACACAAAGGTAACCGGCCACTCGTTTTTCATATTTTTTAGGAGGGGCAAGCATTGCAGAGTTGTTAGAGAAAGAACGATCGTGGGGAGAGAGTGGCGATGTAGTTGGCGGATTCAGCGATAAGAGGCATATCTGTATACAGAAAAATGGGCAACGTGTGTTATTTGTTGTTGGAAACGTGGAGGTGGTTAAGAAAAAGAAACGATGACCGAAAAAAGAGAAGAAATAGTTAGAATCCTAAGAAAAAGGAAAGAGGAGAGAGAGTCCAGGAGAATTCAGTATTTCAAAAATTCTTTGATCTGATTGGTTAGTGGCACAATTGTAATTAAAAGAAAGCATTCACTCTTTTTATAGTAGTATAGATAATATATTTTGTAGATTTTTTCCACATGATAATTAGAGATGGGGATTTGCACTTCACAAACCACCAATACGATGATGTTTTTGAAAAAGTATGGGGTCTCACACTATGTAGGCACAAACTAAAATCCCTATACTCATGATCAAGTTAGAGATCTCCAATAGGGGGGTTAAAATGATCCTAGAGAACATTGTGCCTAGCACATTCACCAATTGGAGTATGTATCTCAATAATGCCTTGTGCGCATATAGAACTACTTTTTAGACACCCATTGGTACCAAACCCTATAGACTAGTTTAAGATAACGTGTCATTTTCCAATTGAATTAGACCATATGACTATGTGGGTGGTTAATTTTTTTTATTTTGATATATTTGCTATAAGTGCAAAGTGCAAACTAGAATTGAATGAACTATATGAGATTAGGCTAGATGCTTGCCAGAATGTGATGTTTTATGTAGAACATACAGAAAAGATCCATTATAGGAACATCATTCATATAAGATTCCACTTGGTGCAACAATTTTTGGTATTCAACTTGTGTATGAAGTTTCACCCCGGGAAATTGATATCTAGATGGAATGGTTTGTACACAATAGTCAAGGCATATCCACATGGAGTAGTAGAGGGGAATGATGGTTCACATATTTCTATGATCAATAGCGATAGGTTAAAGCATTACTTTGGAGGTGAAACTATACATGAGCACAAAGAGCTAGAATAGGCTCTTAACCATTTCTTTATTTGTTTTTCTATGAAATCGAGCCTACGACTTTGAATAATGGTGCCTTGTGGGAGGCAACCCACATGATATGTTTTAATTACATTAGGTTTAAAATTGCATTTCTATTTTTAATTATTTTCCTTGGTTTTGATGGATGATAGAAGATGCTAGATGGGTGTGCTACATGTACAGGGACATTAAAAATTTAGTACCACCAACCTTGGTGGTGCCAACCACATATCCAAACTCTACTAAGATCTTTGTTGAGAAAATTCAATACTGCTAACTTCTAAGTGGTGGCACTATCTCACTTTTGAGGAGAGAACATACTTTTAGGAATTCTACAAGTGATTTTTGGTGGCATCGACATACCCATAGATACCACCAAAATCTTACCAGTTAATACTGTCAGATTGCATGGTTTTTGAGGATATATAAGTACCACCAACTTCAGTATCAATGCAACCGACTAAACACAAAACTTAATTTGTTTCTATAGGACACTTTTAGGGGAACTGACCTCTATCAGTACCAACTACTTGAATAAATTTCTCACTATTGTTCCATACAGGCATTCACATGAAAATGTTAGTGGCACCATTTACTATTGTGCTTTATTTGGCCAAATTCTACATGTAAAATCTGGTGGCATCTATCCATTGATCCATACCGTAGATCTTATTTTAAGGGATAATTGGTAGTCATTGCAGGAAATGATCACATGTAATTGTTAGTGGCACCAACATAGTAGTCGGTACCAGTGAGAATGAGACAAAGAGAAATCCATGGTCCCCCATCTAATGGCCAAAGTGCATTGATCCCACGATGTTCCATGTTGATCCACAAATGACCCCAATGTTGGTACCACCCACTTCTCTAGGGGTTGCTTTAGTTTTATAATGTTTACCATGTTTCACTTCTCTTCTCCTATGTGTATGGTAGTAGAAATCATGTAGGGCTAATCCCCTTTGTTCCTTAGGACCTAGGAGTAGCCCAGTTTTGCATTATAATTGATAGTTATGAATTAATATCCATGTTTATCTTGATTTTTTGACATATTTCTATAAGAGCATCATGATTTATCTATGCTTGATCACCATAGGTAGTTTTTTAGACTATTAATTACTTCGAGAGAGGGATTAAGGGTTGGAAAACTCGTAGATATACACAATTTATATTGTGCCTCAAAAGAGGGCCTACAATTGTGAATAGAATAACCTAGAGTATTTGGTAAAGAACCTAACTAATAATTCAATTTCTATGAGAGTGGGATTGGTATTAAGTTAAGTAGTGAATTATGATGTGAGAGTGGGTAATTCTTGCTGCATGTCTCTTTGACCATGGTTAGGAGAGATTAATATTAATGAAATTATATTAATTGCAATGTGAAGTGAGGTGAAACCATAATCCTAAGGAATCCATTCCACTATTGATAACAAACCAATTAATTTAGGTTACTTTTTGCAGTTAGTCAACTAATCATTCAATCACCTTTTTCATCAGTCTAGCTGACCGAATCATAGTTTGTATTAGTCTCTAGAGTATGTTCCCCATGTTCGATATCTGAGCCTCTTTTGGTCCTATATTACTATGATATGTGCACTTGCATTTTATATGTGTAGTTTACACTCATTAAGTTTTTGGCGCTGTTGATGGGGAAACGGTAACTCCAGCATTACGAGTGATGTGATCAGCCACTCTAGGCCACATATTTTTTCTTTCTTTTACAATTTCTAAGATTAATTTCAAATATTTATTCCATCAGTAGTATCTATTTTTTGTACTGATTTTATTATTTCTAGGTTCTAGTTCATGGTTTAGACTAGAGAAAACAACTATAAAGAGTCAACTTTATAGAGCTCTTTCCAGGAGGAGCTCTTACGTAGAGCATGGGAGTGCAATGACTCTATAAGAGGCCTCATTCTAACTCCACCATCGATAACTCCACCACCTCTAGAAGAACACCAGAACAACTAGAAATTGGTGATGCAGAAGTTGAAGAACAAACCATCTGGGAGAAAATAAAGGCAGCTTCTACCATAGCTCAGTTGGGGCTAATCAAAAGGCAAGCTATCAATCTAGGAAGCTACAAGATAGACCTTAGTTTGGTGGAACTGTTTAAATCACAAGCTATTCATGGCCACAGTACAAAGGACCGAATGATGCACATTAACAACTTTGTAGAGAGTTGTAATGTGGTAAAGATTGATAGGGTTCCAGTGACATTTATATATCTGAAAATGTTTCCTTCTTCATTGGAAGATAATGCAAGGTTATGGTTTTTCATCCTGTCTCCATAGTCAATAGAAACCTGGGATCATATGATAGATGTCTGCATTGAGCGTTACTTTCCATCCCAAAAGACAAATGAGTTAGTTAGGAAGATCTACAATTTAAAGCATCAAGAGGAAGACTCATATTCTGAAGCATGGGAATGGTTCCAACCATGTTGAGGAAGGTTCCTCATCATGGGATTGATCTCTACAGCCAAGGAAAGACCTTCTACTATGGGCTGCATCAAGGAGAGAGCACCACACTTGATAGTGATGGTTTAGGATTTTTCCTCAACAATAAGCCATCCAGGTGTCATGAGATATCGAAGAACATGGCTAAAAATCAGTCATGGGGATATGAAAGAGAAACTCCAGCAACTGTTAAAAGTCTTAGAGAGTCTAAAGCCATAGCGACATTGAGAGAGAAGCTGTAAGGAAGCTTGAGAAAAAAATTGGCACCTCATATGGAGGTGAGGAGGAGGATTTCATGTACCTGGGATAGAAGTATCAGTAGGACAGGGCCCCCAGTAAGATTGATGAAATTGAAGACATGCTAGGCAGGCTAGTGAGTCATAATGAGATCTTACTAGACCATATAAATAAGGTACAAAAAAATCTTGAGGTGCAAATATGCAACATCAAAATTTAAATTTCTCAGGTGGCAGCTGAGGTGGCCTCCGTAAAGAAGCCCATTCAGTAGGATTACCTAGGAAATCACAGAAATCTCATCAACATCACTAAGTGAAGTTTGTCTCTATTGTTAAGGAGCCAGAACATGTTACTGAGGGTCACCAAAGAAACACACTCCAGATTTGTATTGGGTGTATGTGCCTAAGGTTCCAGTTCCCCGTAGTCTATATGGAAAACCAGGAGGATGTAGCATGCTAGTGCACTATGCTCACACATGCGCCTCAGTAAATACATAGTCAACAACAAGTGGCAAAGATATCACATCTACACCATTGTTACAAGACAATGAACTTTAAGCTTCCACTATTGCCATGACAAATCCCCTAGTTCCAGAAAAGGTGCCTCTGCAGGAAGAGCAAGTGATGGTTTTACTTCAAATTGGAGCTATCACAATCAATAAGGAAGCACCCACACCTCAAAAGGAACAACCACCAATCATTCCACCCACATGAGACATTCCAAATTTTACCCTAGACGGTGGTGTTGAATCAAGCATAGGGGAGAAAATACATAATGTTCCATATGTTCCTTTGCACAAGCGTATAGAGAAGACACATGTGCAATTCCCGAATAGTCTGAAGCCGAGAAAGGAGGAAATACAGTTCAAGAAATTCCTTGACATCTTCCGAAAGCTCCACATCAACATCCCACTTCTAGAGGCGATAGAGAAAATTCCTAAATATGGAAGATTTTTGAAGGATATCATCAACAAGAAAAGACGGATAGAAGTTATGTATGTCTTGCATGTTAATGAAGTGGTTAGTTCTATGAACAAGGGAATATTGCCAATGATGAGAAAATATCTAGGATGTTTCTAAATTCCTTGTTCTATAGGAAGCAAACATTTCCAACAAGCATAGTGCAACTCTAGGGTGATAAATCTCATGCCTCTTGCTACCTTTCAGAAGTTGGGATTGAAGGAACCAACACAAGCATCCATGACAATAGAGTTGGCAGATGGATCAATTGTGAGGTTGTATGGGATATGCAAAGATGTCTTAGTCAAAGTTGATAAGTTCATCTATCTTATATATTTTGTGGTCATGGATATGCATGAGATGTAGGGATCAAAGATGTTGTTAGTATTTTTGTTCCAAGCTATGGCCAATGTGATCATTACCATGGGTAGAGTCTACTTGACACTCAGGATAGATGATGATAGACTGAAGTTCATACTTCCTGATGAATTTTCACAACCATCCTGTGACAACCTAGGCTGATGAAAACTTATCTTGTCAAGCCTAGGACATTAAGTAAGGGCTCTTATGGGAGGTAACCCATTTTCAATTTTATTATTTACTATTTTTTGAGGTATTTTCATTAGTTACATTTCATATTTTTCATGGTAGATTTTAGTTGATGTAAAAAGGTACCTTGATGTTCTTGTTTGGTGTGTAGGTAGAGTCAAAGTTGGTACTACCGACACCCAAGTCGATACTACTAACTCCTTATCAGGATAAAATCTATAGAAAGTCAACACTATCAACACCAAAGTCGATCCTATCGACACATAAGTCGGTACTATCGACACCAAATTCGGTACTACTAACCTCTCTCAAAAAAATCACATGACTCCAGGAAAGAAAGTCGATAGTAATGACACCCAAGTTAGTACTACTGACTTTTCTCAGTAAAAAAAAAATTGTAGATCTACAGGAAAAGGTTGTCGATAGCATCGAGACACAAATTGGTGTCACCAACAAGAGGGATATATGCAAAAATAAATTGATCCAATTAGCTGCCAATCATCCACCACCACCACCCTTCAGAACAAATAGTATCCCCATTCCACCTGTAGGTTTCGATTTTTACTATGAGGACATAGTCAAGTTCAAGCTTTGGGGGGGGGGAATGTTGGGACGGCTTTATATTTATTTTTTTCTTTAGCTTGTTGCTAGTTTTTTTTTATTTGTAGGATCCACATCTATCTAGTGTAATTATGGAGCATTAGTGCATGATTTTTACCAATTCATAGAGTGTGCTCTTCTGTTCTTTTACAAAGGAACTTAAAAATTTTGTCATATGAAAGCTTAGTTACAAATTTATAAGGAGCATCACCTAGAGGAAGTGTATGAGTTAGTCATCTTAAGGACATTAGATATGAATGGAAGTCTTAATTATCCATGTGAAGTGGATGACGATGGGGTTTGAGCCTAAATGATCAAATTAATAGGAACATAAATTGAAGTTTAGAAAGAAATTGTAAGGTTACCATGTACACAGGTCAGTAGTAGAGGGACATATCATAGCTTAAGAAAGGTGTTGTCTCTTAATTGTGTGATTCCATCCATTCTTCCATCCATTTTGATCCAACACTTTAAGATGGTCAAGTAAACCAAATTTTTTCCTTTTGATGGAATTGCATGGCATAATAGTTGACATGGCAGTTAGTTTTGTTTATTACATTAGTGATAAAACTAAAAGAAGAGGAAATCCTTTTATGCTTATCATTTAGTTGCATAACAAATTCCATGTAGATTGCATACCTTTTGCATCATTCATTCTACACCATGTATGTGTGTATTTTCTTATGAAATTAAAAGTGTAGGGATACACATCCATAACTCTTAGAAGTATAATGAAAAAAAGGAAACAAAAGAAAATTTTGATTAGTGTAGTGAAGCCCAAGAATCTTCAATCATCTTATAACATGTGCCAAAGAAAGAAAAAGAGAAGAATGAAAATTTTGATACAGAGGTAATAAGGATGTCCTAGATTAGCTCGTATGTTCTTCAAAAGAATATGAACTCATGTGCATGATGTATTCTTTATTTCACTTTCATTAGTCGACTAAAATTTTTAGTGCATAAATCATTCCACACACAATAGTAGGCATTAGGATTCATACATTTGCTCATTTTCACCATGTTTGTTCATTGATGCATGTGTTTTTAGTCATTATTATAGGCACATTTTTCCTTGATTTCATGTGTAGATTAGTCATTTATTTGATTTATTATGCATGAAATGTCATAGATGGCATGTTTCTATTGAATACATCAAATTATATGATTTTAACAGTTTTATATAATATATTACACATCCCAAGTACTTACAAATTTTTGTGCATTTTCGAGTACAGGGAAGATCCACATACTAGTTGCTACCGACCTGGTAACAATCGGTGGTACCGACTTGATGTTAGTGATGGACCCAAAAACTCACCCAGAGTCGGTGCTACTGACAACCAAAGTCTGTGGTACCAAAACAACATCAGTAAGCCCCAACATGAATAGAGAAAACTCGGTGCTACCAAGTTTCCAACTCGGTACTACCGAGTTGACGTCAGGGTGGCAGTTCAAAAATCCCAAAACTTAGTGCTATCGAGTCCAATCAATAGTACTGACATGATCGGGATCGCGTGACTAAACCTAAGTGACTCGGTACTACCGACTCACCTACTCAGTACTACCGAGTCTGCCTGATCAGGCCATCCGCAGATTTCACTCCAATCCAATGGTGGATGTTATTTCGTACTCTAAGTGCCTTCTATGACTTATGGGGACGATGGCCAAACAAGAGGGGGTAGCTATTTTTATTGCATGACAACCAAAAAGAGAGAAGAGAAGAAATGCGGATTAAAATCTTCAATCGAGGAGATCCAAGCACCATCGGAGGATGATTCTATAGTCAGTAGACAACATAACACACATACGACATAGGGGATCTTCCGGACGGACAGAGATTCAGGGGTTACCTTAGTTTCATAATGTTTCCCACATTTTTCTTCTTCCTTTACATGTATTCGTTGATGAAAACTATGCAAGGCTAAAAACCTTTATTCCTTAGGATCTGGGAGTATCCCGGATATACACTATGATTGATTTCTATGCATTAATATCAATTTTATCTCTTTTTACTGGATATAAATCTATGAAAGCTTTGTGTTCTACTTGTGCTTGATCACCATGAGTGGATTGATAGATGCTTAGTCATCTCGAGAGAGAGGTTGAGGGTCAGAAAGCATAGATTTACCTATGTATTGTGCTCTTTGGGAAACGTGGAGTGTAAACGTGAGGAGAAACCCAAAGAATAATCATAAAGCATCTAACTAATCAACCAATAACTGCGGAAGTGGGATTGACATTAGATTAGGTAGTGAATTACACCGTGGGAGCAGGTAATTCTGGCTATAGGCTCCTTATCTAGGGATTGAGATAATAAATGTTAGTGGGTGTGAGGTCAATTATTAGTATAATCCATGGTGAAACCACTATCCAAAGAAATTCATTCCATCTCTGATTAATTCAACTGTTAAATTCATTTTGTTTCTGCATTTGTTCTTTAACTCAAACCAATTCAACTTTTTACAATCGGCTTAACTGATTTGACTGCAGTTAGTAGTAGTCTACTGGAGATATGCTTCCCCGTGTTCGAGTCGGGCCTCACAAGGCCTTATTACTTCGATACTTCCACTTGCATATTGCGCATGGCAAAATTGTGTCAAGTTTCTGGCGTCGTTGCCAGGGAAGCGACAACATCCAACACTATGAGTGTTGTGGTCGTCCACTCTAGGAATTTTTTTTATACTTTTACTTTATTTTCCTTTCTTTTTAAATTTCTTCAATATGAATCATAAGATCTTTTTGATACATCATAAATTTATTGTGCTAATACCTACTTTTTACTTTTTCAAGGAAACTAGTGCATGGTGTGTACTAGAGCCATAGAATATGGAGAACCGTCCTCACCAAGATTTGGACAAGCAGAGCTCTTATAAGGAGAAAGGGAGTCTGGCATATCTTTGGACAGGTTCAATCAATCCCCTCCTCCAACACCTCCACCTGAGAGACTTGTGACACTAGAAGAACCAGAAATAGCAAAAATGGAGGGAGAAGAAGAACTAACAGTATGGGAAAGGGTAAAAGCTTCGTCATATATGGCCCAGAAAGGACCCATCAGGCTTACTACAATATATCTTAAGCTATTTTCATTTTCACTGGAGAATAGTGCAAAGTAATGGTTCAACAATCTTGATGATGAGATCATCGAGACATGGGATTTGAGGATAGATGCATTCTTTGGGTGCTACTTCCCTCCACAAAAGACTAATGACCTAGTGAAGAAGATTTACAACTTCAAACAAAAAGTTGATGAGTCATATTTAGAGGCATGTGAGAGGTTTCAGAATATGCTGAGGAAAGTGCATCATCATGGAATTGATCTACTGAGGCAGGCCAAGACCTTCTACTATGGCCTACACAAAGGGGAGAGAACAACTCTTGACAGTGCAGGAGTTGGGTTCTTCTTCAACAATAAGCACGCTCACTGCCATGAGATCCTCAAGAACATATCTAAAAAATAATCATGGGGAGAAGAAAGAGAGCCACCGACAACCATTAAAAGTGTCGGGGAATCCAAGGTGATATCTGCTCTAAATGAGAAGTTAGATATGATTGCTCAGAAACTATGTGCTATAGACAGATTTCCTACTGAGGAAGAAGGAGAGTGCAAGTATGTATGCCATGGGCAATACAGGAACAATGACTATTCTTGGAAGAATGACCCCAAATTCTCTTGAAAGGATTCTAACAATTTTCAATAGGATCCATCATAGGCACAAAAAAAACATCCAAAGCCACAACAGTATGGTAGCCAAGCACATTATCAACTAGAGCAATAGAAAATTGATAAGATTGAAGAAATGTTGGACAAGCTATTGAGTCAGAATGAGCTGCAAATTGCACAAACTCAAAGGGATCTTAAAAATAAAGGGGCACAGATTCACAACATAGAGACACATACCTCTTAGCTAGTGTTAGATGTGAGTGCATTAAAGAAACCAACCCAACAAGGATTTTCGGCGAACACCAATGTACCTTTTGAGAATCAACATGTGAAAGTTGTTCTACTATGCAGTGGAAAGATGCTACTGAATGATGCATCACATGGTACAGTTGCAGAAGAAGCTACAAATCACTCTATACCAGTGGATGCAGAAGAACTAGACATGTCAGCATAGGATAAGACTAAAAAGGAGCAAGTTGATGAGGTTGGGGTTAATAAAACTCAAGCTTAAGCAAGTTGATGAGGTTGGGGTTAATAAAACTCAGGCTTATATCTCGCCTCACCAAAGGGAACCTATAGTTCCTGTGCCCTTTTCGAATAGTTTGAAGGTGACTAAGATGAACTGACAGTTCAAAAATTTCTAGATAATTTTTGGAAGTTATCTGTGAACATTCCCTTAATAGACACTATTGAGCAGATACTATCTTTTGGGAAGTTTTTGAAGGATATAATTACAAAGAAGAGAAAGATACCAGAGTTTGATGTCGTGGTTCTGAAGGAGCAGGTTAGCACTTTCATCTTGGAGACACTACCTCCTAAAAGATAGGATCCTGGATGCTTCAATATCACATGCTACATAGGTAAGACAAAATTTGGAGAGGCTTTATGTGATTCAGGGGTGAGTATAAATCTGATGCCCATATCTACCTTCAAGAAGCTCAAACTTTAGGAATCCAGGAAGAGCATCATGGCAATCTAGTTGGCAGACAACTCAGTAGTTAAGGCATATGGTATATGCGAGCATGTCCTGGTGAAAGTAGATAGGTTCATTTTTCCTACAGAATTTGTAGTGATGGAAATGAAAGATGACCATGGCAATGAGCTTCTACTTGGAAGATCGTTTCAAGCCACTACATACATGATACTTGAGATGGGAAGAGGACATCTGAATATGGGAATCTAATATGAGAGTTTCGATATCAAGATACCGAAGCATTCTCAAGCCACAGGAGATAAGGTGCAATGCAACATGCTTCAGCACATGAATATCAAGTTTTCTCTATTTCTAGGGAAGCCATTCCTGAATATGGCCCATATTATGACTAAAGTATAAAGAGGAACTCTAGCAGTGGATATCCTAAAAAATACAAAGGTGATTTCGCTGACTCAAGCGATACGCTACCCAGACAATAAGGGAGAGGACTATGACACTGCTGCCAAAGAAGAAGCCATAGCTGATTCTATGATACAGTCATCACCCCAGCTACCCTTAGAAGCATTCTTGATGAATAGAATGGAGGGCAACATCTGCAAAAACCATCTAGAGGAGTGTGTTTTGATGCTAAAGGCAGTACCTTGCTACTATGCAAGACACTTTCAAGACCTTAGACCACCGCCACCACCATTGGTCTCGTCTCTATTGAGCCCGCTGGACCTGGAACTGAAGCCATTACCACCACACATGAAGTATGTCTTCTTAGATATAGAGAAAAAGCTCCCAGTGATCATATCATCTTCTTTGAGTGGTGAAGAGGAAGGAGAGTTACTCACTGTCCTGAAAACCCACCGAGCTGCATTTGGGTGGCCCATAGATGACATAAAAGGGATCTATCCAACCTTGTGCCAACACAAGATTTGGCTCAAAGAAGGAGCTAAGGTAATTGTCCAACCTCAGAGATGTCTCAATCTGATTATGACTGAGGCGGTTAATAAGGAAGTTGTCAAGCTGTTGTCAGCATGTATAATCTATGAAATTTCTAATTCAATGTGGGTTAGTCCTACCCAAGTATTTCCTAAGAAAGGGGGATCATATTCACTACTAATGCGGCTAATGAATTGATTTCCACTAGGCTAGTGATGGGATGGAGAGTGTATATAGATTATCGCCGGTTAAATGCAGCCACTCTTAAAGATTATTCCCCTTTACCTTTTATTGATCAGATCTTGGAACAATTATCTGGTCGTTCGCACTTTTGTTTTCTTGATGGGTATTTTGAGTATAATCAAATTCACATAGATCCTAAGTATCAAGAGAAATCCACTTTCACCTTCCCGTATGGCACGTTCGCATACCAACAAATGCCTTTTGATCTTTGTAACGCCCATGCTACGTTTCAATGTTGTATGCTAGCCATTTTTTCTGATATGGTAGAGTGGTGCTTAGAGGTTTTTATGGATGATTTTTCTGTGTATGGGGAATCTTTCAATGATTGTATATATAACCTTGATAGGGTGCTACAGAGATCTGAGGACACTCACCTAGTTATAAACTGGGAGAAGTGTCACATGATGGTAAGTGAAGGGATTGTTCTTGGACACAAGGTGTCCAACAAAGGCATGGAAGTGGATCCAATAAAGATTGAAGTAATCTCCACACTACCTCTACTAACATCGGTGAAAGGAGTAAGGAGATTTTAGGACACGCTAGATTTTACCATCATTTTATCAAGGATTTCTTGAAAATTGTCAAACCATTGTCTGAACTTTTAGAGAAAGACGTTGAGTTTTCCTTTGATGAGCGTTGTTTAAAAGCTTTTGAAATCCTTAAAGAAAAACTGATCTTTGCGCCGAATGTGCCGACTCCTGATTGGAGCCTTCCATTTGAGTTGATACGTGACGCATCAGATTATGCAGTTGGAGCTATGTTGGGTCAATGCATAGACAAGAGTCCAACTATCATATATTATGTGTCAAAGACTTTGAATGATGCACATATGAATTACACTACTACTGAAAAGGAACTGCTAGTGGTAGTGTTTGCTTTTGAAAAATTCAACCAATACCAAGTTGGGGCTAAAGTGATAGTTTGGATTGACCATGCTACCATCAAATACTTGTTACAAAAGAAAGATGCCAAACCCAGATTCATTATGTGGATTCTTTTCCTTCAGGAATTTGACATTGAAATTAGAGACAAGACAGGGGTAGAGAATGTTGTAGCCGATCATTTGTCTAGGTTAGAAATAGGACAAAAAATACATAGCCATCCCCACTATTGAGGAATTCCCAGATGAGAAATTGTGTGCGATTAAAACTAAAGATCAATCCTTGGTTTGCATATATTGTTTTGTTTTTGGAAAATTGGGTAAATATATTCCAAAAACCCCTGAGAAGGGGACAAAGTTACAAGCCACACCCACACATGTGACTAAACACTCCTAAGAATTGGTTATAGTAGATCCCAATCCCTTGCAATAGTAGGAGAAATATCAAGACACAATTTAAAAGTAAAATACATTCTCTTAATCTCTAGAGCTAAACGGTCGAAGATGACAACAAAGTCTGAAGCGCCACCATTATGCAGTCGTTTATTGCGTTCCTCCCAAATGAAGTGGACAACACTAGTAATGGCCCAAAGTTCAATGATTCTGGACTATTTTGACCTTTTACCAAGGTCATTAAGGAAACCATATAGAGAATAAGAGGACCTGATGTTGAGTTTAAGTTGAGCTCGAACCCAAATATATTTCCAGTATTTGCAGCCCACAAACAAATGGGCAATCGAGTCATTGTGTTGGCCACACAATAACTCGATTGCCCATTTGTTTGAGTATGTGTCAAATATTGTTAATTACCTACCTTGTAAGGAATTATCTGTAGATTAAGGGTATCAAGAGAAAAAATGAAATTTGCACTCATTGAAGATTTGTATTTGGGATGACCCGATTCTTCTTAAACAATGTAGGGATGGTTGTTAAAAAGATGACCCAAATGTGAGGTAGAGAGCATCTTGTCACACTGTCATTCTCTACCCATAGAGGAACACCATGCTAGCTCTAGGACTGCGACTAAAGTTCTAGAGGATGGGTTTTATTGGCCTACCATGTTTAAAGATGCTCACAACTTTGTTCATCATTGTGATGCATGTCAACGTCTAGGTAATATCTCTAAGTGGCACGAGATGCCCTTAAATGTTAGGAGGTTGTGGTTTTTGATCTTTGGGGTATAGATTTTATGCACCCACTTGTGTCGTCTAATTCCAATCTTTATATATTACTTATAGTTGATTTTGTGTCTAAGTGGGTACAAGCAATTCCAACCCGCACCAATGATGCACATGTAGTGTGCAAGTTTGTGAAGGAATACATTTTCTTCAGGTTTGGTGTCCCCCACCTAATTATTAGTGATGGTGGATCCCACTTCACTAATAGGTAGTTTGGAGTTTTACTGAGCGAATATGGGGTGAAGTACCGAGTGGGTACTCCATATCACCCACAGACCCAAGGACATGTTGAGGTGTCCAATAGAAAGGTGAAGAAAAATTTGGAAAAGACGATCTCAACCAATAGGACGAACTGGAGTTATGTGCTAAGTGATGCTCTTTGGGCTTATAGAACCACCTACAAATCCCCAATAGGAACAACACCTTTTAGAGTGGTCTATGTCCGTGCATGCCATCTACCAATAGATCTTGAGCAAAAAGCTAAATGGGCCATGAAGAAGTTGAATTTCAACATAGATGAAGCGGATAGAAAGAGGCCTTTGGAGCTTAATGAATTAGATGAGTTTAGGATGGATGCTTATGAAAGCTCTAGGATATATAAGGAAAGGATAGAAAATTCATGATAGACACATTCTAAATAGGGTGTTTCTCCCAGGTCAGAAAGTCCTCCTTTTCAATTCTAGGCTTAGGTTGCATCCGGGTAAGTTAAGGTCCAAGTGGAGTGGACCGTTTGTGATTGAAAAAGTCTTTCCCCATTGTGATGTGAACATTGTAGATCGGAACATGTTGTTTCTTGTAAATGGCCAAAGATTAAAGCACTATTTTGGAGGGGAGGTAGAGCCACAGATAGAGGAGGTGAAACTTTTCACAGTTCTGTAGATTCTTGCTCTAAAGACCATCTAGTCTAGGACGTTAAACAATGTTGCTTGTTGGGAGGCAACCCAACTTTTATTACATTGTTTTTATATTCAATTTCCATTTTTTAGTTGTCACTTTACTAAAATTTCTATAAAAATGGTACCTTGACTCATTTTTGGAGTGTGCAGGGCTTAAAATCGGTACCACTGAGTTTAGCAATCGGTGGCACCAAAATGAGGTCAGCATTTTGTCCGTAACTACAACACATACTCGGTACCACCGACTCAACTGGTATGTACCACTGAGTCTCTAAAGATCTTTTGAGCGCTCACTGATAAGGACTTAGTACCATCGACTTTTCAATTGGTACTACTAACTTTTGGATGCCCCAGGTTCGGCCGAGCCCACAAATTCAAAAGCACTGAAAATTTCATGAACTCGATACTACCGACCCTAAAGTCGATACTACTGACTCGCCATGTCAGCAATCTGGGTGTTTGTGATCCAACACCCATGACGTGATTCATGAGCAGTCGGTGGTAACGATTTGCGACAACAATCGGTACTACCGAGTCATCATCGGTACCACCGACTCAGGGCGATCTGCACCATCAATGTCAGCCAATCGCAAATTGTCGATGCAATCAACCACAGATTGTGCTAGCCAACTCGGTACCACCGACTCGAAAGTCAGTAGTACCGACTCTACCACGTTCATCTATATAAGGAGGGGTGGTGGAGCCATTTTATTAACACCTGCAATATGCACTCCTCCTACATTTTAGAGTAAGGCTGCACCAAGCGTTGACGGTCTTTCCCGAGCTTCTATTCTCTTAACCTCCTTCTTGCATCAATGACATGGCTCCTAGAAGAGGAGTTATTCCCCCACAGGGCGAGTTGGTCCCCCAGACAACCTGCATTCAACACCCATCCTTAGAGATAAGGAAGCTATATGAAGAGTTGCAGACAAGGCAGATCATCCCAACGTGATATGGTGATCACACATTGATCGAAAGGGTGGGCTTTACTGACAACATGTGACGGGTATGTCAGAAGTAAGAAATGGAGGGAGATAATCCTTTCTTCAATGATTGGCAGACCTACCCAGATCTCATCCTGGAGTTCTTAGCATCACTTGATGTTCTCATCACCCCCGAGCAGAAGATAGGAGGCAAATGGTGGGAAGGCAAGGTCAACTTCTGCCTCTTCAACAACAACTATTTTATCACCCTGAGGACCTTGAACCATATCTTCAAATGGGATCACATCCCAGAATGCTTGGCCCCATCTGATTTTGACTATGACTTGGCCTGGGAGCAGTTGACTGAGGTGCCAAAAGGATTTTGTATAAACTGGCATATTAGTTCTGTTACTGATATCAAGCATCCTTTTGCTTGTATCCTTCACCGCCTCTACACCAATACTATTTTTTCTCGATCCGATCAAGCTCAAGGTAAGGTCTAAAAGGTGGACCTCTACTTTCTCTATAGGCTATTGGAAGGGGAGACTATTAACTTTAGAGCTTTCCTTCTGCTCCATATGATTTTTGTGAGGCACAATGTGATAAGGAAGGCACTAATTTTATTTGGGGGTCTCATCACCCCTATTTCTCTACATTTATGCCTTGAATTGTCCACCCTTAAGCCATTGGAGGATATAACAAAGCTGGACCTCCTACACTTATGTAAGGCACACCTTCTCCAATGCCACCACAATGTGCTCCATGCGCATTGCACGTGCCAAGGATTGTTTCAGGAGCGGAGCCTCCCCGACCCTATCTTCAACTTGTGTGGGGTGAACCATCTCCGGTGGCCACTGAACAAGGGGGAAGTAGAAGATCTGCCCATGGCAGCAGCTCAGGGCAATGACGAGGAGTACAGTAGTGACGACAATGACAAAGTTGAGGAGATGGAGCCCACCATTCCCATTACTAGGAGAGCGGTCCCACACAAATGGGCCCGTACATATGCTTCCTTGACTTCCTATGCCCCACCCCCTTCCCAGGAGGATCAAGGCCTGTACAGTATGGCAGGTATGTATACCATGTTGTAGGAGATCCAGACTGGACATCATCCGCATCAGGAGACGCTAGCTAGTGTGCATGACATTCAAGGAAGGTTGTACCAGAAACAACAGGTGATTTACGAGAATGAATACCTTCTCTTGGCCAACCAAGAGAATTTTCACATACGCATGTAGAAGATGGAGCAATATTAGTAGTCTTTCTTTGACAGCTACCAGAACCGTGGATACTTCACGGAGTACCCATTGTCGCCGCCAATGCCTACAAACGTCTAACCTCTAATTCTAGGGAATGCTCCCTCCACACGACCGCAACATGCCACGTCCACCATTCTGAGCCCTGGTACCTCTGTTCCACCTCTTGGGTGCAAGTATTGACTATGCGGACATAGTCATATTCAAGCTTAGGGGGGTGCTGGAACAACATTCTATCCTTTTTCTTATTCTTTTAGTTATTTTATTTTTAGTTGTGCAAGTGTAGGATCCACGTCTATCTAGTGTAATTGTGGAGTAGTAAATGCATGGTTTTGTGTTTGAATAAATTGTACTCTTTGTGTTGTTGTGTGAAAAAAATCCATATCCTTAAAAGCTTAAACTGCAAAATCTTTTTGTAACACCACTTGAGGAAGTGTTTGAACTAGTTAGCTCATTAGGACTTAGGACATATATGAAAGCCTGAATCAACTCGGGAATGTGAATGATGAAGATGTTAAGCCTAAACTGACCAAACTATAACGATAATGATACCTTAAATGAAAATATAAGAAATAAACCTTTAGATCACCCAGAACACAGGCCAATTAAGAGGGACACATCATAATATAACGAAAGGCATTGTCTCTTAGTTGTGTGATTCCATTTCTTTTCCATTCATTTTTGACTCACCACCTCAAAATTCATGAGTACACCAAATTATTTTCTTTGATTGCATTGCATGTCATGATAGGAACATATTAGTTAGTTTTCTTGCATTTGAAAAAGTAAGAAAAACATTGCATTTGTATGCATTAACTTTAGCGCATACCATCTTATTATCTTTCATAACACAATTCATGTAGTTGCATACATTTCAATATTGCATGCATATTTTACTGAACATGTGGATTTTAATTCCAAGTTATGAAGCTAAAGTGCAGGGATATACTTCCAAGAAAAAAAGAATAATGAAGGCAAGAAGCATAAAAATTAGCCTTTTTGAAAGGAAAAAAAAGAAAATTGTTCAAAAGAAACAAGGAGAAAGTATATCCCACACATTTGTTTAGTGATGATTTAATCCACATGTGCATTCTTTTGAGTTGTCAAACAATCTTGACTTGTTCATACATGCATTATTTCATTAAAAGAAAAAAAAATAGGCATTAGGATTCATGCATGACATTCTTTTCATCTGTCTAGGTTCGTTATTCTCGATGCATAAATAGGTTGCATGTACTTATGAATTTTAATCTGCCACCCATCTTGAATCATTAATTGCTCTTATTGGTAGGCCACTCTAATGATTTATCTCCTCATTCATACTTATATGGAGATCTGCTTCCAAGTAGTTGGTAGTTAGGAAAGAGAAATTTAGTGTAGGGAATCACACAATACACCAATTGAATGTCTGAGTAATTATGATGTTAACTGCTTTCTTGATAGTGCCATTGACTGAAGGTGGACATCTTTTATGGAAGTTTTTGGTCACTTTAGAGTAGTTATCAGTTCATTGGTTAGTGAAGGCCGGTTTAGGGCTCAATAGGTGAATTTGATTAAGAAAGGAATGTATATGTTATGTCCTTTTGCTGGATCTTGTCAAATAGATCTGAGAGAGTGTTGCTCGAGGACGAGCAACATTTAAGCTTAGGGGAATTTGATGCATGTGTTTTTAGTCATTATTATAGGCACATTTTCCCTTGATTTCATGTGTAGATTAGTCATTTATTTGATTTATTATGCATGAAATGTCATAGATGGCATGTTTATATTGAATGCATCAAATTATGTGATTTTAATTGTTTTATGTAATATTTTACACATCCCAAGTACTTATGATGTTTTTGTGCATTTTCAGGTACAAGGAAGATCCACAGACTCAGTGCTACCGAATTGATAACAGTCAGTGGTACCATACTTGACATCATTGACGAACCCAAAGTGCTACTGACAACTGAAGTTGGTGGTACCGAAACAACATCATTAAGCCCCAGCATGAATCGAGAAAAATTGATGCTACTGAGTTGACGTCAGGGAGGCAGTTCAAAAATCACAAAACTCGGTGCTATCGAGTCCAGTCGATAGTACCAACACGATCAGGATCACGAGACTAAACCTAAGTGATTCAGTACTACCGACTCATCTAGTCAGTACTACCGAGTCTGTCCGATCATGCCATCCATAGATTTCACTCCAATCTAACAGTGGATGTTATTCCAAACCCTAAGTGCCTTCTATGACTTAGGGGGCGACAACCAGATGAGAGGGGGTAGCTGTTTTCATTGCACGACAATCGAAAAGAGAGAAGAGAAGAATTGAGGATCGAAAGATTCAACCAAGGAGATCCAAGCACCTCCGGAGGATGATTCTACAGTCGAAAGCTAGCAAAACACACATACAACAGAGGGCATCTTCCGGATAGGCAGAGATTCAGGGGTTACCTTAGTTTCCTAATGTTTCCCACATTTTTCTTCTTCCTTTCTATGTATTTGTTGATGTAAACCATGCAAGGCTAAAAACCTTTATTTCTTAGGATCCAAGAGTAGCCCAAATATACACTGTGATTGATTTCTATGCATTAATATCAATTTTATCTCTTTTTAATGGATATAAATCTATTAAAGCGTTGTGTTCTACTTGTGCTTGATCACCATGAGTGGATTGATAGACAGTCATCTTGAGAGAGAGGTTGAGGGTCAGAAAGCATAGATTTACTCATGTATTGTGCCCTTTGGGAAAAGTCGAGTGTAAACAGGAGGAGAAACCCAGAGAATAATCATAAAGCATCTAACTAATCAACTGATAACTGTGAAAGTGGGAATGTCATTAGATTCGGTAGTGAATTACACTGTGAGAGTAGGTAATTCTGGCTACAGGCTCCTTATCCAAGGATTGAGATAATAGATGTTAGTGGGTGTGAGGTCAATTATTAGTGTTATCTGTGGTGAAACCATTGTCCTAAGGAATTCATTCCATCTCTGATTAATTCAACCATTAAATTCATTTTGTTTCTACATTTGTTCTTTAACTCAAACCAATTCAACCTTTTACAACCAACTTAGCTAATTTGACTGCAGTTAGTAGTAGTCTACTAGAGAGATGCTTTCCCATATTTGACTCAAGCCTCATAAGGCCTTATTACTTCGATACATCCACTTGCATATTATGCACGACAAAATCGTGTCATTCATCATGTTTTATTTTTGCATAAATGATTCAGACGTTACTTGTGACTCTTCATTATCCACCACTTCATTCCATTCATTGCTCTTATTGGTAGGCCACAAATTTGATTGATCTCCTTATTTATTCTTATAAGGAGAGCTGGTTCCAATTAGTTAGTACATAGGAAAGCGTAATGTAGATAGGGAATCACATGATGCACCAAGTGAATGTATGATTGACTATGATGTTAACTACTCTATTGATAGTGTTTCAATGATTCGAGGATGGACATCTTTTATGGATAATTTTGGTAACTAGAGAGTAGTTAATTGTTCAGTGGTCAGTGAAGGACAGTTTGGGACATCCAGGTGGGGATAGTTGAGAATGTAAATTCATATCATGCATCCTTTTCTTGACTTTTCTCAAATAGATCTAACGGTGTGTTTCTCGAGGATGAGCAATATTTAAGCTTTAGGGATTTTGATGCACTAGATAATTATCATTTTCACAGGCTTTTTACTATGTATTATGTGCACTTATTGCCTGTTTTCATATTAATTTTGCATGATTTATCATTAGTATCCTGTAACACTTAATTGCATCAATTATTCATTATTTTGGAGCTTATGTTCATTTTTGTCATATTTCAGGTTATTTACAAGAAAAGACAATTCTATACTACTGACAAACCTATTGGTGGTACCAACATTTGACAAAAAGGAACATGTTGAATTAAATCTACTCAACAATACTGACATAAGAATTGGTACTACCGACATCTTAATAGGAGCATTTAGAATGAATCTCCAGACTACAGACTGTCAGCTAGGTAGTACAAACTTGTACAGAAAATTCAATAGGGAAGGTCAGAGAAAATCTCAGTACGACTGACAGACAACTTGGTAGTACCGACAACTTACACAAGATTGTGACTAAATGAGGGTGTCGATACTATCGACACCAAGTCAGTATTACTGACTTGATCCGATCAGGGCAGATCGAGAATTATAATTAATCTAATGCTCGGGACTTAATGACACCCTAAGTCAATTCTATAACTTAGGTAGGGTGTGGACATACCTAGGAAACATGTTCTATTCCATTGCATGATAGCCGAGAGCCGAGAGAGGAGAAAGGAGAGGAGACGTCCACATTTTGGATGATTCATGCACCTCCGGAGGGCGGATTTGAAGCCAGAGGATAGAAAATCATCAAGTTCATTAGAGAGAGTCATACGGAAGAGCTTCTCCAGGAGGTTACTTTAGTTTTATAATGTTTACCATGTTTATCTTCTCTTTTCCTATGTGTATGGTAGTAGAAATCATGCAGGGTTAATCCCCTTTGTTCCTTAGGACCCGAGAGTAGCTTGATTCTACATTATAATTGACAGTTATGGATTAATATCCATGTTTCTCTTGATTTTTTGACATATTTCTACGAGATCATCACAACTTATCTATGCTTGACCCCCATAGGTAGTTGTTTAAACTGTTAATTTCTTCGAGAGAGGGATTAAGAGCTAGAAAACTCATATATATACACAATTTTATATTGTACCTCGAGAGAGGGCCAACAATTGTGAACATAATAACCCAGAGTATTCAGTAAAACACCTAACTAATGACTCAATTTCTATGAGAGTGGGATTGGTATTAGATTAGGTAGTGAATTACGCTACGAGAGTGGGTAATTCTTGCTACAGGTCTCTTAGTCCAGGGTTAGGAGAGATCAATATTAATGAAATGATATTAATTGTAATGTGAACTGAGGTGAAACCATAATCCTAAGGAATCCATTACATCATTGATCACAAACCAATTGATTTAGTTTACTTTTTGCAATTAGTCAATTAATCATTCAATCACCTTTTTCATCAATCTAGATGATTGAATCATAGTTAGTAGTAGTCTCTAGAGTATGTTTCCTTGTGTTCGATATCTAGGCGAGTTGTCATCTCCAGGCGCTT
This sequence comes from Alisma plantago-aquatica, assembly GCA_963693085.1. Classification (NCBI taxonomy): domain Eukaryota; kingdom Viridiplantae; phylum Streptophyta; class Magnoliopsida; order Alismatales; family Alismataceae; genus Alisma; species Alisma plantago-aquatica. Next base: position 355,788,234 of record OY856410.1, on the reverse strand, counting down.
CCTTGATGATCAACCATTACTCCAAGATCCCACTCTTCACCAAGAAGGAATTCCATCCGAGCTAGCTGCTTCTCATCCCATCTCCAAGGCACACCTTGTTCTTCAAAGAGATGAGTAGAGGAAGTGCTACACCAAACTCCATAAACATTATCTTAAAGCCACATTGTATAGAGATACATTATTCATTGAGCGGATTGGCTTCACCAAGAACATGCACAAAGTATGCACACGTGAAGGGATGATTACAACTCACCCAATGCTCTGTGGTTTGCCAACTTATGTAGAGATCACCCTCAAGTTTTCTTCTTCTCTCAAGGTTTTCTTCCTCATGCATCATGCCAAATTTAGCGAATGGGAACCCAACTGGGCAAGTCCAGATCTACAACACCAATGAAAAGCTTTCATATTGGAGGCATTCAATATTATTTTGTGGTGGGCAAACCAGGGCATGTGATGTGACCTCATTGATTTTGATATTTCCATGATGTGGCGTATTAGTTGGATAGTGTTAGGATCACTAGGCATCACTCCACCATCATCAAAATCGAGCAATGATTGACCCTCCTTGTACATCGACTAGTGACAAAAACATTATTTTCCTGATTAACACAAGACCGCAGGAAGATCCATTAATCAATTTTAAATGTACTGGAAAATTCTATAATAGGGAAGTGAATGGGTAAACCCACGCACAGTGTTCTTAGGTAACACATACTAGGTGGCCAAAAGTGAGAAGAGGAATCTTCCAATACATTTCAATGGTCTCATCATCCACATTGACATGCACATCAACCTCAATCGTCTCTTGAATCCAGCCAGTTGAGATGAAGGGGAACCTGGATTTTAAACACTTACACAATGTGATGTTCTTCACCAAGCGTGGACAATTCATGTATGCTATCTCCAAGATAGTTGAGCAAGCTATCCTAGATCCCATCTTTGACCTTTCATATCTTGACTACCTTCACTAGTTGGACGATGATGTGGGAGACAATGTTGATAAGCACACTGACAATGATAACAAGGAGGAGGATATGGAAGAGGAAGCTACTCTAGTGAGTTCTAGAAGGTGGTCTTATCATACTCCTCACTTCCATGGAACATCCTCCTCCACTTTGACTTATCCGCATGATGCACCATTTTCTTTTGAGGACATACACAACATGCTCAATACTATTGATATGGGCCAACAACATCAACAAGCAACCATGACACAACTCAGATCACATCAAGAGAGGATTTTTCATAATCAGAAGAAAATTTTCATGCACCACTAGGAGATATTCGCCAATGAGATTCCATTGTTTATCAACCAGGACAACATTCATCAACATCTACAATGCATAGAGTACATGTAGCAACCTCTATAAGATCATTATTAGAGGACTAGAGACTTTGCTAACTACCTACATCCACCAACAATGTGAGCTCATCCGCCATAGTTTTCCGACACTTTTTATCCACCAAATCCAAACTTTTCACCTAGAACCTTCCCTCTACATTACACATGAATTCATGGTAGTCCCATTCCACCACCAAGTTTACATTCTGATAATGTAGGCATTATCAAAATTTATACATGGAGATATGGAAATGGAATCTTTATCTTGCATCTTTCTATAGTTTTTTCTTCCTATTTATCATGAGTTTTTCATGTTTTCTTTCCAATATACTTTTCTTTTGTTCATGTAATCCACAACTAACTAATGTAATATTGTATTTAGAATTAAGTTCTCACATGTCATTTTTGGTCAAGGTCAATGTGTACCCCTTAAATGAAAAAAAAATAATTGTCTTTTTTTAGAGTACACTACATTAGGCATTGAGTAGAATAATCAATCTAAATACATATGTGAGGAACTTTGTACCCAATCAACCCTTGGCTTATGGCAATAGGATTGTGTTGAGTTCAATCTGATCGTGCGATTACATGACCCTTTATGTTAATTCAAGAATAAATTTAGATCACCTTGATGCATGAGATAAAATAAGAGAGACTTGTCATGGTTAAGGGGATTACACCTCATAGTGACATGATATCATCCACCCTCATGTCATTATCACCACCATAGGATGAATACATGATCCAAATTATTTTTCTTTATTGATTGCATTACATGGCATGATAGGAAACATATATTGTTATGTTTGTATTTGAAAATGAAAAGAAAGTTGCATGAGTAGTTCATTTTTACAATAATTTGCATAAAAAATACATACAGTATGCATATTGCATAGCATTGTTCATAAGGTATTATTTGGTATTCTTCATATCTTATATTATTAAAGACAACAAAAAGTTGTACACCCTTACTCCTCTGAGTTTTGTGAAAGTCCTATGATATACATCATATATACATCATTAATAGACAGGACATATAAAATAAAAGAAAATAGTTGAAAAAATGAAAAAATATTATAAAATAGAAAAAGAAAAATGAGTGGAAAAATGAGAATGGAGGAAAAGGACTTGAAAATGAGAATAATATCTCTCTAAAGAACAAATTGAGATTGTGGAATTTTTCTCAAGACTACCTTTGCACCTATACTCATCATTAGGATGAGGCATCTACTACATGCAACATTCCACCACAAACAATATGCAATAGGAGGCATCAAATTTCATTTCATCCATCATTTAGGCACATCACTTTTGTCAGTTTGCATAAATAATGTGGATTGTGTGTGAATCTTATTCGATGTCATCCATTCCATTCATCACTACACTAAATGGTACGCCACCATATGTTTTCTTCCTCATTCATTCATTTTTAGGGGTTGCACCCATTTATATGATAAATTCTCAATAGAGAATTGTACATAGGGGATCTGTGATCCACTCAAAATATTTTGGATTTTCCTTGATATCTCTCTACTTCAACCTATTTGTGTATTTGGTGATCTAATTTTGATGTCTTGCTTTGTCATAATTGGTCGCTTTATAGTAGTTGACGACTTTATGGTTAGAGAGGACTAATTTGTGTTTGTCAAGTGCATGATTATTAGGATGATTCTGTTATATGTCTTTCATTTGACTGCTTCAACCAAATCCTAGGTAGTGCTTCTCAAGAACAAGCAGTTAACATGCTTAGGGGGTCATTATGCACATATTTTTATTGTTATTTTGTAAGATATTATAGGTGAAATTATATGGATAAATCTCTATTATTTACATGTTTCATGTATCATATACTAATGTAGCTTCTACAACTCTTGTGCATATGTTTTCTCAATTATAAATGAATTTTGTTCAAAATTATTTTGTATATATCATCTTAATGCATAGATTGCTTCATTGCAAACAAAACAAGCACATTTTTATGATGTCAATACCACTGACATCAATGTTGGTATGAACAACATGGATCAGAGAAGAGGCATGTCATAGAGTTATCTCTCTAGCACCAAGATACATCTCACTACCACCGATACATAGAGTCAATATTATTGACAGCCAACTCAGCAGCCCCGACAACATCGACTAGAGAGTTTTAGTATTATCTTAGTGCCATCGACTCTCAACTTGGTGGCACTGACACAACCCTATTTGAGTCAAATAAAAGAGCAAGTTGGTGGCACCCAATTCCAAGTCAGTACCACTGAGATGCCCCAAATGGTCGCAATTAAAAAAAGAAGCATCCAATGGTTTGTTGGATAAGTAACATTTTTAGCTTTTTAACTAAAAACTAAGGAGGTCAGTTAGATCAAGCACATAACATGTATTATGAGAGAATAAATACAGAACATAAGGTGATGTGGAGTCATGGAGAGAAGATCATCCTAGAAACCTTCAAGGCATAGTTTGATAGCCAAAGTGTTTTCCAATTGTGGCTATCTTGGGAGGGATCATCCTCATTCTTATCTTCAAGGGGATTTCCAGCTCTTTTCAAATTCTTCTCATCTAAATCTTCTTGTAATATCATGTTAAGAATGTGTATCTAATCTCCTTTCCTATAGGATCTGGGAGTAGCCCGTTGTTGATTTGTGCATGACAATCTTCATCTAAATATCAATTTCTTTGCTTCAAATTTTAATAATGGTGGTCAGTTCAATTTTCCACATTCTTTCTTGATCACCATAGATATACTTTAGATTCTTAATCATCATGAAATAGGGATCAATAATTGGAAAATTCATTATCAACATTATTAATAAAGGGAGATTGTGAGCTTGATTTGTCTAAAGGGAAATTGTAATCGTATAATCTCTTGTACTAAAACTACAAAAGTGGCTAATAATTAGGTTAAATAGTGTACTACAGTAAGACAACAGGTAGTACAAGCTACATGTGCCTAATCAAAGAAGTAAGGATTATTTATGTTAAATGATGATGATTCATGTATGGATTACACGGGGGCAAACCTTACTCCTAGATATTTCAGTTTTCATGATCTTAAAACCAGTTTACTCTGTTGTTCTTCATTTTAATATGTAGTTTAATTAAAATCATCAATATTTCCCTTAAGTTTAGCTAATAAAATTTATTTAATAGTAATATTTTGTCATCCCAATTCTCTAAGTTTGACAACTCAAGCTTCTTTAGGTCCCTTAATACTCAACACATTCACTTGCACATTCACACTCACGTTTTACACATGTTAATAGGAAACTCTCAAAGTTATCATTTTAGGGTTATGACTCTATCCCTAATTTTGTCTATCCACCAAGTCTCATGATTGATCTTACATAGTCAGAAATCTATTCGCTAGATTTTAAATAGGAATGATAATCTTTAAAAGTACTTCAATGATCTTTCATGATAACTGACTCATGATGTAACATAATATTCCTTGGTGATTCTAATCTTTTTGGCCCTTCATAACTACAATTGTAGGTCAAATGCCTGTGGTTCTCACTCATATCATGAACCTTTCCATCTGAGAGAAAAATAATGACACTCCAGTTTTGTTCATTTGTTCAACAATCAAGATCAATATGATCTCTTGCAAGATGTGGAGTTCATACTATTTAGTCTGCATTTCCCTATGTTTTCCTCCTACTAAATCCTCTTCCCTATGTTTCAGGAATGATGATTGAATTTATCACCACTACCCTTGGCTACATGTCATGCACAATCGAAAATCAACTTTCCTACATGTGAGTGAGTGAGGAAAAGTGTGCAACTCAGGCTACTGGTGCTCTGTGGAGCCAATCATTAATCTTGAAACTCTACTAGAGCCTTGGGTGATGGGATAAGGCATTACAATTTCTTTCTTTGGAGTCAAGTATAATTGTTCTTCAATTGAGATTTTTACAAGCCATTTTCAATTAGTTTCTTAATTGAAAGATCATGTATATAATCAATTTTAATCATATGGGAAATTTAATGGCCTCCATGTTCACCAGATTTCTTGATAAGATTAGATTTCTAGAAGCTCAACCTCTCATGCATAGTGCTAATGTAGTGCATAGTAACAGTATGGATTCTCTCATGCTTGATATTAATGTTCTTAAATCTGAAAACAAGAACAAAAATTTGACTTTGCAGGGTTTAGAATCAGAAAATAGAATATATCGTTCTAAGGTTGCTATGTTTGAAAATGAAAATGCTTCCTTGCTTGTTGAAGTCAATGTTCTGGAATCTTATTCTAGTTCTACTAGTAGAGATAATATTATTGCTTCTCTACACATTGATAGCGATTCTTTTTTGACCAAATCTCTTTTCTTAGAAAATAAACTTTTGCATGCTAGAGATAATAGCAATCATTTGTCTTCTACTATTTCTTCTCTTATGCATGGTAATCATGTTTGATATCCTCTTTGCTAATATTCTTAGTTGGTAAAAAGAATCTTAATGATATCCTACACCATACTATTAAACAAACTGGTAGATATGGTTTGGGGTATGATGGTAGCCAAAGGCAACAAAGGTAAAGGACCTCCAATCCTTCATAGAGAATCCTCTAGTTCTAGGTCTATGGGAACATGAAACTATTGTAATCTTTTTGGCCATTATTCTACTTGTTTTCCTTTTAGGAAAGAATCCAAGAGCAATAAGATTTGGGTTTCTAAGCTAACCCTTCCCGACTCAAAAACATGATTGGGGACCATTTCATCTTTCATCTTGTAGGTATCTTGCTAGTGGATTGACATGAGCTATGGATTTTCAAATTGACTTCTCAATCCACATGAAGGAAGAAAGAAGAGATGTGTATGGGGTGGCAACAAGTGGAAAAGAAAAGGTAAGTATAGAGGTAATGTTTTTCTTGCTTATATCCAATCCTAACCTATTCCTGTCAAGTTATTATGTACTATGCATACAATTTTTGAGTCAAAAGTGGTATCTTATGATTATCTTCACACTCTTTCTCAAAAATTGTTTCTAATGTTTTCATAGTGCATTACTAACTTGCTTTCACTTGTTTGGATATGGCTTATGTCTTTAGCATGCCTCTTAATATGCTTTTATGATATATATGTGCTTCTTGACAGTAGTTGTATCGGTCGAGTTTGTCCTATTAGAAACTCAACCGACAAGAACCAATAGGTGATGCCAACATATGTTGTCAGTCAAATTGCTAAAACATAGAACTCGACTGACAACACTATGCACAGAATATACAATTGGCTTTTTGGATGAGAATTTCCCTCTCAACTAAATTTTCTCAACCATTAGCCTTATTCTATGGCACTCCTTTTGGTTATATATTCATATTCCCATGCTTTAAATTTCCTATATTGCATACAACTTTATCTTTCTAATTGGTATATTTTGGTATCCCACATGTGGCATCCCTGTATCTTTTGATTACTTATCTTGAGTTGCTATGCAGGTTTTGATGATGATCTCTTTAGATCTTTTAGTTGTGTCTTAAAATTGCTTCTGTTGTGATCTAACTTGCTACATCTATATAGTTGTATATCCTGTTTTGATACAACCTTGAGGTTCATAGAGGTAATCATCTTTTGGTAATGATACATATTAATTAGTAGATTATATCTTTCATGCTTTTGAAACTACAATCTGCTAGTTTGGATATTTATCTACATCTACTCATAGATTTCTCTTTAACTTGTGCATCTTTTGCTATGATCTAGACCCTATTACTAGTCCTAACTTGTGATATCATTTACTAGTAGTTCATATACATGTAGTTCTTGCCATGTTTATCTTTTCATCAAGTGGTATTCAACTATATGCTATGATTGTATCTTGTTTCACACTTTCTCAAGATTGTTCTTTGAATTGGATTATCTTGATTTGCTTGCATAGCATTGAGATGCAGGATATATAGAGCTACATTGTATGTAGAAATTGGAGCATCCTTGATTTTGATGTAGATTTTTCTCCAGTGTCAGATTTTGATGCAAGACTAGTGTTTTTTATGCTGAAAAAACCTTTTGAACAAAACTCATTGTTTTTACATAAGCCCTTGATGCTTTTTGGGTGAATTTCGTCATCTTGAGGGTCAAAATTGTGATTCATTATTTTTTTGCAGTATTTTATCTTACCTTGATATTTTCTAGAAGTACATTATGGGTTGTTCAAATGCATGCATTGATCAATTTTATATACTATTCTTGGACAAACCCCTAGTTTTGCTCTTCTACTCTCTTTTTATATAGAATTTGTTATCTCCTTTCTTTTAACAAGTGGTGTTTCTTATCTGTTCATACCCCCACTTTTTGAAATGACAAAGGGGGAGAAAGCATGTCTTCTTCTGTAAAGAAGGGGGAGAAAGTATGTCTTACATGTAGAGGGAGAAGCATGTCTATGTTAAGGGGAGAATATAAAGGTAAGGAGTAGAAGACATATAATTTTATAATTGTTATGAAAGCTAACCATGTAGGAGATAGCATCAATTGAGGGGGAGTATGAAAATTCCATGAGAATCAATTGAGGGGGAGCATATGAACTCAATTATATCGAAACCCCTAGGTTTCTCCAAAGGTATGAGTTTACTTAAATGCTTTCAATACATTTATGGGATGGTTTGTCATCTTCAAAAAGGTGGAGAATGTTGACTCTAGGTCAATGTTGACTCTAGATCTAAATTGACCAAACCCTTATTTTGATTATGACTAAATCATTCCAATTATTTGTGTCTAATGCTTCTACTTGAGTGATTTCAGATTAGGTATAGACACACTCCAAATGCCCTAACTTGCACATCTTAAATTGGAGAAAAAAAAAAGTCAAAATCAATGCAAGTGCACTTTTGTGGAATATTCTATAAATCCATTAGAATCATGTTGTAAATCACTTGTAATGCTTGTATGAATTGTAATTAAGCTTAGAAAAAATCAGGAGCACTTAAATCAAACATTTAAGCACTTTAATGACATTTTCCAAAATTCATTACATGTTGTTTTTCGGTTGAGTTACAAACTCGACTGATCCCTTGATAGATTTTGAGAGTGTCATCGTTCGGTTGAGTTTACCACTCACAGAACTCGACCGATCCCTGCACTGGGTAAAACTGATTTAAGTGATCGGTCGAGTTTCTTCTAGGATAAACTCAATTGATTGTTCAAATTTGCTTTGTCATATGGTGCAATCAGTTGAGTTACCTTTATTGAAACTCGACTGTTCACACTGTATGGAAAAGTGCACAAAAGTGTTTCTCGCCGTTGGAGTATTCCAAAACTCAAAAAAAATGTTGCAACACCCCAAACGGCTAGTATTCATCCTTAAGTGTTCCCAAAGGCTAGTGGGCATCCCCAACTATAAATAGGACCCCTTGGTCTTCATCCCATGGTTAACCAAGTACTATGAAGGTCCCTATTCTATAGTTAAGTGCATCCTACAACCTCCTCCTCTTTCTCTAAGCTTAATCACTTGCATCATCCATTAGAGTGAGTAGGAGATTTGTAAGAGAGCTAGTCCTACATGTATATCTTATGAGGCTCTCACTTTAAACCACTTCCCAATCTCTCATTTCTACCATGAAGATGAAGATGAAGGTTCTCTTTCTTGGCTAAGAGAGGTAAGAAGAAGAAGGGAAGGCATCCCTTGGTGAAAGCTTCTCCTTGGAAAAGGTGAAGACAAAGGCGGAAGATCCAAGAAGAGTGGGTAATTCCTCAATGGATGAAGACTTGTGCAAGAGTGGGTAAGTCCTTGGTGAAGGATGAAGACTTGTTGCAAAGTGGATAAGTCCTTGGTGAGGTAGAAGACTTTTGGTTGGATAAGTAAGTCCTTTGGTAGGTTTTTGGCTTCCTTCTCCTCAAAGGGAATGTTGGGTAACCTTGTCCTAGAAAAGGTAGGTTATGTATTGTAAGTCTTATGATGGAATATAAGAGTGCAATGGTTAAGAAATCCTAGAAGTTGACCTCTCTAGGTGGTGGACTGACATACTTATAATTTGAAGTGTGGAACCACTGTACATAGCTTGTTAATTGGTGTATGTTCAATCTCTCTCATCCTTACTATGTATGTTAAGTTGCACATTAAATTTTTTATTTAGCAACCTTATCTTATGATATATCTTGAAGGTCTAATGAATTTGTTTAAGTAATTTTTAGCTCTATTCACCCCCCTCTAGAGAAAATTGCCCATCCTAGGATCCAAAAATCCCTTGAATCTTTTCAAAAATCCCAAAACTCAAATATGAAATCACTTTTATATCTTTCTTGGGGACACAAGGTTGAATCAAACATTCCACTAGGGTGCCACGTGGCATAACCAAGGATTCCTCCAGTGTTGTATATTACAGAATGATGTGTTCCATTAGGCTTTCTCCCCTAGACACAAAATCCCAATTTGTTTCCTATTTTCCCCTAGTCTGACTAGACTTATTCTAGAAAATTCTCTCTGAAATGTTGAACCCTCGTTCCTTAATCCACAACTATATATAAATCTTCTTACATTTTCAACCATCCACTTTTTCCCCTTTCGACTCTCTTGAAACTAGAGAGAGAACTATCTATCCTTTTCACTTTACGTTGCTTAGTTACAGAAGATCCTTCGTCTAGCACAATTGGCTCTCATACACTGGAAGGCAATAACAACTACCAGGATCAATTGAAGTATAGATTTCTCTACTTATCAAGATACTTTTCAATAAATTATACATCTAGATAAACTACCATGTAATCTAGTTATTCTCTGCATCTTTTTCTTAGTATACTCAAACATAAGTATCTCTTGCTCAAGATTGATTTGTTGTTCAATGTCCCTGTTTACATCTTTCTAAGAATCTCTTCCCAATTGTTCTAGAATGGATGTTCACTATAGGAGATCTTGAGATGATTGGATCCCATAACTAAAAAATAAGGCTCTTTGGGGGTGATGATGGAAATTCACATTCATATAAAGTCCCTAAAGACTTGCACACCCTAATTTTTTTTAGTTTCTTTATTTTCATTAGTCAAACCAAACAACTAATTTTTGTGAATTCAAGAATATGAATAGCAATACCCATTTTTCAGGTGACGTGGGGGTGCCTAATACCTTCCTCCTGTTGGCCACATTTTCCACTCTTTATATGTCCTTGAGGGAGTCAATTATTGACTTTTGTATGTATTCTCTTCTTATTTAAATGCTTATCTTTGATTTTTTTTATATTTTTTGTAAAACACAATGGCGACTCCAAATTTTTATATTTTATAATTTTCTTATTTCAGTTGCTCTTCCAGATCAGCTCTTTAAGTAGATTTTTCTCACTAATAAAATACTTAGGAACTCAAATCTTTTATAGCTATATATGATGATTTTATGTAATAGAGCTGTATTAAATTTTCTAGGATTCCTCATTATAGTATAAGTGGAAAACGAGTTTTTGACTAACCTACAACATCTTCCGTGATATTTTACTTTATGTGTGTTCATTACTAAAAAAATCTAAAACACTATTAAAAATGAAATTATATGAACTAACAAAATGTAGGGAGCTTTAGAACTACACTCACAACAACATCGATCGCATACGAAGACACTAGAACTTAAATTCTAAAGTTTGAATTGAAGTTCTAGATTGGGGGTAGGGGTGTGTCTTTCTAGAACATTATGTGAATGATATCTTTCCACGTAACTTTTTGAAAAATTTAACAAATGGAAATCAGAATTTGCAGAAGAATCCCCCCTTCGAAGGAGATTAGAGTATATTATTATAATCGTGAATTAAGTGATGAGTATGCAAAAGAAGAAGCAGCTTAAGGTGATTGTCACATTACAAAAAGGTACGATAAGGAAAAACTTCCGTATAATTTTTTATCCTTTCCCAGACTAGATAAAAGTATGGATCGACCCAATCCAAACACACTGTTGTTATATGTCAACATTCAACAAATTTAAGTTTATATACATATGATCTGTTCACATCTGTCACATATCCTAATCTGGAAATAAAACCGTACTATCTAGCTAGCTTTCTTTAGTCTGGCAAGCTAGTAATCACCTAAACTGGGCGACGAACTCGTCGAGGAGAATATCGTGGGAGAATTGAACAAAGGTGGGCTCCTCCTCCCACCCCCCATGATTCCCGCCGGTTACGCTGCTGGCCGCGTCGGCCACCTGCTCCAGCTGGAACAATGGGGCTTCGTCAACTAGAGGCTGGAGTAGAGGGCAGGCGCCGTCTGCAGCTGACGAGGAGGAAGTGGAAAACGAAGAGGATGAGGAGGTAGTCAAGGGGCATGACGTCATCTGGTTCGCCAACAAATGGCCATATCCTTCCGCGTTCATCCCGGGTTGCGGACTGATAGGGAACTGGTGAAGCTGGAAAGATGGCACCGGGCTTGCTCCTGCCTCCGAGGTACAGTGGGCTCTGAGAGCATTGAGATCATCAGCCACTGGAGGTAGGAAGAGATGCTGGAGGAGCTGACCGAGCCTGGTGAGTACGAGGGTCTCGGCCGCGGCGGCTTGCAGCACGGCCGCTTGGTTGTCGACGTCCCGTGGCTGATTCAAGATATCGGAAGAAGGTGCAAACAGGAGGCTGGCAAGGACGGCGTCGATGGCAGCTGGCGTCACAGGGCGTGGACGGTGTGTGGTGGGATCGAGCCCAAGGCGAACGAGCTTCCTCCTCATGTGGGTGTTCCAGAAGTTCTTGATCTCGTTGTCAGTGCGGCCAGGCAGGTGAGCGGCGATCGCAGACCATCTGAATACAGTATATATAAGAATAATCAGTCGGTTAGCTGATTAAACTTGAGCTAAGCTAAGATGACATATACAAGATCAGTGAGTTAAGATGATATTTCAGTAGTATCAGGACTCACTTGTTGCCGAGAACGGAGTGCAGATCGAAGATGGTCTTCTCCTCCTCAGCGGAGAAGCTGCCGCGCTTGATGTCCGGCCTCAGGTAGTTAGCCCACCGCAGACGGCAGCTCTTGCCGCACCGGTTGAGGCCTGAGAGAACGTAAATCAGAACAAGGCATGAAATATCAGTATGTATACACATACACCAGTATTAAACTCTAATCAAAACTCATCGGATCACATACCTGCCAGCTTGGGGAGCACCTTCCAGTTACCCAGGCCGTTGTTCTGGATGTGGTCGAGGAGCTTCTGGTCCTCCTCCGCCGTCCAAGGCCCCCTCTTCAGCCCACTCCCTTCGCAGCAAGGAGATCTGCCCATTTCCCTTTGTGATTCTTAATTACTGTTCGTTGTTTTTCTGGATATTGTCTAGATCCTCCTACTAAAATAGCTAGCCAGAGATCAGCTGCCTCCTTTCCAGAGACCAGCGCCGGCAGGTCTCATTTCATTTATACAGCACCCGGTCGCAGCCGTCGACGTCACCCGTCCTCTCCTTCCTTGCATGCATGGAGTAGTTATTCCAGGTTTTCCAACTCTTCTATTAAAAAAAACCATGCACGCACGGCCAGTAAAAATCCCACTTCTGACAAGATATCAACCCCCGGCCATTGTTTAATCGAACATATATAGATAAAGCCCGCGCGGAATGAAAAACACAATCACCGTCATGGTACGAACGCTACGGATAGGCAAATGGTTGCAGTTATTAGCTCAAAGTCAGCAGTTGCCCTTACGCTCAAGGAGAGCTATGCAAGCTATAGCATTAATCTTGCACGCAAGATGCTCATGACAGCGATCTTGTGAACAAGGGTTGTAGTTGGTCAAACCATTATGAGACCAAGATCGGTTAAATAATTCGTTAATTATCCACTCAGCTCCCTCCAAACACATGTCAAACGTCGATCCTCCACTATTCCTGGCGTAACGCTCGCTTTCAAAGATATATTTGCCCCGTTTTGCAAAGCGGCCGGTACAGATTGGAAGACCCAGGCAGCCATTAAAATGGTTGGGGCAGTTCAAACGCTGCCGTAACTAACACCAATGGACTCTGCCGCCGGAAAACTACTGAATAATTAGGATATACTATACAATCCTAGCGACCAGCAGCGGCAAAACCCACCACGTCAATTTGACACAGTGGGAAGCTGACGCAGTGGGAAGCGGCTGGCTGAAACGCTTTGCCGAACGCATCAATATGATGTAAAGGCTAGTTTTGTTGTGTAAATGGTTTGTAAAGTAAGAATTTAACGAATAAAAAGGTGATTAGCAGGCATATCATCAGTTGGTTCAACTAATAAACTTGTTCGGTTTGTTAGCCGCAAATTTCTGGGTGCAATATCCGGTTGGAGCACTCAGGAGAAAAAAAAGAAAAAAGTGAATAGCAACATTCAAAGACTCTCTTTTACATTATTGTGATAAACTAGACCTCCCTCTCATGATTCTGTAATTATAAAGAAAAATGTACGGGAATCATATATTTTCCGTTTTCGATTGCAAGAGGATTGGAATTATAGTTACGGATCTATTATGTTTGGTTGAATGTAAATGACAATTACTTCTTCTAACTAGTTACTTAACATGATAAAGCTGTTCAAAGAAATACCCAGTCGGATGTGAAAAATGTACGGGAATCATATATTTTCCGTTTTCGATTGCAAGAGGATTGGAATTATAGTTAGGGATCTATTATGTTTGGTTGAATGTAAATGACAATTACTTCTTCTAACTAGTTACTTAACATGATAAAGCTGTTCAAAGAAATACCCAGTCGGAATATTACATTGTCTATACTCTATAGAAACGTGATTAAGAGAACCTCTAATTACTTTAAAAAGAAAAGATACATTGTATATAGCCATGTGCAGAAAATTATTTGATAGGCAGTCAAGTCTGATTTTATAGCTTCCAAAAATCCCATTGTTATCTTTTCAGTGTAACAATTTTACTTGGTTTGTTGCGATAAATCTTTGTTTCATGTCATTGAACTTCAGCATCATTTACAACTTCATTTGCCAGCGAAGGGTTTCTATCTATCGCACTCTGTAGCTCACTTGGCCATTTACTACAATTTTTTACTAGGAAATGTTGTCCTGATGGTGATGACACGTTGACTAATAACCGATCTCTATCACTCTCTCCCTTTATGGATACATCCTCAATGCTTCGCCATAGCTGCTGCCTCATTCATGTTGTCCATAAAAACAAAACATTTTCAGATGAAATCATAGAGTCTTAACCGTCCAAACCAAAGAAACCAAGGTTAATGTGCTTTCGATTGCGAAGGTTATTTCCAACATTGCTTTCCTACTACAACTATAAAAGCCCCTTTCGTTTCTCCATATCAGTTGTACAATATAGGAATCACACTACTACAGAAACAACCTTTGGCGTCGGTTGTTTAACCCCCTTTGGCGACGGTTTTCAAGCGACGCTTATGTGGGCGCCGCTAAAGGTCGAACTCTTCAGCGTCGGTTTTCTAACCGACGCCTATATGACATATAGGCGTCGATTATATATAGTTGGCCGACGTCTATAAGGTTCACGCCACAAAAAAGAGCACCACCTAGGACACTTTCTGCGTCAGTTAATAACTTAACAACCGACGTCATACACCCATACGACATGGCGAAGCACGGCCGTGCTTCGCTGTACGGCCATGTTTAGTACTATAGGCGTCAGTTTTATACTAATAAGCGACGCCTTTTCCACCACAGCCGTGCTTTCCTGCACGTTCGGGTTGTTTGTTCTATTAGGCGTCGGTTTTTATCAAATAACCGACGTTGTAGGTCTTTGATGACAATGTTCTATACATAACCGACGCCTATACTTTAATTTTTTTTCTTATTAGTTTCCAGGCTTGCTGTGGCTGGTCAGCAGGATGAGAACCTGCAGTTCAATTTTCTGAACTGCAGGTTTACGACATCCATTGATATCAGCCTACAAACAAGCCACAAATATGTAAAATCAATAAATATATTTTCGCACAAGTAGATACATTCATACATCAATTCAATTCTCACATTCACACATGTAGAAACATTCAAATACATGTAGAAACATTCAAATACATGTAGAAATATTCAGACATGTATAAACATTCAGAAATATTCATTTACAAAATATCATTCAACATCGCTATCAGCATCCCATTTATATCTTACAATCGCCACTGCTTGTATGGCTTTTGCCCATTCTTCTCTTATTTCATTTAATGCTTCCATCGTATATGGAGCATGTACATTTTTTAAGCATTTACCTATAGTGTGGTCAGTTTTAAACACCTGCAAAGAGAATGATGTATATATATAAGTAACTTCAAAAAAATGTATATATATATAAGTAATAATATAAAAATAAGATTGATATATTTCATACTAACTAATGAGACTATAGATAATACCTCATGTATGGTATTAATATCCAATGCGGCATGTCGGATAATCATCTGCATAAATCGCATCACATAGTATGCGTATGCCCAGCCGTTTTCTTGTGTAGCGCACTATAAATTGAAACATATAAAATATTAAAAAATATAACTAAGCACAGTTCACATAAATAATATATACATTGGAGTCGGGAACTTACTTTTACGTTCTTCCAAATTATTGACTGGTTCTTTCTCCTTGGGACATTTCCTCCAGCATTTTTGAATGCATCTAAACCCCTACATGTTAATGTAACACAGTAAATTGCATAATTAAATAGTAATGTAATAACAAATGTTAACGGATATAAAAATGAAATATTTCTCACGAGAATAATGACATTCTCAATATGTATCCAATTTTAGTGTTCAATGTACTTCCCGCAGGATCTAGATAATAAACAGTGAACGTCCCGGGAACAATAACTAGTAACTCCCAATGTCTACCGCTAGAGGTAAAAAAGTTAAAAATTAATAACTCAAAATGCACAATAAAAATGGAATTTTCTTAAGTCCAAATTATAAATAAAATAAACTTACTTGACATTGAATGGAGCTATTATTATCATCTTCTTTTGCTGACCGAAAATTCTAAAAGCATCTATACAGTATTGTTGAACACTATCAGGGTCTTTAGCTACCATACTAATCAATGATGGAATCAAAAACCCCACATGATCAAATGCAAATTGTTTGCATTGATCTTCGACTAAGTAGCTGCAAAACATGTATTACGTATGCATTAATATATAAGAAACCAGATCACCGGATCTTACACAAGGTATATGGATGTATAAACAAGATCTCACCTTATCCATGTCTCTATCATTGATGTATTCAACCAATCATACATAAACAACTCAATAATATCTTGTATAAATAAAGAGCTATCGTATGATTGACCTGCATAATTTGCTTCTAAAGAAACAATTATAGGGAAATGTATATTATGTGCATGTAGCCAACATGCCATTCCCCTACAAGCAGGACCTAACATGTATTTTAGGTCTGTTGGAACCCAACTTGGTAATGCAGGTAGTGGAGGTGGAGGCCTAGGTGCTCCGAGTGTCTTCTTTTTAACCTGTATATATAATTTCAGATCAGTTGACCTCATATATATACATTAACAATCTAAAGTAATGTAAATTTGTCTTACAATTTCAGTAGTGTAGACGACATTTGCTTTGGGCCACAATATCACCCCACCTTCTGCCTCAGCAAGTGTATCAATATTCGGGTGGGGATATGGCAATGTAGCTTCCCTCCAATCAGGTAACACATGTATCGGGCTCACACGAACGTAGCCCTGTGGCATTGGAGTCATGTGAAACATTGCCCCAGGAAGGGACGGGTAAGCCTGCGCCTCTGCAACAACATAGTCTTGCATTCTTAAGCGGCATGGCTTCAATGCCTACAAATTTACGTAAAGAATATTATACATATATACATATCATCTTGAAAATATATCATCTTGAAAAGACTAGCTACAATGTCATAAACAATACTTACATCAGACGTGCTAGGTGATGGGTCTCCAGGATTACTCGCAGTCTGTGCATCAGGAGAAGAGTGGGTCACCATAGGCTGATTGGAAGCTTGAGATGCCTGCCACCACACTATTTCTTCCTTGACCTTCTCAGCAACTATATCATTGACCTTCTTGGCAACTATATCCTCGACTCTCTTATTGTCCTATACATGGATAAAAGAAACATTAGCTTCTTATTATTGAATTCCCTTTTGCAGTAACATTCTAAAAAAAGAATAGGTTACCTCTTATTGTGAAAGTCCCACTCTGGGTTTGTACTGGGATGACCCAAAGAATGCTTTGATGCCCACACCAACGCATGCACCCCTAACACATCCAGGATGCTCTGGGTTACCCAGAGCAACTGTCAATTCATCCCTTGTGCCCTGAGGGATGAACGTGCCTTGTTTCCTCTGCTCGTGCAGCTCCCGCTAATCACCATCAATAGAAATTGGTAAGTTAACACCACAAATAATCAATATTCAAACGATTGATCTAAGAGTTGTATTTTACCATTTTCGCAGCCGGCTCAGTAGTTACGGGCTTCGTTATTTCACCCTTCTTATTTTGCCTCCCAGCTATCCAGATATCATGGCGAGGCATGGGTGTGGCCGACTCCTGAGTAGGAGCAGACTCCTGAGTAGCCGCAGACTCTGCCTGTAGTCTTTGGCAAATGCTTGCATAGCCCTTTGGACCCATAGTGTGGTCATGCACATTCAGTGCACGCCTTGCTTTTTGTGTGTCACTGAGGGCCTAGTTAGTATGCACATTAATGATTTGGTTAGTAGCACTAAATGTTAATTTTGAATAGGTGAATACAACATATATTAATTAAATTGGGAGTGACGCCTAATACCTTGAATTCTTCAGATTTTCTTGAAGCAACAAAATTGTCCCAATCTTCTTTGTCCAAGAAGTTCCACTGCTCAAGGGCTGACTTCTTCTTATCACCATCTTTTATGTATTCTCTGTTCAAATTTGTCCTATAGTTCCTAAGCATCTTTCCAGCGTGTTGCATCACACTTTTACGATGCAGCTTCTCATCCAATACAAACAGATTCTGTAAAATAGAATTCTTATTAACTAGTATCCAAAAATAGAATTGCAAATAATATAATTTGTAATCTACAAAATAGAATTGCAAATAATAATAACTCACGCATAAATCCTTCCAAAAATAGAATTCTTATTAACTAGTATCCAAAAATAGAATTGCAAATAATATAATTTGTAACCATCTGAAAATGTCATTAACAAAAGGCAAACATTTAGCATTTGAATTAACTAGAAAAAGGCAAACATTTAGCATTTGTATTAACCAGAAAAAGGTAAACATTTAGCATTTGCATTAACTAGAAAAAGGCAAACATTTAGCATTTGTATTAACCAGAAAAAGGCAAACATTTAGCATTTGTTAGGGTTTCATCACAATTAATGTTAGGGTTTCATCACAATTGATGTTAGTGTTTCATCAATGTTAGGTTTAATCAAATCAAATTAGGATGCTAGAATTGACAAGTTTAAATCTAATTTCAACATGCATCAAAATTTACTGAATTAAATCAAACATTAGGATTAGAAGCACAAATATATGCAAGCAAAAAATTTGTTCATATCCTAGGATTTACATAAAGCATTACATAAAAATTTGTTCATATCCTTACCAACAGCAAGCACGGTCGTGGTTGTGTTGGCCTACCACGGCCGTGCTGGACAGCACAACCGTGGTAACGGCCGTGCCTGTGTTTCCCTACCACGGCCGTGCTGTCCAGCACAGCCGTGGTAGGGCAACACAGCCACAGCCGTTACCACGACCATGCTGTCCAGCACGGCCGTGGTAGGCCAACACAGCAATGGTCGTGCTTGCATGTTGGTAAATAGCTAGGGAGAAGGAAGCAAAGAGGTAGCGCTACCTAGAACTAGCGTGGAAAGCATGGCGGCGAGCGGCGGCAGCAGTGGCGGAGGAAGAAGAGAGAGCAGAGCGGCGGACGGTGAACCAGCACCAGCTGCGCCGGGAATGAGCAGAGCAGAGCAGAGCAGCAACAGCAGCGGTGAGTAGAGGTGCACCAGCAGCAGTGGCGGCGGCGAGCAGAGAAGCACCAGCAGTAGCGGCGGCGAGCAGCAGTGGGGTCGTCGACGATTTTAGGAGAGCGGCGGTAACAGCACAACAATATCACGATGAAATAGGAAGAAAGGGGGAAGAGTCGGGTGATCGAGATTATTAAGTTGGTCAATGACGTCGGTTATCTATAAAACCGACGCCTATTATGATTTAGCGTCGGTTGATAGTAAAATACCGACGCCCAACTAGACAACATTTACCCTAATTTTTTTGGCAGGAACCATTATCAGCATCGGTTATCGAAGGATAACCGACACTAAAAGTGGGACTTTTCGCGCAAATTTTCATTTTAAATAGGCGTCGGTGAATTGTTAAAAGACCGACGGTGTAGGTAACCTAAAATGTTTTCGCTCAAAAATTGGATTTTGCGGGCGATTTTAGGCGTCGGTCTGTTATAACTAGCCGACGTTGAATACAAAGCGGTACCCATGTCTAGCTGGTCTACAAATATAGACGTCGGTTTGCATAAATAACCGACATCTAATATTATAGGCGTCGGTTTTCCTAAATAACCGACGCCCAGAAAAGCGACACTGAACGTTGTTTCTATAGTAGTGTCAGGTGAAGTTCATTTTCAAAAGAAACCTTTTCCCGTGAATCGAATATAGGAATGTTCTTATGTGCAATCGCAAAGTGTGCTATATTGATAAATATTTTGCAAAGTGTACTATATTTTTTAAGCACACTTAAGAAAATTCACGGGAACATTCCTATATTTTGCAAAGTGTACTATATTGATAAATATTTTTATAAAAGTGTGCTAAATTGAATTTTTTTCTTATATATATTCCAAGTTCATATAACTCACCCTGCTAGGACTTAGTTGTCTAAAAACTATAGCAATTTGTGTAGCATTAGAACATTCAAGGAAGACAGAAAATCGAATCAACCCCAATTCAAAAGAAACCTTTTCCTCATATTCTCTTACAACATTGTTATTTTCAATCAAAGGAAGCACACTATATGCCCGTGCTGGTGTTGCTATTGTTGCTTGGGTCACCATTGGCCTCTATAGACAACAATATGTAACGAGGTATCATGCCTCCTTGTCATCTACTACACTCCTTCATTAAAACAGCAATACGACCTCACTGAGTGCTCATCAACCTTAGGGTGAGATCATCAAACCTTTCTCCACCTTTGAGAGATTTGATGCATACTTTGTTGAATGGATGGATTTCCATTATTTTTGTCACTCCCACCAATATGTTTCAAACTTTCAATTTCTACTTATTATAAGCTCACATTCATAGGCCTTGTAGTATCTTGGTTTTTCAGCCAGATATGCTAACTATTAATATCAAAGCTCACAATACATAGAGGAAAACAATGCATAATGTTCACAAACCACCAAACAATAACATATATAGAAAAATTCCGACATATATTGATACCATATTAGTGGTAGCTTTGTGTACAACATTATATAGGATAACAAAGCTTCCACATGTTACTTTCCCACAACACTCATAGATTCATGGATGCATATGAGCAATATCTGAACTAAAATACTAAAATGAGGGAAAAAGTTAGCACAAATGTGTTGTGGACATGGTTCCCATAAAGTACACAACTATAAAAAAGGAATTGTAATAGTTAAATACCAAAATATAGCATGGTAGGCTTCATTAATAATAAGAAGAAAAATAAATATTTTAGAACATTCTTATTCAAAATCACATTTTCTATCAGTTCCTCTATTATACATGTGCACAAAGATAATAGCCATTCTTTAGCCACCGAGAGGGTGCAATTAGATTTATGGCCAAACCTGGTCCTCTAGGAGGGCATATCAAGTCACTAGTCACTCCTCAAAGAGGACACATCAAAGTTAAGTCACTCCTTGGAAAGGAGGAGACATCCATTTTAGCCATTCAAGAATGGAGTATCAAGTATTGGTTGTATGTCTTCAGAGCCATCATGTGATGATTATAATGGAGATACACTATATATGATTTAATTATTAACATAGGAAATTCCATTTATTATATTTTCTTTATCATTGAGATAATGAAAAAATATAACAATCTACTAAGAATGTTTTGACTCAATGACATATGGGTTGGGTTGAACACCTAAACATGAGCTTATATGTATATTTTAGAGTGTTTAATTTTGGTATGTCCCTAATCACTTATTATTGTGGATATTATAGGATAAAAATAATATGTGGGACTAGTGTATATGTTGAGTGATGATTGTGTCACTTTAGTCATGATATTCAATATCAATGTAGATACATGGGTACTTGTTAAGAACAACTTGTTCTAGAAAAACTCACTCTGAGATTGACACATTGAAACTATATTTTAGCAATAATAGTCATATCTCAATGTGATAGGGGTGTGATCCTTAGACCTGAAGTTACTACACTAATCACGTGTTGTTCTATGTACTTTAACGGCTAGCCCAATATGATTCTAAGTAAAGGTTGACATACAAGTGGAGGCTAGGTGTATTGTGACACTTGTAGATTACTGTGAGTGACACAGATGGAATTTGTCCCTCCGTTGAAGTAATACTCTGGCCACTTGATAAATGAAACTATGAAAGCTCATGTGAGTAGATATACAATATTGATCTTACACAATCTCAATGGTATATTGTAGTTCAAGGAATTCAGATTGAACGTTAAGAGCATGACAACTTCATGTCTCAATTACAATCTAGATGACTTGTGACAAAGGGATTATACACCATGGTAACATTGGTCACTTTACAGGTTCAAGTTGTTCTCAACTTGTTCCAATTACTTAGGTAGAAATGATGTGTTTCTAGACATCAATCTTTTCTTGTACGATGAACAACATCACTATTGATGTAATGTGGAACTACGTAGTCACAAAAATAAGGATGCATAAGTGAATTGAAGTTTGCAATCAAATTATGATTAGAACGGTTATACATCATGTACAGATTGACTTCCATCCTAGTCCAAAGACTAGATGTTTTGATTCAGTGGATATCATCAATCAATTACCACACTGTCACATTGGGAAAGTGATAAGTCAGGTGACTCAATGAAGGAGTCATTTAACTTGACCAGGTTATGGAAAGGAAAGATATTAGCTTTGTTTGATTTGGAAACAAATTAGAAAACTAAATCAAAACTAGAGTGATGATTGATGAGTATGGAGACTCACAAATTATGTCGTGTAACTTAACCCCAACTGGTCCTCAACAATTAAGTCAGTCATCTGGGATTAGTCTGAGTTTTCCAATTCCTATTTTGTTTTGAGTTGCAGTTAGGAAAGAGATTGGATTTTGAAAGTTACAAGCCCATGAATCTCCTATATAAGGGTGGACATACGTGGGGTTGATACACACTAGCACAACATTATGAGAGAAGTTGTTAGAGAGTTGTTCCTATTGGAGAGAGAAAAAACTCACCTTACAATATCCCTTAATAGGAGGAGAAGGAGTTTGAGTGACAACTAGCACGTTGATGACTCTGATTTTGCTTCCTCTTGGTGATCAAGGTGGTGCACCAAAAGTTCCCACATCTGCATGAATGAAGTAGAGGATGAGGATCTTGGGAAGAGTCTTGAGAATACGTTGTTTCTTTAAGAAGAAGAGAAGGTGTTGCTAAGATGACAATGAGGTAACAATAGCCACTTAGGATTAGATTTGAAATTGAAAGCTCTACACTAACAAAAGACATGTTTAGTTGTTGGACAACTAGTATTTGCCAAGGTATATTGAATATCTATTCTATGTCTTTGATATATCGATGTTTTATGGCTATGGTAGATTTGTGGGCTTGGGTTTTTTCAGGAGAAATTATTATGTTTCTATTGTGCACCCTCTCTAAAAGTGTTAAGTAGTATTAAAGCCGACATCATAAGCCTTTAACACCAGTTTAAGTTTTGGACCGTAAATAATTTGTTGGACGATACAATGTTTCTCCACGTTAATCACCAACTATCATGTAAGATATGATATAGATAAATTACATAAACCAATGTGACACCTTTAAAATAATTTTGTTCGGTGGGTGTGGATATGACAATTAAGTTGTTTGTGGTGAATGCTTATTATTTGAAAAATGTAATATGTGCCTTTAAATTGAGATCTAAAAAATTTAATATGTATATGGTTTGCATGACATTCCTATCTCCCTACATTCTCCTTTTAAAATTTTACTCTTGTAGCTAGAAAAGGATGATGTATTTACTTCACTAGTAGACAATGGTGAAGAGGAGGTGACGATCAAAACCCCATACAAACAAAGAAGGTCCTTGGACAATTTGTGATGAATATGAAATAATGAATCCATAAACAATTGAAGAACTTCCTAAACAATAAATTTTAGTCAGGAAACTAGAAACCCTATCAAGGTAGACTTTGGGTTGCATCAAATGTCACTCTCTAAATTGTTTTTCTACAACTCTTGTTGACTCAAGATGTTGTACTAGTTACCATATCCTAATTTATTTCTTGAGGTGAGTGTTGTAGTATGTGATACATAAAATAATATATGTGTAATCGTGATTGGATACATATGATTATTATATAAAATCCCTCAATATACAATCAACATTTGAGATTCCTTCACTTTTGCAATACACATGAAAACCTCGATCGACTAAGTGTGAGAACGCCAAAGTATGGTGCATAGTCTGTACTGGGGAAGTGTGATAATAAGTATGTGGGTCTACCAAAGTAGGTTGTATAGCTTATTGTATTGGCCTTCAAGTTAGACTGAACTAGGTGATGTTAATAGGGTTGAGCACCTAGAAGAACAAAAATGACATATACTTCATAAGATGATTTATGCAAAGGAGTTGAGAAACCATCTATCCAAGAGTTTCATTGGATGCAATTGGTAACTTTTACCTAAGTTGTAAGGGTTCAACCAAACTTGACTCATAACTAAATGTATTCTGGATCTTGGCACAAGAGAAGGCTACTCATTATAACATTTTGAATTTATAGTGAGGTTATTAATTCGATCAAAATAATGGGTGTGTTATTAATTATTAACCAAATTTATATCATCAAACCAAATTGATTTTTAAATCAAATCGGTGACTCGTGCAAACATTTTCTTTATAGAACTAATGGAAAATACAAATAACAACTTCTTATTGTGGTCAATCCTTCGGAAAGGAAGTTTGAATGAAAATAACTTTCATCACTTCTATAAGACATTGAGAATTATTCTCACTCATAACCTTAAGCTTTATGTACTAGAAACACCAAAAGTAGAGGAACCAATTCCAAATGTGCCTAGAGTGGAAAGGGAAGCTTATTGTTAGAATATTAATGATGTTATTGACGTCAAGTGCCTCATGCTATGCTCCATGAAATATGAGATTAGAAGCAACATGAGAACATGGGAATTATGGAGATTCTCACACATCTTAAGAATATGTTCTAAGAACAATCAAGGCAAGTGAGACTTGATGTCTTAAAAGGCCAAATTTACAATATGATTTAAGGATATCTGGTATGGCCACATGCACTCAAGTTGATTGGGTATGTGAAAGGCCCTTGAAAGATTGGGATTCCGTATAGGTAAATAGTTGGCCACTGATGTAATCTTCCAATCATTTCTAGAAGGTTATAGTTAGTTTGTCATGGACAACAAAATGAAGAATTTTGTTTGAACATTGTCAGAACTGATTGGCATGTTAAGAACTGTTATGACTTGAATGAAGAAAGACAAGCCAAAGTCAGTATTGATGTTTAAAAAATAAAGGGCAAGTAAAAGGGAAAAGGCAAAGCAAAGAAGAGTTCTAAATTTAGCTAAAAGTTCAAGTATTCTACACTTAAATCTAAATGAGGAGTAGGCAAGGAAGGCAATTGTCATCATCGTCACTAGTCTGGACATCGAAAAATAAATTGCCTTGTGTACCTTGTGGAACTAAAGAAGAGGGTGGGGATAGAGTTCTCATCTTTAGGTATATATGTTATAGAGATAAGCTTATCTACTTCTTCATATTGAGTGTTGGATACCAGATGTGGATCTCACATATGCTCTAATTTATAGGATCTGAAAAGAAGTAAGCCCTTACTAAAGGAAGATGTGGATCTATGTGTAGCTAATGGAGAGTGAATTGTTGGAACTTTTGTAGGAACCTATGGTCTATTTCTACCCAATGGGCTTGTAATAGAGTTAAAAAACCCGCTATTATGTACCTTTCATAAATTAAAACATTATTTCTATATCTTGTATGGACAAGAATGATTTTGAATTTCTAATGACTAACATTTTTCTATTCCAAGAGATGAGATATTTTGTGGGTAGCTCCCCAATGTCTTGTCTTCTTTGTTTACTTAAACTTGGGACAAATTTTGTATAACATAAATTCCAAGAAGTTAAGACTCATTGACTAAAAAAACCTACCTATATAAGTTTCATCTATGGCACATAAATGAGAAGCGCACTTATGGACTCTATAGAAATTTTATCAAGACTCTTTTGATTTTGAATCAAAATAAACATGTGAATTTTGTTTTTTTGGACAAGATGAAAAAACACACTTATTAGGACTAATACATATTGATATATGTGGAGCTTTTAGGTCAAGTGCTAGAGGAGAATATCATTAATTAATCAAATTTCACTAATGACATTTGTAGATATGGATATGTGTATCTCATGAAACACAACAAAATCTAAATCTATTGAAAAGTTTAAGGAATTCATTAATGAAGTACATAACCAACTTGGTAAGAATATTAAAAACTACAATCAGATCGTGGTGAATAATATCAAAGAAAAGAGTTTGAGGCCCTTATAAGAGACAATGGCATTGTATTATAGTTGACTTCACCTGGTACATCATAAGAAATGGTGCATCAAAATGAATGAATCACACCCTATTGGATATGGTACAATCAGTTATGAGTTTTTCCAATCTTTCAAATTCCTTTAGGCTATATTATCTTGAAATTATCATGTTTACACTTAGCCAAGTACCTTATATCCATTCAAAACACACCATATGAGATATGGAGAAGAAACACACCAATATATATTTTATGGAAGTTTGAGGATGTGAATCTATGTCAAGATTTTTTTTTGAATAATTTGGACCCAAAGAGGATAGAATGTTTCTTTGTTGGATACCTTAGGGATAGTAAGGTTTATTTCTTTTAATTTCATCTAAAAAAAATTGTTTGTAGCTAAACTACTATATTTCTTGAGGAGAATAATTCCCAAAGGAACCAGTGGGAGGAGAATATATCTCAAAGAAGTTCAAGGCCAACAAGACAAAATTGAGTCTATGGAAGTAGATGAGGAATAAAGAGAATAAAAACCCATTGTGGAATCTCTAATTCCTCATGAAACACAAGAACCCCATGTAGGGAAATATGCCATCAGATAGGAAGCTGAAAAAAAAACATTTACTGACATATTTCCCATTAATCAACATATCACGTCAATAACTATGCAATGGAAAGGATGGTTTCACAAAGATATACCTAGTCCTGGAACAAGTCCAGTGACAATCATAGTCAATGTAGATGTGCACTCTGTCTTGGATGGTGTTTTTGCATCTCTTGGATGGACTCGGACTCGTCTGACTTCTCCTTTATGGACAACAAACTCAGACAACTACTACAACAATTCCTCAGATCTCACCACAGACTGCGAGTTGACGTTGCCCTCTTAGCAGCATCCAATGGACTCCTGCCTCTAAAGTAGTCCACACGGACCAACAAGAACTTTTGTTGTCCTTCTAGAATGGATATAAAGGAGTTTTCCCTCCCTTTAGTGTACTAGTCACCAGCATACTCTCTTACAACAATGATCCTCAGTTCTTTCTCTCCCATGGCTATCCCTCCCTAGTCAGGCAGGATGTGCATGGGCTTTCGTGGTGACCCCAACCAGAGAGGACAACAATTTTCAGAGCAACTAATTCTCAATTGTTTGTGTACTAGTTGTTCTCTGGGAAGACTCTAGTACCCCTCTATATAGGAGGGGTTAGGGTTAGGGTTCTCATTCCCCAACCAATGCAGGACTAAAGAGGGAGTGGAAAGGATCGGAAGATCTTGAATTTTTGCAACAATTCTGGAAGTCTCACAACCTGCGTGCACTGAAACGATCATATCACCCAGAGAGACAGTCATCTCGCATGTGATACAATCATTTTGCCCCTTCCAGTTCTGCACATATGTCGGCAATGAGATTCCAATTAGTACTCAACTTAACGTCAACACCAAACCTTTGTGCAATCAAATTGCACTCCCGAAATGGTCGTATGGTGTAAACGAGACTGGATTTTCACACATCCTAGATGGACATCTCACACAGGTGAATGGGCATCTCACACAGGTGAAATGGGCATCTCGCAACCCAGGTCAGGTAGAATTCCAACCAATGTACAATACAATCATCCTGACACTCCAAACAGTAGTCACAACACTTAAGTCGATCGTTTGGCAGTCTAGTCAGCTGATCTGTTGTGTGAATTGAGATATCTAAATACTTTAGTAATCAATTCAATCATCATTAAAGATCAAACTCCTCTTCTAGATGAGTTCCTATGTGTGTGACCCTATAGGTCCCATATCATGTTGGTTGTGAATGTCCATAACTAGCTTATGAAATCACAAGCAATGAGCGGTGCCTAATCTCACATCAATGCTACCCAAGTGAATGGAAAGTTGGGGAGCAACTTCAACCTACAATCTGTGTATGGTGTTATAGTGTTTGTGTAGTTCCTTTATCACTGATATCTAGATTGAACTAGAGGCATGGAGTAGTCATCCTCATTATTATTCAATCTTATTCCTCAAACCAGAGCAAACTGCATGAGATATATGTAAGCTCAATATCACTTATTGACTCACATGTGTATGACCATACTTTTCTTAGTCTCGTTAATCAAGAGTATGTGTATATCATACTCCCATCAGAGGGACAAATCCCATATCTATCACTCACAGTCAGTCCCTATGTGTCAAAGTTACCCAATCATCACTGTTATAACAACTCATGTTTCAGGACTGCATTTGATGATGTCAAAGTGTACCCAACGACATGTGATGAGTGCAGTGATTTCAAGTCTAAGAACCACAACCACCACCATCACTATGGGAGTTGACTATGACTTCCATGATGATGTATTCCATGTGTCAGACTCACAGTGGGTCTGTCTGATACATTGTTCTCTAATATATATCTGTGTGTTTGGTTTGATATTGCAATATCATGACTAATGGCATTTAGTCATCAACCAACTCACACTTTAATCTTATGTGTCATTATTGTCTATCAACCTTCCATGATAACAACCGATAAGGGACATAATGAGAATATGTATATGTACTCTTAACATCTGTATGATCTCATCGACAAGGATAGTAACTTTAATACATACGTCATTGAGTAATATGATTCTCTAGACATTTATTATGTTATTCATTATCTCATAAATGAATATACAAAATGAATTGTAAGCTTACCTTTATTATTATCAAGTCAGGTATCTAATGACATGTCCCAATCATCCTATGAACGGCTCTCTGGGCATACATACCAACACCTCAAAGGTCTAGTAGGACACTTATGGATCCAGAGAGATTGGGACTTCTTGTGACTCAATAAAATGATTTGATAGTCACTGATGATGAGCCAACAACCTACAATGAGGATATAGATGTACCATAATCTACTGCATGACCTAAGTCGATGATAATTGAAATGAACTCCATGTACACCAAAAATTATGGGCTTTGATGAATGCACTTGAACGGGTAAAAACCATAGGTGCAAAGGGATCTTTAAGAAAAATACTAATAGAATTGGTTGCAATAGGTTTCAAACAAGTTCAAGGTGTTGACTATGAAGAAACTTTTTCACCAATTGCCATGGTTAAGTCCATTAGGATCATGATTTGTATTGCATCTTATAATTACTACAATATTTAGAAAATGGACGTTAAAACAACTTTACTTAATGGGAATCTTCTAGATGATGTGTACATGAGACAAATTGAAAGTTGTATTTCTTCAAATGAAGTCATTGAAGTGTGTAATATACAAAGGTCAATCTATGGGTTAAATAATGCAGCTAGAAGCTGGAAACTTCATTTTGATTAGACATTCAAAGTGTTTAGATCTATGAAAAAAGATGAACCTTCTGTATACAAGAAGGTTAGCAGGAGCATAATTTCTTTTCTTATATTATATGTGGATGAAATATGAATACCTACTCTACAAATTGTTAACACTTGGTTGGGAAATATCTTCTTCACGAAGTAGTTAGGAGAAGATCCTATATTCTAGGAATCAAAGATATGTAGAGATAGATGTAGAAGGCTTCTTGGCCTAATCCTAAGTACATACATTGATAAGGTTTTGAAAAGGTTCAACATGTATTACTTTAAAAGAGGTAACCTATCCATGCATCATTGAATAGTCTCTCTAAATCCCAATATACCTCTCTTTGGAATATCAGGAAAGCATGAGCAAGATTCCATATCCATTAGAAATTGAATCTATCATGTATGCACTATTATGTACATGCCTAGATGTCTTGTATGCTTTGAGCATGATGAGCATATGATATCGGTTGAGAACATGAGCATGAGATCATATATATACTTCCTTGTTATGTCCCTAGTCAGTTAATATTGTAGATATTATAGGACAAAAAAATACATAAGACTATTGTGTATGTTAAATGATGACTATATCTCTTCAATATATTGGATAACAACTCAGATGCATTGGTACTTGTTAGAAAACAAGTTGTACTAGACAAACCCACTATGAGATTGATGCATGTAAGCCATATCATGACAATCTGGTTCATATCTCAATGTAAAAAGGGTGAATTTGATCCTTAGACCTGAAGTCACGATACTAATCACATGTTTTTTTGTGTCATTTAATAATATCCTACAGTGAAAATGAATTGGGATTGCCATATAGGTGGACTAGGTGAATTATAACACTTGTGGATTAATGTGAGTGATATGAATGGAATTCGTCCCTCCATTGGAGTGATATCCTAACCCCTTGATATGTGAGACAATGAAAATTCACCACCATGCTTATGTGAGTTGATATGTGATATTGAGCTAACAAAATATGAATGGTCTTCTCTAGTTCAAGGAGCATAAATTGAATGTTAATAGGATGAAAACTTCATGCCTCGATTTCAATAAAGAAATTTATAAAAAAGGGAATATATGGTCATGGTAACACTAGTCAATTTAGATGTTCAAGTTGTTCTCAACTTATTCCAATTACTTGGGTATCAAAGATGTGTTTCTAGACACAAATACTTTCTTATGAGGTTATGGACATCACTTAAAATATAATGTGAAACCTATGGGGTCACACATATAAGATGCATATGGGAATTGAAGTTTACAATCAAACATATGATTAGTGTGGTTCTTAATTATGTACATGTTGCTTTCCAATCCAGTCAGGAAAATGGAGAGCCCTATCAGGACACTAGATTTTTTGGTCTTTTGGATCAATTCAGTGCTAATTGATTGACTCATTGTCACTTTGGGAAAGTGATAAGTCATGTGACTCACTAAATGATTCAGTCAATTGGACCAAGTCATGGAAAGGAAAGAAAGTTGAGATGTTCGATTTGGAGTTGAATCGATAAACTGAATTGGACATGGACTAAATAGTAGGGAAACTCTCTAAGTGATTTGCGTGACTCATAGCCCAACATATTTGGGAAACTCAAAAGATGATTTGTGTGAATGGGATTGCAATCCAAGTTTTCCAAAGTCCCAATCTCTTTTGAGTTGTGATTAGGAACACGATTGAATTTTAGAAGTCCCAAGTCGATGAATCTCCTATATATAGTGGTGGAAGTCCATGGGGTTGAAACACACCAACAAAACATTGTGAGACAATTTTTTTGAGAGTTCTTAATCTAATATAGAGAAAAGAACACACCAAGGACAACAACAATCAATAGGAGGAGGAGTTCGAGTGTTGACTGGCACATTGACAAATATGAGTTCCGCTTCCTTTTGGCAACCAAGTTGGTGCACGAAGGGTTCCTACATCTGCATGGCCGACATAGTAGTCGAGGATATTGGGAGAGGGCTTGAGAACAAATAGCTTCTTCATGAAGAAGACAAGGTGTTGCTATAAAAATAAAGTGGAAACAACAACAACCACTACTACAGAAATGGCTTATAAAATCACTTTTAAAGGTGTCGGTTGTATAAATACACCGACACCTAAAACATACAACGTCGGTTTAATAAAAAAACGGACATCTATCTATGAAGGGCGACCAGACACGGGTATCGCTTTTATTCAGTGTCAGTTCCCGAATAATAAACCGACGCCTAAAATTAACCGCCAAATCTAAAATTTCACGTGAAAAAAATTACCTCCAAAATTTTACATATGGCGTTGGTTATTTACTAAAAAACCGACGACGAAAGGTTATTCGCGTTACAGAAATTGGGCACATTTTGGTCGTCGGTTTTACTACAAGAACCGACGCTTATGGGTTTTCACACGTTTTCCCGGGAAATTTTTCACACCCCTTTGAGCGTCGGTTTGAGAAAGAAACCGACGACTATGGTCATTAATCGAGAATAATTTTTTTAATCGGCGTATGTAGATAGCCGTCGGTTTTTTTCTAGTAAAAACTGACGACTATCATTGAGAATAGGTGTCAGTGTGTTTGTAGAACCGACACCTTTAGTTTTACGTGTCGGTTGTTTTTAGTAATCGACGCCGATTGATAACTTAACAACACCCGCACGAGCCCAACTCTTCCCCTTTCTCTGTTTCATTCATTGTCTCACGCTGCTACTCTAGGGTTTGGTCCGGTGATTTCCAGTGATTTCTCCTCTGCCCCCACATCCGCCGCCGTTTACTCCGGCCATGCGCTGCTCCGCTCGCTTGGCTGGTCCTCTGCCCACCTCCGCCGCCGCTTTCCCTCTGCCCCCAGCTCCGACGGCCTTCTCTCCTTCTCTGGTGACCTTCTATCTTGCTCCATCGGCCTGCTCTCCTACTCCTGCTGCTCGCTGCTGCTACTCTCCCCGCCAACGCCGCCGAAGGTACCTGCTCTGCTCTTCTTCCTCCTCTTCTTCCTCTGCCCTCAAGCAGGTACCCTGCTCCATGACCGAGGTGTGTGAAATCGCAGGTTGGCACGGTCGTACTGGGCAGCACGGACGTGTTGGTAGCATGTCCATGTTGGTTGATTTTGTGCTATATTGCTCAATTATAATTGGATAGCCTATAATGTTGTGCTACATTACTCTTCTAAAATTATTCTTATATTGTTGAATCAGGTCAATGACCACACCTGCTATTGTGCCTGAATTATGCCATGTATGTTTGTACAAAGTGAATCTTATCGCTCTAATTGTGAATTATTACATGTTTGAAACTATTGAATTCTTGATTTATTATTTAATAATTCTCTAATTGTGAATGATGCAATGTAAGTGAGCAAATACATGTAGTGGATATGTACTCATTAGCCTAGAAACCCGTCCAAGATTTACTCATTAGGAGTAAATCTGGGATAGTCCCCGGTTTGGGACTGTTCTTGAACACCTAATCTCACTTAGGATGTAAGTGTATAATGTGTATTGGGTTTTCAAGAAAATTTCAGTAGCATTTCCCCGTTTGTTCTCTAAGTACATATGTACTTGGAGAACAGTGAGGAAATGCTGCCAAAATTTTCTTGAAAACCCAATACACATTATACACTTACTAGTGAGATTAGGTGTTCAAGAATGGGATAGGTGGTACACATTTATTGTATATAAGAATGACAGCACATGTATTTGTTGGCCTAGAAACCCATCCAAGATTTACTCATTAGGAGTAAATCTTGGATAGTCCCCGGTTTGGGATTGTTCTTGAACACCTAATCTCACTTAGGATGTAAGTGTATAATGTGTATTGGGTTTTTGAGAAAATTTTGGTAGTATTTCCCCGTTTTTTCTCCAAGTACATATGTACTTAGAGAACAGCAGGGAAATGCTACCGAAATTTTCTCGAAAACCCATTACACATTATACACTTACTAGTGAGATTAGGTGTTCAAGAATGGGATAGGTGGTACACATTTATTATATATAAGAATGACAACACATGTATTTGTTGGCCTAAAGTTTTAACCATGCAAAAACTCTAATCTATTAACCCTAGACCCTAATCTTGTTGTAATATATACTTGTTTTCTCTTTGATCATAGAATGGATAGATCATGGATGTACATTCGCAATCGCTGCACCCCAGAGTTTATTTCTGATCTTGACCA
The DNA here is from genome assembly GCA_963693085.1 of Alisma plantago-aquatica. Lineage (NCBI taxonomy): Eukaryota > Viridiplantae > Streptophyta > Magnoliopsida > Alismatales > Alismataceae > Alisma > Alisma plantago-aquatica. Next base: position 355,754,752 of record OY856410.1, on the reverse strand, counting down.
GTTTATTAGATTTGCTGAGGAACATAGGAAACAACCTGGAGATAGGTTCTACTGTCCATGTAGGCATTGCGGTAACAACTTGAAAGTCACCACTGGAGACAAAATCAAAAGTCATGTCATGTGCAACGGGATTATACAAGGCTATACAGAATGACTCTGGCATGGAGAGATTTCAAACCCAAAACCAGTGGATGTTGATAGCAGTGCTTGTGTGGAAGAAGAAATTGCCTATGATGATGTAGATGTGAATGAACCAGTTCCAGTAGACATCGTTGATGTGATGCTGGATAGTTGTGGGGTAGACCACACTGATCCACCTCCCATTTTTAGAAACATTGTGCATGATGCTGAGATATCGTTATACACAGGTTGTACTAAGTTTACGAAGCTTAGCGCTGTGTTGAGATTGTATAAGCTGAAAGCTAACAATAGATGGAGCGACAAAAGCTTCACGTCATTGTTATCTTTGTTGAAAGAAATGCTTCCTGAAGGAAATGAGCTTCCAATCTCAACATACCAGGTAAAGAAATTGTTGTGCCCAATGGGAATGGATGCCAAGAAGATACACGCATGCCCGAATGATTGTATATTATTTCAAAAGGACTATGTGGATTTGAAAGATTGTCCAAAATGTGGTGCGTCACGATATAAATTGACGACTTCGGGGGAGTCCAAAACTGGTTCTCCTGCCAAGGTGATGTGGTATCTACCTATAATATCACAGTTTCAATGCTTGTTTGCCAATCTGATAGATGCGAAGAATTTTAGGTGGCATGCAGATGTTAAGAAAAATAATGATGGGATCCTACGACATGCGTCTGATTCCCCACAGTAGAAGAAGATTGATCTATTGTACCCTGAATTTGGTGAAGAAGTCAGGAATCTAAGACTTGGGCTTTGTAAAGATGGGATGAATCCGTACGGGACATTGAGCAGCCAACATAGCACTTGGCCAGTCATGCTTGTTATATACAATCTTCCTCCCTGGCTGTGTATGAAAAATAAGTATGTAATGTTGTCGTTGTTGATATCGGGCCCTAAACAACCTGGAAATGACATTGATGTTTATCTTGAACCTCTGATTGATGAGTTAAAGAAACTCTGGGGTGAAGGTGTGATGACCTATGATGCTTCACGAAGAGAGACATTTTGTTTGCATGCTATGTTGTTTTGCACTATTAATGACTTTCCAGCATATGGGAATTTGTCTGGATATAGTGTCAAAGGAGCTAAAGTGTGTCCTATATGTGAAGAGAACACTGATTCAACAAGACTAAAACATGGCGGTAAGACTGTATATCTCGGTCATCGAAGGTTTCTTACAAAATTCCATCCGTATCGTAGGAAGCGCAAAGCATTCAATGGATTGAATGAGGAACGGAGTGCACCTAAACCTATACCAGGGGAGGTTGTTTATGAAAGAGTAAAAGACTTTGTCAATGAATTTGGTAAGAGATCACAATGTACTATGGCCACACGGAGTGCCAAATCTTTATTCAAGAAGAAGTCAATATTTTGGGTTCTTCCTTATTGGAGTTCTTTGATAGTTAGGCATTGTATCGATGTCATGCACGTTGAGAAAAATGTCTGTGATAGTGTCATTGGTACTTTGTTGAATATACCAGGTAAGACTAAAGATGGGATAAAATCCAGACTGGACCTACGTGAAATGGGAATAAGGTCAGAATTAATAGAATTTTGTGAAATGGGAAATCGGAGAACATACTTACCTCTCGCTTGTTACACATTGTCTAGAAAGGAGAAGAAAGCTTTTTGTGAATGTTTGGTAAATGTTAAGGTGTCACAGGGTTACTCATCCAACATCCGTAGATTGGTATCAATGAAAGATCTGAAGTTGATAGGTCTTCAATCTCATGATTGTCACACTCTAATGCAACAAATATTGCCTGTGGCAATTAGATCTATATTGTCGAAGCATGTAAGGTTTGCAATCACCAGACTTTGTTTGTTTTTCAACAGTCTGTGCAGCAAAGTTATTGACCCTGATACTCTCGATAAATTGCAAAGAGAAGTGGTTGTTACCCTATGTCATCTTGAGATGTATTTTCCTCCGTCGTTCTTTGATATCATGGTACATCTTGTTGTCCACTTAACTAGGGAAGTGAAAATGTTGGGACCAGTTTTCTTGCATTGGATGTATCCCTTTGAACGATACATGAGAATTTTTAAAAGTAATGTTCGAAACCATTACCGTCCTGAAGAGAGTATTATCGAGGGTTATGTGGCGAGAGAGGTTATGGATTTTTGCAATGACTTTCTCAGTAGTAATGACACTCCTGATAATGACAAGAATATTGACGAGCAATTTGGCAAAGGAATTTTGGGATCACGTGTGAAAGTAATCATCCGTGAGTAGTTGGAACAAGGTCACTTGTATATTTTACACAACATGGACGAAGTGAACGTTTATATCAAGGAACATACCAATTTCATCAAGAGACAATATCCTCGAGCCAATACAATGTGACTTGCTAGAGAGCATAACAAGACATTTATTAAGTGGTTTGAAAATAAAGTCTTACATCAACTATCTCAAACACCAGATGATATTACTGAAACTATCAAATGCCTCACCTTTAAACCAAAAGTGACTGTTATGTCTTATGAAGGGTATGACATTAATGGATTCACATATTACATAAAGCGCCAAGATGATAAGAGTGTCGTCCAAAACAGTGGGGTCACCCTTCAAGCATCGACTATGTTTTTTACAAGTGCAAAGGATAAGAGTCCACGTGAAGCTAAAATGTCATATTACGGTGTCATTGAAGACATATGGGAGTTTGACTACATAGATTTCAGAATTCTTCTCTTCAAATGTAATTGGGTTGATAACACCGAAGGAGTTATAGTGGATGAATTGGGTTTCACTTTAGTGAACTTTGAAAAGATTGGCGAGAAGGGTGAACCATTCATATTGGCATCACATGCGAAACAAGTATTTTATATCGATGATCTTGCAAATGATAAATGGTCGGTTGTTCTTCATGGTAAAAGACAGTTCATTGAAGATCCTATAGATGAAGAACAATACTTTGATAAGTATGATGACTCCAGTCCATTCTCAGTTGGGTTGCCAACACCAGAAAATATTGAAGCTAATGATGACTTGTATGTATGCGGAGATCACAATGAAGGATTGTTAATTGATAAAAAATCGCAATATTAGAGGCATGTTTATATTTTTTATATGTTTTATTTTTCTGAATGTGAACTTTACAATGTGAATGTGAACTTTACAATGTGAATTTTACAATGTGAATTACTTTATAATGTGAACTTTACAATGTGAATTACTTTACAATGTGAATGTGAACTTTACAATGTGAACTTTACAATGTGAATGCAAACTTTACAATGTGAATTTTACAATGTGAATTACTTTATAATGTGAACTTTACAATGTGAATTACTTTACAATGTGAATGTGAACTTTACAATGTGAGCTTTACAATTTGAATTACTTTACAATGTGAACTTTACAATGTGAATGTGAATTTTTGGATGGTTGAGCATTCTCCTGATGACCGTGCTGATGATGACCGTGAGGGTGGGAACATCAATGCGCCGCCTCACAATGTAAGTTTTAAAAATATATCATATATTTATATCTATATGTCCATTTATAGTTATATCTTGTAAATGTGTTTATTTTTTCAAATTTTAGGTTGATGATGCACATGTACCATCTGAAGCACTTGAGACACTTGATCAACAACACCAAAAAGTTGACAAGAGAAGGGGCATCACTATGATGAAGAAGTTAATAGCGCAAAAAGGAAATGGACCCAAACTTTTTGTGGATTTTGATAATGCAGGAAATGCATCTGGTGTGAATCGCAATTCATTTGTTTCATATATTGGGTATGTTACTCGTAGCCATTGCGGTTGTAAGATAGATTCTTGGCATAAAGTTTCTAAGGAGAAGAAAGACGTAATATGGAAGGATTTATGCGTGAGTTATTATTAATTTGCAATTCTATTTTGTAGATTACTAATTTTTTGGATACTAGTTAATAGCAATTCTATTTTGCAGAGTATATTTGAATTGGATGAAAAGCTGCATCGTAAATGCGTGATGCAATGTTGTGGGAGAGTCCTAAGGAACTATAGGACAAATCTCACCTGAGAATACATAAAAGAAGCTAACAAAAGGAAGAAGACAACCACTGAACAGTGGAACTTCCTGGACAAAGAAGAATGGGACGTGTTTGTTGCTTCAAGACAAACTGATGAATTCAAGGTATTAGGCGCCAGTCCCAATCTCATTAATATATGTTGTATTCACCTATTCAAGATTAACATTTACTATTACTAACCAAATCATTAATGTGCATACTAAATAGGCCCTCAGTGAGGCACAAAGATCAAGGCGTGCACTGAATGTGCATGACCACACAATGGGTCCAAAGGGGTATGCAGGCATTCGCCAAAGACTACAGTCTGAGGCTACTACTCAGTCTGCTGCTACTCAGGAGTCCTCCACTATAGGTAGCACACCTCTGCCTCGCCATGATGTCTGGATAGCTGGGAGGCAAAATAAGAAGGGAGAAATAAGGAAGCCCACAACTGCTGAGGCGGCTACAAAAATGGTAAAATACAACTCTTACAGCAATTGTTCGAATATTGATTATTTGTGATGTTTACTTAATTACAAATTTTTATTTTGGCGATTAGCAGGAGCTGCACGAGATGAGGAAACAAGGCAAGTTCATCCCTGAGGGCACAAGGGATGAATTGACAGTTGCTCTGGGTAACCCAGAGCATCCTGGACGTGTTAGGGCTGCAGGTGCAGGTGTGGACATCAAAGCTTTTTTTGGGCCATACCAGCGCAAACATGTCCCAAAAGTGGGACTTTCACAAGAAGAGGTAACATATTTTTTCCTTGTAGATGTTACTATAAAAGAGAATTCAATAATTATAATTTGACGTTTCTTTTATCCATGTATAGGTAGATAAGCTATTTGATAGGAAACTCGAAGAAGTAATGAAAAAGTGGCAGGCATCTCAGACTGCCACTTACCAGACAGTACCTATGGTGTCTCCTACTGCAGGCTCTACTCCTACTGCAGAGGTTGGGAGTAATCCTTAGACCCACCACCTAGCAAATCCACTGTAAGTATTTTTATGACATAGTAACTAGTTTTTTAATTCAAGATGATATGTTTTCAAGATGATATGTATATATGAAATTGTAGTCGTTTCAAAAAAAGATGATATGTATATATGTATATAGCATTCTTTACACAAAAATTTGTAGGGGTTGAAGCCATGTCGTCTAAAAGTTAATGAATATGTCGTTGCAGAGGCGTCAGCTTACCCATCCCTACCAAGGGAAATGTTTCACGGGTCTCCATTACCAGCTGGTTGGATTCGTGTGAGCCCGGTACATATATTCCCCAAGTGGATGGATCTTCCATTGCCATATGCCCACCCAGATTGTGAAATGCTTGGTGAGGCAGAAGGCGGAGTGATATTGTGGCTAAAAGCGGATGTCATCTTTACTGAAACTGTATGGTAAATTTACATTACGTTAAATTTTTAGTGTGTGTATATGATGTCAGTTGATATGAAATTATTATATATATATACAGGTTAAAAAGAAGACACCCACAACATCTAGGCCTCCACTTCCACCTCCTACATTACCCAGTTGGGTTCCACAGGACCTACCTATCCCGTTAGGTCCTAACTGTAGGGGTATGGCAATTTGGTTAGGCGAACATGATATAAATTGTCCTACAACTGTTTCTATAGATTCAGATGTTGCATGTCAATCATACGAAAGCAAACTATTTATACAAGATATTTTGGAGTTGTTTCGATATGGTTGGCTAAATACATTTGTGATAGAGCTATGGATAAGGTGAGATCTTCTTTATACATCCATATACCTTGTGTAGGATCTGGTGATCTGGTTTCTTATTTATTAATGCATGCGTAATTAATACATATTTTGCAGCTACTTAGACAAGATATGTGCAGATTTTGCATTCGAACATGTAGGATTTTTTATTCCATCTTTGATTAGTCTAGTAGCTAAAGACCCTCCATCAGTTCAACTGTGGCAACACATCCCATTATCACACAGATAACGAGGTGTTACATGAAAACATGCGGAAATCACCATAACCACAAATTATGAAAACACGGGTTAATTAAAACCGATTACAGAAAACTGATAAACTGTGAAACTATTACTTTCCAGTCCTCATCTTGCACAGAGACATGTCATATATATACATGCACGAGATATGATACGTGTCTACAGCTCAGAAATAGCTGTTCATCCATCACATGAGTTCACCACCTGTACATATACAGAAAAGGCCCACATCCGGCCAACAGCAGGATATACAAACATCATCGATCGGTCATCGTGAATCAACGTCAAAACACTGCCAAGGACCTAAGAGTACATGGATGACTCTAGACTCTACTACAAAACATACAAAACAACAACATGTCCAACGCTTGCCTTCTACTGCTCCTCAAGCTGCTCGGCCGCAACACCACGACCACGACCACGTCTACCTCGACCACCTAAAAAGGGGTTAAACCAGCGGGGTGAGACAATTGAACAATTGTCCCAGCGGGAAACATAACTCCCCACCGCAACTACAAAGCCTCAGCAAGATAGATTATAACACCAGAGATCTACTCAATAGATGTAACAAGAGAAGTCTATATAAAACAAATTATTCTTACCGACAAGCTTACCAGCTGTACAAAAGCATATAACCAGATATATCTCAAGGAATATGATTAGCAAGATAAGATGTATCCCTATGTACATGATTATCAGAACAAGATATAATGTCACATAACCTGCTTATCAAGATATGACATATTGTCACATAACCTGTAAGATATAACGAAGATATTACACAAACAAGGCCTCAACCAATGTTTCGTGTTTATCCTAAGCAATAAGTACTAAACGGCTATATTACATATTATTATGCCTTGAGGATTTGAACCGTACCGTTCAAATCCAACCTTCGGTTGTGAAACCCAAGCCGGTGCCATACAAGGTCAATGGAAGAGCCGGACTCCACGACCTCCCACCTCGTGGTCAGTACATGAGTACAACACAAGCAGGACCGCAGTCACATGCTGAAGTGGTCTAAGACACAGGGTCAGCTCCATAGGCTACCCTCACTCTAGCCCGCCTTGGTACAGGTCTCGGCGCTAGTAAAACTGAGCCACGGGCCTGTTCACCGTGCTCTGAGCCATGAACGCATTCATGCTCACACATCACATATCCTGAGCCATGGGCCTATTCACCATGCTCTATATACATATATGAGTCTGTAACCGAAGTTACACTCTTACCTCCTCATTTTCAGGCTAGGAGCAACCTACACATATTCAACAATATGCGCTTCCAGGTTAACCCGTAGGAGAACCTGTTTCACCATCACCAAGTCCTGACGATGATGGATCTATGGCCAGGGCAAACTACATGATATATTTCACTGTGATTAATTAGTATCTTTTAGATGGATTGCAGGATTCAACCAAGTTGTATAACATGCAAGATATAATAGAAAGTAACCAACATTATATTATTATTGAAAACACATCAACCTGATCCATCTCAAGGATCTAACATCACATGTTACCACTTGGCCTCTTGCCAATCATCCAGATCCCTCTCAAGGATCATCACATACCATGGGATCTCAATCCCTCATCATGTACTGTCACTGCCTCTCAAGGCTCACATCATCATCATGGAACTTAACACATTATACATATCATCTCATTAATCAGAGTATTTATCAAGTGATGTTACTCATCACATGTGTCTCATAGCCTTTTCATGGCTAATCATCACCTGCATGTTTAGGATACACAATAATCGTAGATTCGATATAAGGAACATGCTACCATCATAAATGCTATTCAAGATACTTCTACTTATCATTCTTACACTATTTACTGATCAAGTGTATAAAGTACATCATTAGCAAGCCATATCTATACTTATCCTTATCTCATAATGGTATGAACAATCAAGATGTTCAAACGTACAGAACAAGTACTATTGTTACCACTACCATTATGTCACCATCCACTATCATCATCATTATCATTATTATTATTATGCAAGCTACTAGTGTAACTATCACCATTCTCATTTAACAATTAAGTACAAGGATTACTTCATGCATATCATTACTATCATTATTGCCATAATTACTATGATCAACATTATTACTATCATCTTCTTTATTATTAACAAATAAGCATAAGGATCACATCATGCATCTTATTACCATGACCTTCCTCATTATCATCCCTACTACCATTATGATCATTATGATCAGCATTGTTACTATCATTATCATCATGTAACTACCATTACCATCATTGTTACTATCATTAGCATTATTATTGTTTGCAAGGCATCATATTCATTACTGTTATCACTAACAAGACACCACCATCGTTTATTGGTGCATAGCTAACCACTTCCTCATCACCAAGGGTTGTTACTATAGGGTCACAAGACTCTCACCATCACTCTTATCAACCCTCACTAAAACCCATCAAGGCCTATCGGCCGACACACACACCTACCCTATCGGCCATCACCACCTAAGGTTGTCACCCAACATGGCTATCGGCCATCATGGGTGTTGGCCAACATGGGTGTCGACCAGCACACCATGCATGGCTATCGGCCAGCACCAACAAACCTCCAAGAAACTTAGGTCTATCGTCCACCATGAGGAAGAGGATGTCTCTCAACACAAGAAGGTCCATATCACCTCATCATGCTCACCATATCGGCCAACACAACAAGATTTATCGTCCAATACACAACTACACTCATCGGCCAACTCACCATACTTGCCTATCGGTCAACATAGGGAAGCAAGCCAAGCATGGTCCAGTCATTCAACTCAACCCATAGCAACACCTCACTAACTTGACCTATCACCCACACAAGGCAAGGATATCGCCCAATACCAAGAACTCTCACCCTATCGTTCAACTCAAGAACAAGAGTATACAAATCACAAGGACCATGTCACCCAATAGGGTTCATCATATCGGCCATCACAAGGGACACCACTTATGTCATCCACCACAAGAACATGGGTGTCTCCCAACACACTCAAACAAGAGAGAGGGTATCGCCCATCATCAAGGCAAGAGAGGATGTCGCCCAACAAGGGTCATCACCTACCTCCAGCACAAGGAAACCCTAAAACCCTAGAAAGCAAGGTGCACAAAGGAACCCTAAACCCTAGAGAGGAATCGGCCACCAAAGGAAACTCAAGCAAGGTACAAGTCTAAGCTACTAATCTATGAACAAGAACAAGAACAAGAGGTAAAGAAGTTAGGGTTAGAAGTTATGCAACCCGCCTTAAGCTCCAAGCTCCAAGGCACTCCAAGGTCCAAAGCTATCGTCCACCGGCTTCTCCAGGAAGGTGTATCGGCCACCACTTCTACTCCAAGGGAGTGTATCGGCCAACACAAGCAAGATGGAGAGGGATATCGTGCACTCGAGGTGGAGGGGAGACCAAAAGATCAAAGGAGACTAAGGCAAGGAGAAGAGCTACATATATAGGAAGAAGGGGAGGAGAAACCAAGGTACAACCATGCTATGTGTCGTCCACCCAAGGGACACTTGTCCTAGGGTTCAAGACAACACACTAGCACACAAGAGACACTTGTCCAAGCCATGCAACAAGTGTCCACCAACCAAGGCCAAGCACATGGGCGACACAAGCAACAACTCCTACTGGGCGACACAACCAAGCTACTGGGTGACACAAGACCACCTTGGACGACACACACTCACCCTAGGTCGACAAAAACTCACCTTGGACGACACAAGGCAAGCTTTGGCCGACACAAGGCTCAACCAAGCCCAAACAAGGCACCTCAAGGCCCAAACAAGCTCAACTCAGGCCCAAAGAACTCAAACAACAAGCCCAAGCCTTCCTCTCAACCCTAGAGGAAGCAAAGAGAGGGAAACATCTCACAAGATGGCTTGCACACAAAACCCTAAACTTAGTTTATTTGCAAGTAGCCCCTCGAACTCTCAACAAAGCACAACAAAACCCTAATCACCACTTAGAGGTGATTAGCAAGCATCAAACCACCAAGGTTAAGCAAAACAAATAGGGTAAACCCTAAACATAGGTCAGGGTCCTTACAATCTAACCCCCTTTAAGGGATTTCGTACCCGAAATCCGAAGAGAAAAGCGAGGGATACTTCCTCCTCATCTCTTCCTCAAGCTCCCACGTGGCTTCCTCTACGCCACGACGCTGCCAAAGAACCTTTACAAGATCCAGGTCCTTCCTCTTCAGCTTCTTGATCCTTTTGTCAAGGATTGCTACAGGACCTTCCTCGTAGGTCACATCTGCATCAAGCTCAACCTCAACTGGCTGTATCAATGTACCTAAATCCGGATGACTTTTCTTCAACATGCTGACATGAAACACCGGATGCAATCTGTGCAACTCTGGAGGCAACTCTACTCATAAGCTACCTTGCCAACACGTGCTCTGACTGAGTAAGGCCCCATATACCTAGGTGCCAACTTACCCTTCCGTCCAAACCTTAGCACACCTTTTCACAGTGAGACTTTGAGATATACTTTATCTCCTACCTGGAATTCCAAAGGTCATCAGTGATTGTCTGCATAAGACTTCTGTCTGTCCTGTTCCACTTTCAATTATTGTTGTATCACTTTGATCTTATCTGTCGTCTGCTGAACTAACTCAGGACCCAAAAGATGATATTCACCAGACTCATACCAACACAAAGGAGATCTGCACTTCCTTCCATACAAAGCTTCATAAGGAGCCATGTCAATGCTCCACTGATAACTGTTGTTGTAGGCAAACTCTATCAAACTCAGACGTACATCCCAGTTGCCTAGAAACTGCAAAACACAAGCTCGAAGAAGATCCTCTAAAATCTGAATAGTCCTCTCAAACTGTCCATCTGTCTGCGGGTGAAAAGCTATACTGAACCTCAACTGCGTTCCCAACGCCTTGTGCAACTGTTCCCAAAAATGACTCATAAACTGAGGACCTCTGTCAGAAACTATCGTTGCTGGTACTCCATGCAAACATACTATCTCATCCACATATACTCGAGCTAGTTTCTCAGCTATATACATCGTCTTCACTGGTAGAAAATGGGAAGACTTAGTCAACCTGTCCACTACTACCCAAATGGAATCATGATTCCTAGTTGTCTGAGGTAGACCAACTACGAAATCCATGGTTATGTGATCCCATTTCCACTGCGGTATCAGAAATGGTTGCAACGTTCCTGCCGGCTTCTGATGTTCAGCTTTCACTTGCTGACACACCGCACATCTCGCCACGAACTCGGCTACATCTCTTTTCAAACTGGGCCACCAATACAAGTCCTTCAGACTATGATACATCTTGGTGATACCTGGATGCATCACATACATCGATGTATGTGCTTCCTCAAGCACCAACTTTTTCAGATCATCAGCATCTGGAACCACCATCCTATCACGATAGCAAACTAGTCCATCCTCGGGCTCATGAAACCCATCACGCTTATCGCTGCCAAACTCTGATCTGATCGACTGTACCGCATCATCTGTCTGCTGTGCATTCTTGATCTGTTGTCTCAATGTAGGCTTAACTTGCATCTGTGCGAAAAGACCAGACAACAAAGAAACTTCCATCTGTACATTCATCTGTCGAAGAGAAATAAACATATCTCGCTTATGGCATACCAAAGAACTCAATTGTGCCTTCTTTAAAGAAAGAGAAGAAGACTTCCTACTAAGCGCATCAGCTACCACATTCGCCTTACCAGGATGATACTCGATAGTGCAGTCGTAATCATTGATCAACTCCATCCATCGACGCTGTCGCATGTTCAACTCTTGTTGCATAAAGATGTACTTTAGATTCTTATGATCCGTAAAGATCTGACACACTTCCCCATATAGATAGTGTCTCCAAATCTTTAACGCATGAACCACTACTTCCAACTCCAAGTCATGAGTCGGATAGTTCTCCTCATGCTTCTTGAGTTGTCGCGAGGCAAAAGAAACCACATGATCTTCCTGCATCAACACACAACCTAAACCTTTCTTGGAAGCATCATAGAAAACAACATAGCCTTTCCCAGGCTCTGGCAAGATCAACACTGGAGCACTGGTCAGCTTCTCCTTTAGACTCTGGAAAGCTTGCTGACATCGATCATCCCAAACAAAAGGTACATCCTTCCTGGTCAACTTCGTCATCGGCAACGCGATCACACTGAAGTCCTTGATAAACCTCCGGTAGTATCCTTCTAAACCAAGGAAACTACGAACTTCTATCGGTGTCTTTGGTTGTTCCCAATCTGCAACGGATTCCACCTTCTTTGGATCTACTTTGACTCCTTCAGCAGATATCACGTGTCCTAAGAAAGTCACTTCCTCCAACCAGAACTCACATTTACTGAACTTGGCATACAACTGATGTTGACAAAGAAGAGTCAACGCTCTGCGAAGATGTTGCTCATGCTCTAGCCTGTCCCGACTATAGATCAAGATGTCATCTATAAAGACTACAACAAACTGATCTAAGAACAGATGGAACACTATGTTCATCAAATCCATGAAAACAGCAGGTGCATTGGTTAACCCAAACGACATAACCACAAGCTCGAAATGACCATACCTCATCCTGAAAGCTGACTTTGGTATGTCATCCGCCTTAATCCTCAACTGATGATATCCAGACCGTAGATCGATCTTTGAAAACAATGTAGCACCACGCAACTGATCGAACAGATCATCTATCCTCGGCAACAAGTACTTGTTCTTGATCGTGACCTTGTTCAACTACCGGTAATCTATACACAACTGCATCGAACCATCCTTCTTCTTAACGAACAACACGGGAGCACCCCACGGCGACGTACTCGGTCGGATAAAACCTTTCTCCAACAACTCTTGCAACTGCTTCTTCAACTCTGCCATCTCTACTGGAGCCATCCTATATGGTGACTGTGCAACTGGCTGTGTCCCTGGAACCAGATTGATCTCGAAATCAATCTCTCGGGGTGGAGGAACACCAGGAAACTCCTCAGGAAACACGTCTGCAAACTCTCGAACCACTGACACCTCCTCGAGGCTAGGACCTTTTGCCTTGGTAACCACAACGGTATCCACCACGTGAGCTAAGAACGCCTCACATCCTTGTCGTAACAACTTATCTACCACCATAGCTGATACCAAACACGTCGAAAGAATCTTCCTATCTCCCTAGAAGATCTTCTTCTCTCCAGCAACATCAAACACTGCCTGCTTGGAACCACAGTCCAGAACAACCCTATACCTTTCTAAGGTATCCATCCCAAGGATAACATCAAAACCATGCATATCAAGTGGTATAAGATCCACTTGAATGCGGTGTCCCGAGAAAGACAAGACACAAGATGGACACTCTTCTCGAAGCAAAGAGGAACCATCAAGAGGGGTTTCTAACAACAAGCTATCCTTCTTACAGCTAACAGGTAAACGACAGTTTTCAAGCATACTATAGGTGATAAAAGAGTGTGTAGCACCCGGGACAACCAGAACAGATATAAAGCACGAAGAAGACATATCAGAATGAAATAACTCCATCTGACCTATCACCACTCGTGGGTTGACTATCGCCTCCGACTGATTCATGGCATAGAATCGAGTCGTTGCTTGCTGTCCACGACCTCTTCTTCCTTGAACAGATGATCCGGCTTGAGACGCCTGACTGCATCCTCGTAATATGCTACCACTGGGCTGTGGCCTCTCTGACCTCTGAAAACTCTGCCTCGGCTGCTGCGTCACTTTAACATCTTTGTTCAGGCAATTGGACTTCCAATGCCTGACTTGACCAAAACGATGACATGCCTTATCCTCAAACCGTGGCCTAGCTGGCCCTGTCACTACCAGAGAAGCTGAACTGTGCACCTTAGATGGTGAAGAAACATAACCTTTCTCTTTACTCGGAGACCACTGAGATGGTACACCAGCACTTCTCATTGCTGACGATGCTGAAAACCTACGCTTCTTAAAGCCACCAAACCTCCATCCTTGAAATTGAGAAGGTCTTTTAAGAGACATAGACTCTCTTTTCTCCCGTACCATCCTCTCGATCCGTCGAACAGATTCCACAAACGTAGCAAACCTCTCTCGGTTCTCCAACGCAGACACCGGAGTCTTCAACTCAGCACTCAAACCCTTCTCAAAACGTCTGATCCGTTCCTCATCTGTTGCCGCCATGTGAGGACAGAATCTCAACAGATCCATAAACTTAGCTTCATACTCGGTGACGTTCATCGTTCCTTGTCGCAACTTCTCAAACTGTCTGATCTTCTCATCCAGATACGTCTTCGGAAAGTATCTGGTGACGAACTCACATCGAAACACTTCCCAACAGATCACCTCACTAGGCCACTTCTCTTCTTCGATGGTCCACTAGTGACCAGCACTACCCTTCAGAAGGTAGACAACATGCTTTACCTTGTCTGCTTCGGGGATGTCAAGGATCCAGAAAGCCTTCTCGAGACTTGTCAGCCACAGATCTGCATCTGTTGGATCAGCCGTCCCAGCATAATCCGAAGCTCCAACTCGGCGAAGCCACTCAAAGGTCTTCCCAATACCTGATGCTTCTCCATGAGGAACCTGTGCTCGCGGAGGAGGCACTGGTAATCGCTCAACCATGAGATTTATCATAGCCATTAACTGCCCCATAAGTTGTTGGTAAGCAGGATGTTCAAGTATGGCTGGGTTAGGTTGGGGGACCTCAGGCACCTGATCTTCATGTGCCTGTCCATCTGCTCCATCAACCGATGCAGCATCACTGTACTCAGCAGAGTGTTCTTCATGTTTTCCAGACATCTTGACTTTTCTTCCGCTGAGGGTAGAAGATTTTGTAAGAAAACCTGGAAAACTCATAAGAACAACTCAACCTAGTCCTAAATCCCTGTAGACTCAACGAACCCAAAGCTCTGATACCAAAACTTGTGGCAACACATCCCATTATCACACAGATAACGAGGTTTTATGCGAAAACGTGCGGAAATCACCATAACCACAGATTATGAAAACACGGGTTAATTAAAACCGATTGCGGAAAACTGATAAATTGTGAAACTATTACTTTCCAGTCCTCATCCTGCATAGAGACATGTCATATATATACATGCAATAGATCTGATACGTATCCACAACTCAGAAACAGCTGTTCATCCATCACATGAGTTCACCACCTGTTCATATACAGAAAAGGCCCACATCCGACCAACAGCAGGATATACAAACATCATCGATCGGTCATCGTGAATCAACATAAAAACACTGCCAAGGACCTGAGAGTACAGGGATGACTCTAGACTCTACTACAAAACATCCAAAACAGCAGCATGTCCAACGCTTGCCTTCTACTGCTCCTCAAGCTGCTCGTCCGCAACACCACGACCACGACCACGTCTACCTCGACCACCTAAAAAGGGGTTAAACTAGCGGGGTGAGACAATTGAACAATTGTCCCAGCGGGAAACATAACTCCCCACCGCAACTACAGAACCTCAGCAAGATAGATTATAACAGCAGAGATCTACTCAATAGATTTAACAAGAGCAGTCTATATAAAACAGATTATTCTTACCGACAAGCTTACCAGCTGTACAAAAGCATATAACCAGATATATCTCAAGGAATATGATTAGCAAGATAATATGTATCCCTATGTACATGATTATCAGAACAATATATAATGTCACATAACATGCTTATCAAGATATGACATATTGTCACATAACCTGCAAGATATAACGAAGATATTACACAAACAAGGCCTCAACCAATGTTTCGTGTTTATCCTAAGCAATAAATACTAAACGACTATATTACTTATTATTATGCCCTGAGGATTTGAACTGTACCGTTCAAATCCAACCTTCGGTTGTGAAACCCAAGCCGGTGCCATACAAGGTCAATGGAAGAGTCGGACTCCACGACCTCCCACCTCGTGGTCAGTACACGAGTACAACACAAGCAGGACCGAGTCACATGCTGAAGTGGTCTAAGCCATAGGGTCAGCTCCATAGGCTACCCTCACTCTAGCCCGCCTTGGTACATGTCTCGGCACTAGTAAAACTGAGCCACGGGCCTGTTCAACGTGCTCTGAGCCATGAATGCATTCATGCTCACACATCACATATCCTGAGCCATGGGCCTGTTCACCATGCTCTATATACATATATGAGTCTGTAACCGAAGTTACACTCTTACCTCCTCATTTTCAGGCTAGGAGCAACCTACACATATTCAACAATATGCGCTTCCAGGTTAACCCGTAGGAGAACCTGTTTCACCATCACCAAGTCCTGACGATGATGGATCTATGGCCAGGGAAAACTACATGATATATTTCACTATGATTAATTAGTATCTTTTAGATTGATTGCATGATTCAACCAAGTTGTATAACATGCAAGATATAATAGAAAGTAACCAACATTATATTATTATTGAAAACACATCAACCTGATCCATCTCAAGGATCTAACATCACATGTTACCACTTGGCCTCTTGCCAATCATCCAGATCCATCTCAAGGATCATCACATACCATGGGATCTCAATCCCTCATAATGTACTGTCACTGCCTCTCAAGGCTCACATCATCATCATGGAACTTAACACATTATACATATCATCTCATTAATCAGAGTATTTATCAAGTGATGTTACTCATCACATGTGTGTCATAGCCTTTTCATGGCTAATCATCACCTGCATGGTTAGGATACACAATAATCGTAGATTCGATATAAGGAACATGCTACCATCATAAATGCTATTCAAGATACTTCTACTTATCATTCTTACACTATTTGCTGATCAAGTGTATAAAGTACATCATTAGCAAGCCATATCTATACTTATCCTTATCTCAGAATGGTATGAACAATCAAGATGTTCAAACGTACAGAACAAGTACTATTGTTACCACTACCATTATGTCACCATACACTATCATCATCATTATCATTATTATCATTATGCAAGCTACTAGTGTAACTATCACCATTCTCATTTAACAATTTAGTACAAGGATTACTTCATGCATATCATTACTATCATTATTGCCATAATTACTATGATCAACATTATCACTATCATCTTCTTTATTATTAACAAATAAGCATAAGGATCACATCATGCATCTTATTACCATGACCTTCCTCATTATCATCCCTACTACCATTATGATCATTATGATCAGCATTATTACTATCATTATCATCATGTAACTACCATTACCATCATTGTTACTATCATTAGCATTATTATTGTTTGCAAGGCATCATATTCATTATTGTTATCACTAACAAGACACCACCATCGTTTATTGGTGCATAGCTAACCACTTCCTCATCACCAAGGGCCGTTACTATAGGGTCACAAGACTCTCACCATCACTCTTATCAACCCTCACTAAAACCCATCAAGGCCTATCGGCCGACACACACACACCTACCCTATTGGCCATCACCACCCAAGGCTGTCGCCCAACATGGCTATCGGCCATCATGGGTGTCGGCCAGCATGGGTGTCGACCAGCACACCATGCATGGCTATCGGCCAGCACCAACAAACCTCCAAGAAACTTAGGTCTATCGTCCACCATGAGGAAGAGGATGTCTCTCAACACAAGAAGGTCCATATCGCCTCATCATGCTCACCATGTCGGCCGACACAACAAGATGTATCGCCCGATACACAACTACACTCATCGGCCAACTCACCATACTTGCCTATCGGTCAACATAGGGAAGCAAGCCAAGCATGGTCCAGTCATTCAACTCAACCCATAGAAACACCTCACTAACTTGACCTATCGCCCACACAAGGGCAAGGATATCGCCCAACACCAAGAACTCTCACCCTATCGTTCAACTCAAGAACAAGAGTATACAAATCACAAGGACCATGTCACCCAACAGGGTTCATCATATCGGCCATCACAAGGGACACCATTTATGTCATCCACCACAAGAACATGGGTGTCGCCCAACACACTCAAACAAGAGAGAGGGTATCGCCCATCATCAAGGCAAGAGAGGATGTCGCCCAACAAGGGTCATCACCTACCTCCAGCACAAGGAAACCCTAAAACCCTAGAAAGCAAGGTGCACAAAGGAACCCTAAACCCTAGAGAGGAATCGGCCACCAAAGGAAACTCAAGCAAGGTACAAGTCTAAGCTACTAATCTATGAACAAGAACAAGAACAAGAGGTAAAGAAGTTAGGGTTAGAAGTTATGCAACCCGCCTTAAGCTCCAAGCTCCAAGGCACTCCAAGGTCCAAAGCTATTGTCCACCGACTTCTCCAGGAAGGTGTATCGGCCACCACTTCTACTCCAAGGGACTGTATCGGCCAACACAAGCAAGATGGAGAGGGATATCGAGCACTCAAGGTGGAGGGGAGACCAAAAGATCAAAGGAGACTAAGGCAAGGAGAAGAGCTACATATATAGGAAGAAGGGGAGGAGAAACCAAGGTACAACCATGCTATGTGTCGTCCACCCAAGGGACACTTGTCCTAGGGTTCAAGACAACACACTAGCACACAAGAGACACTTGTCCAAGCCATGCACCAAGTGTCCACCAACCAAGGCCAAGCACATGGGCGACACAAGTAACAACTCCTGCTGGGCGACACAACCAAGCTACTGGGCGACACAAGACCACCTTGGACGACACACACTCATCCTAGGTCGACACAAACTCACCTTGGACGACACAAGGCAAGCTTTGGCTGACATAAGGCTCAACCAAGCCCAAACAAGGCACCTCAAGGCCCAAACAAGCTCAACTCAGGCCCAAATAACTCAAACAACAAGCCCAAGCCTTCCTCTCAACCCTATAGGAAACAAAGAGAGGGAAACATCTCACAAGATGGCAAACTTGCACATAAAACCCTAAAATTAGTTTATTTGCAAGTAGGCCCTCGAACTCTCAACAGAGCACAACAAAACCCTAATCACCACTTAGAGGTGATTAGCAAGCATCAAACCACCAAGGTTAAGCAAAACAAATAGGGTAAACCCTAAACGCAGGTCAGGGTCCTTACATCAACAATACTGCTGTGGGGCTTTTACAATTTTTGCTCAAAATAAGAAGATGGTGATAATGGCTCCATTCAATGTAGAGTAAGTTTACTTTGCTTATTATAATTTGGACTTAAGAAAATTACATTTTATTGTGGATTTTGAGTTATTAATTTTTAACTTTTTTTACCTCTAGTGGTATGCATTGGGTGTTACTGGTTATTGTCCCTGAGACGTTCACTGTCTATTATCTAGATCCTGATGGGAGTAAATTGAATACAAAATATGGACACATAATGAAAATGGCATTATTCCGGTGAGAAATATTTCATTTTCATATCCATTAACATATGTTATTACATTACTATTTAATTATGCAATGTACTGTGTTACATTAACATGTAGGGGTTTTGATGAGTTCAAAAAGGCTCGAGGAAAGGTCCCCATGAAAAAGAACCAGCCAATAATTTGGAAGAACGTGAAAGTAAGTTCCCGACTACAATATATGTATATATTATTTATGTGAACAATGCTTAATTAGTTGTAATTTTTAATATTTTGTATGTTTGAATTTATAGTGTGCTACACAAGACAACGGATGGGCATGTGGATACTATGTGATGCGATTTATGCACATGATTATCAAATATGCCGCAATGGACATCGATTGTATTGCTGAGGTATTATATAGTCTCATTAGATAATATGAAATATATCAATCTTATTTATAGCTCATTAATTATATATATACATCATTCTCTTTATAGGTGTTTAAAACTGACCACACTACAGGAACGGCCTTACCAGATGTACATGCTCCCTATACGACGGGAGAATTAAATGAAGTAAGAGAAGAATGGGAAACAACCATACAAATAGTGGGGTTTTTAAGATATAATTGGGATTTTGATAGCGAATAATGACTAAAGAATGATATTTTGTAAATGAATTTCTAAATTATAATATATGTGTGAATGTTTCTACATGTCTGGATGTTTCTACATGTGTCTGAGGGAAAATGAATGAAACTGTTGGTTGCTATATGAATGTTTCTACACGTGTGAATGTGAAAATGAATGGAACTACAGATTGCTATCTACATGAATGTTTCTAAATGTGTGAAAATCAAATGGAACTGCAGGTTGCATTGCTAAATGTGTGAATATTTTTTTTGTTAATTTTACAGGTTTGTGGCCTGTTGTTGGCTGATATCAATGGATGTCGTAAAACCTGCAGTTCATAACTGAACTGTAGGTTTCTCATCCTGCGACCAACCATACAGTAGGTCTGCAGACTGACAGAAAAAAAACAAAAAATAGGCGTCGGTTATTTGTATAAAACAGACGCCACATTGTTACAGTGTCAGTTTCTAATAGTAACCGACGTCTATTTCCTTAACACCACGGCCGTGCTGGACAGCACGGCCGTGGCAGCGGACCAGACACCACGGTCGTGTTGGCCAGCATGGCCGTGGCAGCGGACCAGACAACACGACCATGCTGGCCAGCACGGCCGTGTTGGGAGTTATATGACGTCAGTTTCTTATCTAATAACCGACGCTGATAGTGCCCAAGATGGTGCCCTTTCGTGGTGTGAAGGTATATGGCGTCGGTTGCTTATCGAATAACTGACGCCTATAGTTCCCTACTGGGGCGTTTTTGGTGGTGCGCAAAGGGTTTTGGCGTCAGTTTTTGAACTGACGTGTAACGGCTGGGCTTTTAGCGTCGCCCACATAGGTGTCGCTTAGAAACCGACACTAAAGGCCTTAAATAACCAACACTAAAGGTCGGTTATGTACTAGTGAACCACTCCAGTTCAGATCCTGATGTGAAAGTTCTAAACCAAGAAAAGTCGTGTCTAATTTTTGGAAAATTAGTGTGCCAAGGTATATTCAATATTGATTTTATTCCTTTAATATACATGCTTTTATGGATACAATGGATATGTTAGATTGGGGTATATCTGGATATTTTTATTTATTTCCTTTGTGCCCTCTCCCCAAGCCTTGCATAAAGATGGGTTCAAAGCTACTCTAGAAAATGGGTACACTTTGTAATGTGGAACTATTCTCATTTATGTGGACAATCATCATCACACTTAAAATAAAAAAAGGTAACCATATGGAAAATAGAGTTCATGCAATAGAATATGACAAGATGTACAATGTCTCAACTATATCATGAGGAGACATATTATGGTTCTAGTCCCAATGACTATATGTTCCCTTGGTATATGTTTATATCAACATTATATTTGTCCAACTTGGTCATAACTTTCCAAAGTATATGCCAACAACATATATCATATCCATAATCTATAAGGTTATTATGACTATTATTATTCATATTCAGTTCCGGCCATCCTAACCGATGGTTACTATTACTTACCAGAAAGTCATTATTAGGTTTACTCATCAATTAGGTTTCCTATATCCACTTTGTGTGAATTTATCAAAAGTAAGTGAATTAAAAAAGTTAGTGAATCAGACATAAATCATTTCATGATCATCATCAAGCTTCAAAAAGGTTCATTGCCATATAAAAATCCAAGTAAAGAAATGTATCATCATTATCTAATACAAAATGACATGTATTCTAATTTACCAACATATATTATTATCAAAACCCCAACCTAAGGATGTATAATTTTAGGTCTCCTTCTCCTACTAAAAATAATATTTAGGTTTATAAAAAAGGCTATCTATCATATTCTAGGGATTATGCAAGGTAAAGTTTTTCTAGGGTAAAAGGGATGATTATACCTTCATATATATCTAAGGCATTTTGGGAACTCAGTGAATGGCCCAATAGAAGCCACTTGTGCTCCAATGGGTGCACTCAGACTAGTACGAGCTAGAGTGTAGCGGGTCCTCTCCAGCCAACTGATTCAATTGTATACTACATGTGATAGAGGTGGGGATGATTTTCCTGGACTCCATCACTCCTCCATGTCAGATGAGATCTTTTTTCACTAGGTACAAATGCCACCATGATCTCGAACCTCCAGTGGACTCTATAAGGTAGGTTAAGCATCCTCACAAGGCTCCAAAGGGCTCTTCAATTCTTATTTGTTGGTCTAAGTACACTAGGAGATTTTCATGGAGAGGAGTACCCAAAACCTCCATCTCATTAGGGAACATGAGGACCTCAAATTCAAGCAACAAAAAGAAATGGAGCTTCACTCCTGAAAACCTCTAGAGGGGGGGTGAATAGAGTTTTATAGATAATTTAACAATTAATTAACTCAAGCAACCACAAAGACAATATTGGACAAGGAGACACAAGGGTTTAGAGTGGTTCCTAGCCTTAGCAAATACTAAGGTAGTCAGTCCACTACCCGGTTGCTTACCCAACCGGGATTTGAAAAGAAATCTATTTTATTACCTCGCAAGGACTTTACATAAAATACAATTTCTTTTCCCAAACCCTTCAAGCAGCCTTCACCTAGAAGTAATCGCCCAACCTTGAAGCAGCCTTCCCTTGAAGTAGATGCACCAACACCCGTTGCACCAGCCTTCTGAAGTAGCTTCCCTTGCGATAGCCTTCTTGAAGTAGCTTGAAGTCCCCTTCTCCACCTGAGAAGTCAACCCTCTCCAATCCACAGCCTCCAACCCTAGGAGTAGCAAGGAGAGTACAAAAGATAACAAGGAACAAGAAGGAAAACAGAAATTACAACTTATCCTTTTAAGCACAAGGCTTGATTTGCCTATATCAAGCGTATAAATCTCCTAACCAATGTGTATGACAATGTGATTGTAGTGGATAGGAGATACTAGCCTATAGGGCACGAAATGGGAGCAATAGGAATGAATGGCAAGTGTAGGAATTGCTCTATTGCTCTAAAACAGATTGCAAGTGTGTATTCAAGCTCAAGTATAGAACAAGTATAGCTTAGATGTGCTTTGGTGTCCTAAGGCATGTCCTATTTATAGGAATGACCTATGTATGCTTAAGGACGTTCTAGACAACTTCTAGGGGGTTCCTAGTGCTTAACTAGCCATTAGGAATAAGTTAGGCACATTAGCAACGACTAGTTAATTAATTCTGCAGTTGCTGTCAGAGACCATCTCGGTCGAGGACTTGTCGACCGAGATGCCCAGTCGGTCGAGGATTTGTCGACCGACAGGCTCTCTGGATTAACGTTTATTTGCAACTGTCAACTGCTGTGTCTAACGGCTACTTTTGGTCAATCTCGGTCGAGAAGTTTGTCGACCGAGAGTGTCTCGGTCGAGGAGTGTGGTCGACCGAGATTGACTCTGTTTTCAATCTTTCAATTAAGATACTAAGTGTGTGCATGAGTGTGCATTATGTGATCCTATTAGAAGGAGATGACCTAACTAAGTGTGGTGTTTAGCTAGGGAGATCTAACGCTTGATTTACATGAAGTCTAAGTACTTGTACAATATATATTTGTACAAGTTTACAAATGATTACATTGCATGACATTTACAAACATTCAAGCGTATAGATTCCCTAGAACTTTGTCATCACCTTGTTCCTGCACACTTAAGTAGCTCGTTAGATTAATAAGAATGAAATGTTTGTCATCATCGAAACAAAAGGGATTTATCATAATATCCAATTTATCCAACAATCTCCCCCTTTTTGAAGATGACAAACATTTCCTAAAATATGAAATAAGGAAATATAAAGCATGTGAGTTTCATACCTGAAGATTACCTTTTGTAGCCATTCTTGTTTTACAAGTGTGAGTGCTGGCCATCAAGATGAAACTCATTTATATTTATATTTTTGATTTTATATTCTTTCTCCCCCTTTGTCATTTCAAAAAGATATCCAATTTGAATATTTTATTTTCTTTTCCCCCTTAATTTTATATTTTGCTCCCCCTTAAATAGATATCCTATTAGGAACCTGGATTTTATATTATTGATGTCCAATTTAGCCACAATTTATTTCTCAATCATTTGCAAAGGATGTTAAGCCTTGAAATGATATGAGATCATGTTAGGTTTATGGCATGTATATATTGATTTCTCACCCATTTTACAAGGGATGTTAAGCCCCAGAATGAAATGAGAGTCCTTTAAGCTTAGAGTATATGAAGATGTCTCTAACCAAATACAAAGGATGTTAAGCCCTGATTTGTCTAGAGAATTCCTTTAAGAACAAGATATATCATTTTTATGGAGATTCGTATATTTCTTCATGGATTTGAGAATGCTAAGGTTATGACTAGCTTTAATGAGCTCTTGATCAAATTTGTTTTTAGGAGCTCCCCCTTAATCTTATAAGTTAAAGCAATTTAAAACTATTAAGGTCACAAATAAGTTGTGATTTTGACTTTTATCAAAAAATATACTAAGATTAAGTTTACTAGAATGATGTCCAAAAAAGCATATTTGTCAAAGCTTATTTTAGGTCGCCCTTGACTACGACCGTAGCGCCCCTTGGCTAAATTTTGTTTTAACCAAGAGGCGAAATTTACAGATTTCCAATTAAGTATTTTACATCAATTTGTGATGCATGTTTCAATGAAAGCACAATGAATATTTCAAATCTTTTAAAGATATCAATTGAAAAACATTGTATTCTTTGCAAGCATTTCGAAGAGATATATCACCAATAAATTCTTTTGCTTGCCTATGTAATGATAGAATGATAGAACAAAAATTTTTCTTTAAACTAAGAATAATTTTGGTTTTTGATCAAATTCATTTCTCATAATCTTTCAAGGATGATTTCCATAATTGATACTTTATTATACAGTCATTAATCATGAATAGACAACAATTTTGAACAATTTCAAAAGAATTCAACAATTTTACAGCATTCTGAAAAACAGTGACATGCTCGGTCAACAATTGCTCGACCGACACTTATTCGGTCGACAACTGCTCGACCGACCAAGTTTCTGGAAAATATTCAGAAATCTTAATCAACTTCAAATAAAAGAGGTTATGCAAATTATAGCTCGATGATGTTGAGATAAGACATTATGATATCAGAAGTCAGTTTAGGTCAAATCTCAACTAATTAATTTGAAGCTTCTAAGTTTTAGGAATCCAAGCTAACTCATCTTTCTTTTTCTTAAAAGGGCATGAAAATGAATAATGTCCAAGACACATGCAATAATGGCAACTAATAGCATCAACTTCATTTCTATTTCTAGGAATTGTGTTCCTAGGTACAAATATAGTCTTGGATGCTCTTTTGGTTTTATTTCTTCTTGGATCGTATCCTAATCCTTTCCTTCCATTGTAACTAGAGGAAATTTTCAGAATATTGTCAAGTAGGTTATTTCCTCCTAACTCATTTACATTTCTTTGCAACCTAGCAATATCTTTCTTTGCTTGATCTAAATTGGATAATAGGGCATTTCTTTCTTTAACAACCTTATCATAATCTAAATGTGAACATAGAATAGGTTGTTTCTGGAGATCATTCACCTGAGTTTGCAAATTTGATTTTTCTAAGGAAAGAAGATTGCAATTTGCTTCTACCGATTTAATCTTAAGAGCATAATCTTCATTTTCCTTTTTAAGATTTTCATTTTCAGATACAAGAGCAAGAATTCTAGCATTTAAATCTTTATTTGCCTTTTTATGTTTCTTCTTGCACTCAATATATTTCTCATAAGTATTTTGAAGACTAGCAATTATATCTTCTTTTGGTAGATCATAAAGACTTACCTCTTCTTCATCTTCATTTGTTGTAGCAATGAAACACTCTACGTCTTCTTTTCCACTATCGCTATCGTCACTTGAATCATCCCATGCAGCTCTATACGCTCTTTCTTTCTTTTTGTAGGATGATTTCTTCCCTTTCTTGAGTTTTGGACATTCTCCTTTCATATGTCCTTTCTTGCCACATTCAAAGCACCTGGAAGAAGAAGCACTGGAAGTTTTGTTAGTTTTAAAACTTTTATATTGCTTACCATTCACAATGAGAGTTTCTTCTTCACTATCATCTTCACTTGTGTCTTTGGTTGATGCTTTGAATGCAATATCCTTCTTTTTCCCATGTTGGCGTTCATGTTCTCTCCTTTCTTCCTCTTCTAAATCTGCCTCATGAGCTTCTAAGTTTCCGATGAGCTGCTCCATTTTGAGGCGAGTGAGGTCGTTTGCTTCTGCAATAGCTGTCACCTTTGGTTTGTACTTTGGAGGAAGAGATCGAAGTATTTTTGATACCTGATCTTCCTCAAGAATAGGTTTCCCTAAAGCACTCAAACCATTAACAATAGTAGAAAATTTTGAATACATTTCACTAATAGTTTCGTTTGGATCCATGCGAAAATGTTCAAACTTGGTTTTAAGCAAACTAACTTTAGAATTCTTAACTTGAACAGTACCCTCATATGTTATAGATAATCTATGCCAAATGTCATATGCGGTATCACAGTTTGATACTCTATTAAATTCACCTACTGAAATGGAACAATATAAAATGCTTACTGCCTTTGCATTCATTTGAGCCATCTTTACCGTATTAGCATCCCATACTGCGAAATCGTCTTGTGGGAGTGTGTATGGTGTAGATACCATTCTCCAAAGATCCCAGTTGATTCCTTGGAAGTAGAATTGCATTCTCCTCTTCCAATATTGGTAGTTTGTTCCATCGAACGCCGGTGGCCTAGCAACGAGTGTTCCTTTAATGTTGAGGTTGTTGAGCACTCCATCCCCCATTTCTTCAAGACCGTGTTAAGGTTCCTTGAAGCCCTGCTCTGATACCAATTGAAAACCTCTAGAGGGGGGGTGAATAGAGTTTTATAGATAATTTAACAATTAATTAACTCAAGCAACCACAAAGACAATATTGGACAAGGAGACACAAGGGTTTAGAGTGGTTCCTAGCCTTAGCAAATACTAAGGTAGTCAGTCCACTACCCGGTTGCTTACCCAACCGGGATTTGAAAAGAAATCTATTTTATTACCTCGCAAGGACTTTACATAAAATACAATTTCTTTTCCCAAACCCTTCAAGCAGCCTTCCCTTGAAGTAGATGCACCAACACCCGTTGCACCAGCCTTCTGAAGTAGCTTCCCTTGCGATAGCCTTCTTGAAGTAGCTTGAAGTCCCCTTCTCCACCTGAGAAGTCAACCCTCTCCAATCCACAGCCTCCAACCCTAGGAGTAGCAAGGAGAGTACAAAAGATAACAAGGAACAAGAAGGAAAACAGAAATTACAACTTATCCTTTTAAGCACAAGGCTTGATTTGCCTATATCAAGCGTATAAATCTCCTAACCAATGTGTATGACAATGTGATTGTAGTGGATAGGAGATACTAGCCTATAGGGCACGAAATGGGAGCAATAGGAATGAATGGCAAGTGTAGGAATTGCTCTATTGCTCTAAAACAGATTGCAAGTGTGTATTCAAGCTCAAGTATAGCACAAGTATAGCTTAGATGTGCTTTGGTGTCCTAAGGCATGTCCTATTTATAGGAATGACCTATGTATGCTTAAGGACGTTCTAGACAACTTCTAGGGGGTTCCTAGTGCTTAACTAGCCGTTAGGAATAAGTTAGGCGCATTAGCAACGGCTAGTTAATTAATTCTGCAGTTGCTGTCAGAGACCATCTCGGTCGAGGACTTGTCGACCGAGATGCCCAGTCGGTCGAGGATTTGTCGACCGACAGGCTCTCTGGATTAACGTTTATTTGCAACTGTCAACTGCTGTGTCTAACGGCTACTTTTGGTCAATCTCGGTCGAGAAGTTTGTCGACCGAGAGTGTCTCGGTCGAGGAGTGTGGTCGACCGAGATTGACTCTGTTTTCAATCTTTCAATTAAGATACTAAGTGTGTGCATGAGTGTGCATTATGTGATCCTATTAGAAGGAGATGACCTAACTAAGTGTGGTGTTTAGCTAGGGAGATCTAACGCTTGATTTACATGAAGTCTAAGTACTTGTACAATATATATTTGTACAAGTTTACAAATGATTACATTGCATGACATTTACAAACATTCAACCGTATAGATTCCCTAGAACTTTGTCATCACCTTGTTCCTGCACACTTAAGTAGCTCGTTAGATTAATAAGAATGAAATGTTTGTCATCATCGAAACAAAAGGGATTTATCATAATATCCAATTTATCCAACAACTCCCTCCCCCTTTATCACACCAAAGAATCCCACTTGTAGATTCATTAGCCATGGCGAGGCTCAGTTGCGTCCTCTAGTGGTGGTGAGAAGGAACTAACTATACTTGTTCCAAACCACTAGCTCCTACTACAACAAACACCAGACAAGCAACAACAATGACATGCCCATAAGGCCTCCTCTCTACCTTAAAAACTGTGCACAAGGTATCAGTTGGAGATCTAATAATTACAAATATGATCCCCGACTCAAAAGAATGATTCATTTATAATTGTTGAGGTTGTTGACCATACAATATGAACCAGATTTTCCTTCTCTTTTATGATTTTTCTAGTGATAGAATAAAGAGTGTTTGCGCTAGACCTTAACCTAAGGGCAATACCATCTATCACTTATTAAAGGAGTGCCTCCAAGGTCTATTGGTTCCCAATAGGTCCACACTATTTCATATAGTTACCAATCATGGTAAACTTAGTTAAACAATCATCATAATTGATAATAATATACTTTTCTATTCTACCATCAATAACTTAGGAGCACTATGTCCAAAAGCCACATAATTTTAATCATAGGTTCGCAGTAATGTAGCCTTCCCCTTTGTAAAAAAAATAATATGAAAGAGTGAAGTTTTGTTGGCCTACTTGAAAATCCCACAAGGTCTTGTATTGAATCTCATATATCTTAATTTAATATCAAAACCCATATAAAGATTCATCAACTCAATAATAATTCTTGGTATACTAAAAAATACATTTCAAATACATATTATATCATTTATTTGTCAAGTAAATGTTCAATTGGTTTCAAATGTATTAACACTCACTTAATATCACATACATGAATAAATAATCATAATAGATCCATGCCACTTTATTTTTATTAAATCGGTTTCCAAATATCTCAAATGACACCATTTCTTATTATATTATAAGTCATTGACCAAAAAGGATAAAAAAAAGATAAAATAATTTAATTTTTGACAATCTATCATTGATCAAATAGAGTTCATCTAGAGAAATTAATCCTCAAAAGTCACAATGTGACATACTCCCTCTCCTCCATGAGAAAAAACATCAATTACCTCATGTGCTCTATATTTTCTACCATACAAGAGCACCACTAGGGTATAATTTTGTATAATTCTTCATTGGTCTCCTCTTAGATCTTATTTTTTAACCCATATCCAAACCTTTTGGGAATAAAGTTTTGGCTCAAGTAAAATTAGACCTAACTTAAACTTGCAAGTAAAAAAATCCACACATGACAATGAGTCAAATAAACCTTTCTTCTACTTTAGTGCCCGTAACTAGGCTAAGCTTTTGTAACATATTGAGTTTTAGATATCCTGACAATAGAAATCCTAAATCTATAATTAAAAGGATAATGTGCTTGGGTCATTAGAATTGACCAAACAAGGCTAGAGTTTACCCTGACATGCTTGGTTATGTCCTGATTAACATTCAATACACATAATATGAGTAACTCGCATATTAACCCTAATTATGGATACATATGACCTCGACCATACCTTGGACCTAAAAACCTAATGTGATGATGAATGAGATATATGGAACCTAACTTGAAAATCATACATATTGGTGAGGGAATGTGATATATAATGATCATCTTGATTATAAACCCTAAGTTGAAGTTGACCAAGCCTAATATATGCATCCTCAGTATTAATTATCGTACATTCATGACATTAGGTGTCATAATTAGATAACATACATTTATACACATATATGAGACATAATCACCTAATCATGGCTTGGTATGTAAATCAGTTTGTAAGTGTGTATATGTTTCACTTTGTTCACTAATACACATATAATGACTCAAGTATGATTAATAAGTAATTGGGTTTTACATAAATATGCATGGAGAGCTAATGTGGGGTTAAATGTGCATTATTGGTAACATGATGTGAATAAATATGAGTAATTTGATTCATTCATACAACAATGTGACTAACTTATATAATGTGACACTAATCGGATTTTAATATCAATGGATATGATTAATGTTTCATAATTTAAGTTAATTGTGACATTAATGGACTTAATGAGAAATTGGATAAAATAACCTATTTTGTGCAAGGTAATCTAATATAACTCCATATGGTGATAGTATGAGGATAATGTAGTCTAACTCCAGAATAAGGAGGATAATGGTAATATATATCAATAGATAATGGGATAATTAACTTAAACACTAATTGTACTAAAACATCATCATCATCATCTAAGCCTCAATCCCAACTATGTTGGGGTCAGCTACATGGATCCTTTGTTTCCATTCAGCTCTATCATGGGCCATATTCTGATTGAGATGTAGAGATTCAAAATCTCTCTTTATAAGCTCATCCCATGTTAATTTAGGCCTTCCTCTTCTTCTATTTACAGTGTTTGGCTCAATAGCATTACTTCGTATAGGCGCACTAGTAGGTATGTGTTGCACATGTCTGTACCATCTGAGTCGGCCCTCACACAACTTGTCCTCAATGCTCGCCACCCCCACTTTATTCCTGATATAGTAATTTCTCAAACGATCTTTTCTTATCTTCCCACACATCCATCTCAACATACGCATTTCAGCCACGTTCATCTTATTAAGACCTTATTTCTTCACCGCCCAACATTCACTCCCATAGAGCATGGTTGGTCATATAGTTGTTCTATAAAACTTACTTTTTAACTTGAGAGGGATCTTCTGATCACATAAAACTCCAGTTGCACTCCTCCATTTCAACCATCCTGCAGTGATCCGGTGACAAACATCATTTTGTACATCCCCGTCTATTTGGATAATAGAACCTAAGTAATGAAATTCGTCACATTTCAGTATATCTACTCCATCCAACTTGGCTCCATCATTCACACTGCGAGATTGGCTGAAATTGCAATGCATATACTCAGTTTTGCTCCTACTAATCATCAATCCATTTGATTCCAATGCCTTTCTCCAACATTCAACTTTATCATTCAATCCATCTTTTGTTTTGTCAATCAAAACAATATCATCAACAAATAACATACACCAAGGAATATCATCCTGAACATTTTTTGTTAACTCATCCATAACCAGAACGAATAGATATGGGCTGAGTGTGGATCCTTGGTGTACCCCAACTATAATAGGAAAAGTCAATGTCTCTCCTCCAAGAGTCTTGACACTTGCAGTAGAGCTATCATACATGTCTTTGATCAAGTCAATGTATTGGATAGGCACATCCTTTTTCTTCAAAACCATCCATAACACTTCTCTGGGTACTCGATCATAAGACTTCTCTAGATCGATAAACACCATATGAAGATCTCTTTCGCTTTGTCTATACTTCTCCATAAGCCTCCTTATCAGAAAAATAGCATCTGTTGTTGATCTTCCAGGCATGAAACCAAATTGGTTGTTTGATACCTGGGTTATAGATCTTAACCTCTGCTCAATAATCCTCTCTCAAAGCTTCATCATGTGACTCATCATCTTGATACCTCTATAGTTTGTACAGCTCTGAACGTCACCTTTTCTCTTGTAGATTGGGACTATAATACTATTTATCCACTCATCCGGCATCTTCTTGGTCTTCATGATCTTATTAAAGAAATTTGTTAACCATGTAACTCCCTCATCCCCCATACTCTTCCATACATCAATGGGAATATTGTCTGGTCCGCATGCCTTTC
Organism: Alisma plantago-aquatica; assembly: GCA_963693085.1. Classification (NCBI taxonomy): domain Eukaryota; kingdom Viridiplantae; phylum Streptophyta; class Magnoliopsida; order Alismatales; family Alismataceae; genus Alisma; species Alisma plantago-aquatica. Next base: position 355,722,879 of record OY856410.1, on the reverse strand, counting down.
TCATTTTCATCTTTTTCAAAGCATTCTTGACCTCAAATGGTGAAACTCGTCGTGTGTAAATGATATCTCTTGTATTCATGTCACACGAGTCGCTAACATTATATGTAGTATCTCCATTGAAAAGCTTATGGAAGTAATTTCTCCACTGGTTTTTGATATCATCGTCCTTCACCAATACTCTACCATCTTCATTCTTTATGCATTTTACTTGACTCAAGTCTCTTCCTTTCCTTTATCTTATACAAGCCATTTTATATATATCTTTTTCCCCTTCTCTAGTGTCCAGATTCTTATACATATCATCAAAGTATCTAGACCTTGCCTCCCGAACCACCTTTTTAGCTTCTTTCTTTGCTTGCTTGTATCTTTGGAATGTTGCATCATCTCCAGATTTGGGCAAGCTCCTATAGATCTCCCTTTTTAGTTTAATAGCCTTTTGTACTTCATCATTCCACCACCAAGTCTCCTTCTATGGAGGTCCACAACATTTAAGACTCCCCCAAAACCTCTTTGGAAATTTTTGTTATGCAGGAGCTCATGTTATGCTAGATAGTATTAACATCAGACTCCAAGTTCCAAGTTACCTCCTTCATGAGTTTATCATGAAAAGTTAATTTCTTTTCTCATTTAAGATTCCACCACTTGATCATGCTATCTTGGTTTCCGTTATGTTTGCCTTTATTGATCTTCATGTTAATATCCAGAAACTACCAACCTATGTTGGGTCGTGAGTTCTTCGCCAGGAATCACTTTACAATCCTTGCATATGTTACGATCCACCCTCCTTGTAAGGAGGTAATCAATTTGGCTACAGTTGTGCCCACTCTTGAAAGTAATCTTATGAGTTTCTCTTTTCTTGAAATGGGTGTTTGCCAAGATCATATCATATGCAACTACAAAATCTAATATCCTCTCTCCTTCTCTGTTCCTATTTCCATATCCAAAACCACCATGAACTCTCTCAAATACAGCATTACCACTCCCCACATGGCCATTTAAATCACTCCCAATAATAATCTTCTCCTCGATCGGTATTCCTTGCATCAATTCATCCATGTCATCCCAAAAATCCTTCTTCGCATCCTCGCTAAGGCCAACTTGTGGGGCATAAGCGCTAATAATGTTAAAAATATTTCCCCCAAGAACAACCTTGATAGCTATGATTCTATCACCCATCCTTGTAATCTTGACGACGTCATCCTTCAACATCTTATCAATGATAATACCTACACCATTTCTATGTTTATCAATACATGTATGCCAGATTTTATATCCTGTGACTCCAATCTCTCTACAACGTTCCCCTGTCCACTTGGTTTCCTGCAAGCAAGCTATATTGACTTTTCTTCTCATCATGGTATCCACTATCTCCAAAGATTTCCTTGTCAAAGAGCCAATATTCCAAGATCCAACTATAATCCTTTTTTTTAACTTGCTTCTTTACTTGCCTTCGTCAAAAATGTTGCCCCTGCACATTCTTCACTGCATATGGGCAATGATGTGGCGAGACTAGCTTCTTTACCCACACCTGTTCAAGACGTGGAAACCCTTGCACATTTTTCACTACATCCGGGCAATGATGCAGCGGGACTAGCTTCTTTACCCACACCCGTCCAAGATGTGGAAACCCTTATTTATCCTTCAACACAACCGGGCGTCACTGTGTCGAAACCCCTTGCGTATTTATCACTGCACCCGGGTGCCGATGCAGCGCGTCGCTAGGTAGGGACGCTCCAACGATATTCTAATAAGGATCCATGTCATAGAAAGAGTGACAAAGTTTTTATAGGATGGCTGTCAACCTACCACCAACCCTCCTCCTTTACCCGGGCTTGGGACTGGCTACATTTACACAAAATATGAAAACATAGGCAGAGTTAATTGTACTAAAACATGTATAAGATAATTTCAAAACCCAAATATAATTGCATAATCATGTTATGAGTCCTAATTCATCTAGGAGCAAAGTTTGAACCTAATCGAGTAATGTTTGCTATCTCAATTTATGAAGAGAAGAAATTATCTAAACATTAATCCTAATTCTAATTGGAGTATATTCTTATTGAGTTGAATTGCTAATTTTAGTTCACGCGCTTGATTTCTGGATTTTATCTTTTCTCTTATAGTTGGTGAGTCATAAAGATCTTTTAGTTAGTTGCTTATTGATTTCTTTTTGAATCATCTGATCACAAATTAACGAGTTAGATCTATCTTCAACCTTGAGTCTAAACACTCCTAGACTCTTCACAGTCACACCTTTCCTTCCCCTGGTACATCTCTTTCACATCTCCTCCTCTCAAGTATATTTCCTTTTCTTCATGTTCCTTGCACAAGACTGAATCATATAATCCTAAATTTGTTTTGGTTTGTGTTCCTTGTCAGCCCAGTCGACGATAAGGTTCTTGCCTCTCTATGTTTCCCATCTCCACCAAGACTCCTAGATCTCCTAAGACTGTTCTCTTACAAATAGTACTTCAAAAACCTTCACAAAACCTCCTTGCATGAGATATGATACCCAGTTCACTCTCATTTGATCTAATTTATTTTAACCTCAAGCCCATGGCCTTCTCCTTTAGTGGTCGGTGCGTCTAAGGGTGCATGATCATTGGTAACCTCTTTTAGTCTTCTTAAGACTGACAATTGGTCACTTTATCACTAAAGAATGTTTCTGCATCACAAATTTGGTTAGTTATATCTTCCTTCACATTTTCCCGTTTGGATTTTTCTCCAGTCAATCCTAAACTGGTATGGGTTCTTATTGTTCAATAGTGTTTTCCTCTCATTTTCTTAAAGTTTCCTCACTAGTGTCACCACAAGCATTCATCTTTGGTTTTGGCCTTTGTTTTGTCTCTAGTTCTCCAAGAAACTTGCCTCATTGCTGCACTCTCAAGCTAGTAATAGGAAATGGGGTAGTCTCAGGGCTAAGTAGGCCCTATCTAGGCTCTTTGGATATGTTGTCACATATCGAAGATGAAGGGATCATCTCCTACTTGAGTTCTATGTGTGATCTCCCAAGGACGGTCATGGTTTGAAGCTGATGGAGCTCGATTATGTCCTCGCAAGGTATGGCGGTAAAGAAGATGACTTTTTGAATAATTTACTTATTTACCCTGTCTTTTGTTTGATTGTTATCACACATCTAATCAGTATGTCCTTGTATCTTGATTATGATATCATCTCATGGATTTGATTTAATTGCATCATTTTAGGCACATGCCTTGTATGCATCAAATTGACAATGTGTGATGCACGGGCTTACTCATATTTTTCCTATATTTTTAATATTTAAATTAAGTAAATAGTTATATCTTACAAAATTCATAGAAATTGATCTCTAGTTCAAGAAAAATAAATTGAAACATGTTTAGGAATTAAAAAAATGAGACTTACCATGTGGTATAGATTTGTAACCTAATTCTAATTAATTATATACGTCATTTCTATGGGTTTTCCTAATTATCTTTAGTTTTATAAAATTCATATATAATGATTCAGAAGCCAGAAATTAATAAATAAACAACTTTTGAAATTGGAAAATCATAACCTATCTGATTATGTAATTTGCATAACCTAAATTAATAATGATAAAAATTGTCATTTTTAGGATTTTATTTATAAGAGCATAAACCCTAATTCATTTGAATATTTAGTAGGTAACTTCAGACCTTGGTTTGGGTCTAGGGTTTGAACCTAACTTTGGATACACATTCTTGAGGTAAGTTGCTTCTCTTTATGAGTCATATTGGACAATAATTCTATTTTATCTCTATCTCTCTCTCTTGAATTTTAATTGTGGCATATTTCTTTATATGTTACTTGATTATACATGTTTGACTTGATTGGGTCCAGTTCCCTGAAATTCATGTTATATAATGTTGAGAATGCAAATTGAATTTTTTTTTGTTTAATCTTACTCATGCTTATTCAATGTGCAGCCTTTACTACTTTATTTCATCTTATTGTTCCATTTAATAATGGAAACCCTCAATTGATTGCTTGGATTGAAATTTATTGTGCCTCTCTATTATATGTATGTTTGATTGTTGAGACATTATATCTATTAGTGATGATACATTATGGGTTCTGACCCCATTGTACAACTTTCCAATATTATGGGTGATGGTTCTCTCACCTATTTTATACACTACTTATATATAGGATTGTGGGTTATCTCACCTCTTTCCTTGACATAGATAGTAGAAGTGCTCCAACCCTACTTTTAGATGATTGTATTCTGATATTTAATATGTATGCATAAATTTGATGATTTATTTGTTGTTCTCTATTTGATATTTAAAGGAAAGAACTAATAATTGTATACTTTATTGTTTTATTTATATAATATTTTTGTATTACTATATTAATATTACTTTTGATATCAAATTGGATGCTTCTTTCTCTTTTGTTTGGGAAGCCTTGTATTATTATTGTTGTCCTTTTTCCCTATATATCCCAATCACTTTATATGCACATACTGACATTTTATGCTGACAACTTCCACTGTGTCTTTTTTTTAGTTAAGCCAGAGGGTTCTCTATTCATCCCACCCCTCTCATGTGAGAAAAAACATCAACAGAGTACAACTCCTGCTTATATGTCTATAGGTTTGTTCCCCTAGAATACCATATAAAATAAATAAAAATAAGTCATCACACCCAGACAAAGAAATCGCTAAAAAACATCCATGATTCCTCAAGCGTCAATCCTCTTCAGGTGCACGTAGGGAATGCCCCTTTTCTCCAAAGCTACAATGCCTCGAATTCTATTCGGTATCATCCTTCTATCCGTAATAACTGTCATCTATGAAAATCTTTTCCCCCATCTCCCAATCTCTCTGGGTATAGAGTTAGCAACTTTGTGAACCATTGAACCTGTAATACTAGATCTAACCAACTCGGACCTCAGCTCTCTAACAAATGGCTTGGTACTCCATGGTTCGATAGCATCCTTCCACATAATATTGTAGACTTCCTGGTCATTAATCTCAATACATGAAACTCGGAGCATATGATCATATGCCAGTTTCAGCCCAACAATGTCTTCCTGTACATATGCCAGGACGAAGTCTGGTGCCTTGATCCAGGCATGGAACACCATGCAAATATCTACATTTTGATTTCGAATCAGGCCTGCCGCCCACCTCCTACATACCCCATCTTCTCCCTTATTTCTTCCTATATTCAAGTTCATTTTCAAGTTATGCAAGTCAGGCTTCATCCACCTTATCAGTTGAATTTCTCTCATTTTCGTCTTAGGATCAGTAATCTTGCCATTTCTCATCCTATTGTAAATGCTCGATTCATGTTCAACGGAGAAGGATCTATGCTGAATTGTGTTGTTCACAGAAGAGATAATTAGGTTCCATTCAAACTCCCATCCTCACAGTTTGTCCCCAAATCTAGATGCACAATGTATCCTCCAAATGTTGTGGGGTATGTTAACAGCTAGCCTTCCTGCAATCTAGTCTGAGATCCTCCTGGAGTAGCCTTTCTCACAAGTATCAAGAAGTGTTTGTATATTATGACGTGCCTGCATCTGCGTCAAATGGGAAAATCTGTTCTAGAAGAACCTGGCAACCTGTCCATAGAAGAAAAGGTGATCAACATCTTCTACTCTCAGATCATCACAATAGTTACACCTCGATAAAAGGGGGATGCAGCATCTATGTTGAACATTATCATCCATAGGAATAGCTTTTTTAGTCAGCTTCCATATGATAGCACTCGCCTTAGGGGCGTCCAGACCCCATATTTTTCCTAGAGCATCCAGTCCTCCCGCTCTTGGTTGCATCAGAATCTTCTTCACTGATTTCATAGTGAAGTGACCCTTTTGGTCAACACCCCACACCAATTCATCATCTACGTTCGTTATCCAAGCACCTACCTTTTTTATCAGCTCTACACCCTGGTCATGAACCACCTATTGGATCGTCTCCCAATCCCATCCATCTTCTTCATTCCAGAAATATCTAACCAAGAACGGTTGCCTTCTATCACTAGCAAAGATGGCATGGTTAGTGAGTCTCTCATCACACCACCATGAGTCCCAGAAAGGGATATTACCTCTCCCAATCGACCATCTACAAAAAGGAAACATTCTAGGGAACATGTCCCATATCTTCTTCCAGAAAGGGGACGGACAACTACTAATCTTTAAGTGATTAGGATAGTTTCCGGACCTGCCTTTTGCAAGGTTAGCATACTTATCTCTGCTAAAAGATACCCACAAAGTCTCAGTATTGAGAACTTCCCCACACGCCTTAGCAACAAAGGTATCATTGATCATCTTCAAGGAAGTGAGACCAAGACCCCCATCTATCAGCGGTGTAGCAACTCTTTCCCATCCAATCCATGCTTTTCTCTGGTGATTCTCCCTGTTCGCCCATAAAAAGCTTGAAAATTTTCTCTCTATACACTGGATGATACCTGCTGAAATTCCCATCACCGCTTCTGTGTAGACAATAATGGACGACAACACATGAGCAACCAGTAACCTTTGTCCTGCAAAAGATAGCAATCTAGATTTCCATGCAGCCACTTTAGTGTTCACTTTTCTAACAAGAAACTCATAGTCAATTAATTTTGTCCTTCCTTTAGAAATTGATATGCCCAGGTAAGTAAAATATTGAGTCGCCTTCTCCACTCCAAAGTCCTTTGCTATGTCATCTGCCTTTGCTTGATCATACCCCCCAATGACACAAACCGGTTTTTTTCTATTGATTCCCTGAACAGTTTCATTTTCATATAAATCGAATGCGCTTCTAACTGTATTGATTGTCCGCTGGTCCGCATTGAAGAACATCACAAGATCATCAGCATAGAGAAGCATTGGAGGCGCAACCCCATATCCTCTTGTACAGAAATTGCTAATGGACCGATCATTTGCCAATCTACTAATCCTTCTGCAAAGAAGTTCCTCAAAGATAATGAACATGAATGGTGATATAGCATTACCTTGCTTTAAGACTTTTCCAAACTGAAAAAACCCAGCTGTATCCCCACCAATAGTAATTGTAGCCCAGGTGTGTTTAAAGAAACGCATACATAGATTGATCGCCTCGGGTAGAAACCCAAAAGCAGCAAGACATTTACACATCGCCTGCCAATCCACTCTGTCATATGCTCTTGACATATCAAACTTAACCACAATATTAGGAAATTCTCGACCTTGATTGATATCATGCATCAACTCTCTAGCCAGCCTGACATGATGAGTAATATCATTTCCTTTCAAGAAAGCTCCCTGTGGATGGGATATCATCTGGGTCATCAATGGAGCCAACCTGTTACTAAGGATTCTAGCAAGTATTCTTAGGGTCAGATTCTCAATCGAGATAGGTCAGAAATCAGCAGATAACTTCTTGGGAGAGTCGATCTTCAGAATAAGGAGGATTCTATAAAAGAACAAACCTCTATGACACATATGTCCTCTAAAGAAACCATCTGCCAGTGTGAGGAAATCGTCTCTAATAATATGCCACGCAGCTGAAAAGAAAGGTAGGGTAAAACCATCTAGCCCAGGGGTTGTATTTGGATCCATTTCCTTCAATGTCTTCATAATCTCATCCTCATGAGGGGTGGCCGTCAGTGAGTAGCTATCATCTATCGAGATAGTCTCAGGGATGTCCTGTAGAAACTATTCTAAGGCGATGCAATCTATCTCAACTTCCTCATTGTATTGTTGTTGGTAATGTGTCACCGCCATCTGAGCCATCTCAGCACGGTTTGTTATCACATTTCCATCAGGCAGTGTCAATGCATTTAGCCTTCCATGTCTTCTCCTAGCTTTGACCACCGAATGATAAAACTAAGTGTTGCGCTCACCATCTTGTAGCCAACTAATTCTGGCCTTCTCCCTCCAAATAGCCTCTTCCACATCTAGAAGTTGCTCAAGCTCATTCTCTGCAGTCTTTAAGTTTGACTCGTTGAGTGGAGTGGGATTTTCATCAAACGTAGCATGTGTAGTGAACACCACATCCTCTAAATCTTTGATACGTTGATTATTGTCTCCAAACTTTGTCTTACTCTAGGCCCCGAGAGAACCTCTTACTTGCTTCAATTTATGATAGAAAATGAACGATGAATGTCCAACGACTCTCTCTTCCCAGATTTGCTCAACAATCTTCAAACATTCAGCCTCCCTTAGCCATGTCGACATGAATGAGAAGTGAGCTTTCCTATCAGTAAAAGCCTGTGCACCCGGGATAGTTATAATAGGGCAGTGATCTGACACCCGAGATCTGGTAAGGTGTATAGAACGAGTCGTGGATTTCTCCGCAAACCATGCTCCATTCATAAGAACCCTATCTAACCTCTCCCAAATAGTAGGCATTAGTATTTGTTTGTTGACCCAAGTAAACCAGCTTCCTTCAAAAGGCACCTCCTTCAAGAGAGCATCAACAATAAGAGCATTGAAATCAAACATTTCCTGATAAGTTGGAGCATTTCCCCCACATTTCTCCTGGGCCTCTCGCACAACATTAAAATCACCTGCTATGATCCATTTCATGTCACCTATTTCAGTAGACATGATGATGATCTCTTCCCATAGATCTTTCCTATGGGCACAATCACAACTTGCATACATAGCCGTAACAAAGAAGAATGAACCATCTGAGGCCTCACATCTAACAGTAATGTGTTGTCTATGTCTTCTAAAAATCACTGGCTTTAGGTTCAGGTCCGCATATACCCATATCTTTCCTTCCTCTATATGGTTGTCAACCACCCAATCTAGGTGTACCACATCTAACAGCTTAGCAGCTTGTTCAGCATGTAAGAAAGGTTCAAAGAGGCAAACAATGCCCGGTTTGAACTTACTACAAAGTCTCCTCAGCACCCTTCTAGTTGGGTTGTTAGCAGCCCCTCTAATATTCCAGAATATTGACTTACTATCCATAAGAAAATGAAAATACTCTTCTCATCTCAGTCACTATCAAGTCAGTGACTAAACCTCCATTCATCCTCATCGCTAAAATCAATGTAGGCAGCATGTCTCTCGTCCTCCAAGTGTCTCCTCCTAGAGCGATCACTCCTGATATAAGCACGTTCTTGGATAGTGTTGTGTCCCCGATCAGTAAAATCAACTCTCCTCGAGTTGGATATGTATCTTCTTCTATCTGTTCTTCTATGTTCTCTGTCACGGGCATCCTCAAAGTGTATAAAGTCCTCCAACCTTCTATTCAAAAGGAATTGTCTGTTGTATTCTCGATCAAGTATAACTCTTCTCAGAGATCTATCCTGTCTTTGACTTTGTCTGTCTAGAGATGGTCCCCGTGATCTAGGTATCTCCACCAGAGACGGTGGTCTAGAGTTCACTCTAACCTCAGAAATAGGTCCTTCCCTATGCCTTTTCACAATGAGAGCTTCTCTTGGTATTCCATATTCACCGCCAACTTCAGTAAGGATATAGTCTTCTACACCCATTTTTCCTCTAGCTACCATGATAAGATGAACCAAGGTCCTCCTTGATCCGTATGTAAGGGATACGAATTGTGGTACATCTTCACTAAAGGCCTCCATGAGCATGAGTATACCTGATAGATCATCTTCTCCCTTCTGCCAGTCTGATATATGTATTAGTTTACCAAACGGTTTGACAATGGCTGCAACGGATTCATCATCCCGACACACCACGGGAAGGTCTGCCACCCAAAACCAGAAGCCTTCTTTGCAGTAATGTCGCTCCCCTCCAATCATGTGCCTCGTGTCAATCCTAGAACCTCTAAAGGTAGGTACCCCTTTTGCTGCAGTTTCATTTGCTTCATTGGGGCAAGAGAAAAAGGCAATCACTTTTCTATCTGCAAAATGATATAAGTCCTCCGCACATGGCCAGCATTGCCTTAAGAATGGGCAGAGATTTGTCCATGATATTTCACTGGGCCAAGAAATCTCCACTGCCCTCTCAAGAGCAGTGTTCTTGCTTCTTCTCATATCATCATCAGGGCCTATATCCACCGAAATCCTTTTTGGGATGTGATGCGGTGTACCCCTAGTTGGTCTTCCTGATGGCAGCGGAGGGAACACTGTTCTTGACTGTATATTCGATACCCTTGCCTGAGAAAACATCTGATTGCATCTCGCCGCAAGGTGTCCAGGCCTACGACATTTGTAGCACACCTTGTTCCTCCTGCATTGTGATTGCCAATGTCCTCTGCCATGACACCGGAAACAAGCGTCATGAGGTATGTCATACAGTGGTTTCTTCTTCGATGGATGTTCGTGCATCTTGGAAGTTGACCCATTGTATTGTGCCGTCGGAGACAATGTATAACCAGACTGCATCATTGATCTTGGTCGTTGAGTTGTTCTCTGGTTGGCTACAATTGTTTCTTCAGTTGCATTCATCACAGGGGACTGCTGAGGTATCCCATGGAGGGCCGTCGTATCTTCTTGGAGGGGCAACTCCATGGTATTCATCCCTTGTGTCTGCTCGAGCATCAGATGAGGCGTATGGTTCACTTCTTGTGTATGCTCATTCATTAGTTGAGGCGTAGGGTTCTACTGTGTCTTCTCTTGTAAGGTATGCTTCCAACCCCTACGTGGAGAGAAAGGAGAAGTTGACTACAATTGACTAGGACTCATCCAGATGTAAATGATTTTTCTTGGGAGGTAGATTGGAGTAATTGGTTTACCCTCTACTGATCCTATATTATAGATTAGTTTTCTATAGTTTCTTTTATGTACACCCTGCATGGTGAAGAGAAACATTAGACATGAATGTTGTAATAGTTTTATTTTTATCTTCCGATGCTACACTTTTGGTATATGATACATTACATACTTGAATTACATTTATCATATTTACAAAAAAGTTATTTGTGGTATTTGGCATTGGATGGTTTTCTATTATTTCATACTGACTAAGTGAGTGAATCCCCTTTTAGGTACCATTCCTTACAGCTTTCATCTCAATTCCTTATAAATTCCCATGCAACTACACTACACTTTCACAATAAAATTCACCATCTAGTGGAGAGATAATTGTTTCACAATCTCATTGGAAGTGGTTTCAAGTTTTGAAGATGATTCTAAATGGTTATCATTTTATTTAAGTGGATCAACAACCTATCTTTGTCATATTTGTTCTTGTGCCCACCACATCAATTATACTTTATTCCTAAACAAATAAGGAGCCAAATCTTTGAATCACCACTTTCTTCTATAATTTTGCACTTGGATAGTTATTTCATCCCGTTAAATGGATGACCAAGATACTCCAGATGAGGTATATGTTTCTAAAACATATTTATAGAGTTTCATATTTCCTGATATATCTACAACTAGGGTTTTCTCTTTGCACTAAATTTGATAACTAGGCTTACATATGTTTCCTTTTTTCCTCTCATGACTGTTGTCGTAAAGGGGTCTATGATCCTCATCCTACAATAAATAATCAAATATCACAATTTACTTATCAAACCTTCTCTTAATTTCCTTAACTATTTTACTTTATAGTCCTTGTTATATGCACCCAGAGAATCCCATAGCTCAACCTCAGATGATCCTTGGGTCTACTCCAAAGTCCTATTGGATTGTTCTAAAATTCATGTGGAATACAACCTGATATTAGGATAGAAGCACACCCAAAATCCAAATGACACACGATAAAACCAAAACATAGCAAATCCCACCAAGCATATCTCTAGAATACACTAAGAAATCACCATAACTAAATTATTACAATTGTATCCATATAATTAATCAAAAAATATCCACAAAAAATGATAACCATTAAGTATACATTAATAGGTGGCACCAAGCCACAACCTATTTACAAAGATGGTGGACATGTTCTTTAGTTTTAATATTTGCATTACATGAAATTGTAGGGGTATATGGTGATAGAGAAAGAAATAGAAACAAAAAATTTACTGTCATATACCCCATGAACTATTAGATCGCGTTGATATCTATGTAACGGGGGATGGTTTAAGAGGTCATAGCTGGTCCTAGAGCAAGTCCAGTATCAATCTCCTCGTTATAGTATGAGGATTTCTTCAAGTCACACTCAAACAACATCTATGTCGGTCTCCTGGTTGATCACCATGGACAATAGGTTGAAGTTCTCTTCCTATTGGAAAAAAGATCCACTCCTCTAAAGTAGTCTACACAGGCCACTAGGAAGGACGTGTCCCTCTCTTTTGGTGAACAAGTCACCAACTTGATCTCCTACAATTGTTCTCCCTTATTTTCCCTCCCTTTATTGGGTATGACTTTCTCGGGATCTCTCAGTTACCACAACCAGAAAAGACAAACAATTGTCATAGGAAATTGAGTTATTGTCTGAGAAGTCCCCAATACCCCTCTATTTATGGGAGGGTTAGGATCAAGGTTCCCAGTCTGAGTGGGAGCAAAAAGGATTGTATTTTCACAAATTTTCAAAACATGTCAGCGGCAAAATGGTCTATTCAAAGTTGAACCGATCGATTGGCATGTGAACCGATTGTTTCAACCCTTGAACTATTCATTTCATCTTGTTTCCTAATTGCAATTGTATTGGCAATTCTAATCCAATTAATTTACGACATGACATCAGCACTAATCCTTGATGCAATTGAATTGATCCATTAAATAGACATCCCATCCCATGATCTGGTCGTATGGTGACCTTGAGCCAATCAGTTCACTCAGTGAACCAGTCATTTCATGTCTTGATTCATCCAGAATTCATCCAATGTAATATCCAATCAACCTGACACTCCAATCTATCGGTTCAACCCTTGAATCGGTCAGTCCAGAGTCTAGTCAGTCAGTTGTTTAAATTAAGTACCTAAACACTTTTAGTAATCACCTTTATTATCATTCATGATTAAAATCCTATTCCATGTGTATCCTATGTGGGTAACACTATAGGTTCCAAGTTACATGGGCAAAGAATGTCCATAACTCATTTATGACATCACAAGCAAAGAGTGGTGCCTAGTCACACATATTTTTACCCAAGTGATTGTAAATTTGGGGAACAACTTCAGCTTACAATCTCTGATAGGTTTTATAGTGATTGTATAGTTCCTTTGTCTCTTATATTTGAATTGAACTCAAGGTATGGAATCATCATCCTTTCAATTTTCAACCCACGTTCCTTGAACTAGAGCATACTGTATGAGATATATGTGATCTCAATGTCATATATTGATTAACATGTGCATGTGCATGATTTTCTCAGTCTATCTTATCTAATGGCCATGATATCAAACTCTTGTATGACTCACAAATCCCATCTACATTACTCACATTCATTACCATGTTTTATAATGCATCAGATCATCACCTTTATGGAAACCCTTAATTAGTATTACAATGGATGATATCAAAATATAGTGAACGACATGTGATTAGTGTATTGATTTTAGGTATAAAAACCACAATGACCACCTTAACTATGAGAGATGGCTATGGCCATCAATTATGGTTTCCATGTGACACTCTTAAGGTGGGTATGTCTAATACGATGCTCTCTAACAAGTATCTATGTGCTTAGTTTGATATAACTTATAATGACATATGAGATTTTTTCATCAACCAACACACACACTAGTTTTATGTGTTATTGTTGTCCATCAGCCTTCCACAATAACATCTGACCAGGGACAAAATAAGAATGTGCTTACTCTTAAAATCATTATGATCTCATTGTTCAAGTCACACACTTTGAGTAATGTTGTTCTTTAGACATTCATTATGTTTCTTCATTATCTCATAACTAATTAAAATAGAATGAATCATAAGCTTGCCTTTATTATTAATCAAATCTTTTATGTAATATGACATCGCAATCATCATATGATTGGCTCTTTGGGCATACATACCAATAGAAATATCATATTACAAAATCAAGGAAAGAATATGTGAAACACCCATCATGGGACCCAAGTATGAATAAAAGACTCCAAAAAACATAGAAATACGCACCTCAAACTAGTTCTACCTTAGGTAAGAGGACTCCTCTCAAACATACCCCTTCATGTTATGTTATAATCCTACAAAGGGTTTGAACTTCAAGAGTGAGACTGTAATATTATTGAGAGCTGAAGGATCTAATAAGAGATAAGAGTATGAAATATTCCCATATGTATATGTAAATTTTAACAACTCTATATCAAGACATAGAATATGAAATGCATTCTATAATAAAAAGGGTATAATAATAATTATAAAGTAATGAAAATTTACACTTCAAAATATATTGATTCAGTGAGTATTTAATTATCATGTCATGCAAAACTTTTGAATGTAGCCTGTAAATTACAAGATAAAGGATAGTAATCCACTTATCTCATCCTAAAAGGTCTTAGGATTTGCGACCTCATTCTGATCTCACTACACCTTAATTGGTTCAAGTATAAATATTATATCTCATGGGCATATGACCTAGGCTAACACCAAGTACGTCATGGGTAACCAATCCACTAAAACTCACAATATCTCATGTAAATATTAGAATTCATACCAGTTATATCACATGAACATGATCGTTGTACCAAATTGGAGATAAGTAGCAACTGAACTCATATATAATGTATAATTAAATGTGATAAGAGGACCATATTCTGGTGTGGTTCTCACTCATCCACATATTCTTAATAGTATATGAATTTAATCACATTCTTGTATCTCTACAAAGATACTCATTTTACTTTCTTAAATTCATCACACTTGGAAGTTTAATGATGTGTATGGAAAACTAAGATGATTAATTTTCACTTTTATTTGGTTCAACAACTAACTTTCGTGGACAAGGGGTTAGTTCACATCATCCTTAATGATATAATCAATGAAAACATTGAATTAACAAAATTATTTTTGAGGTCAACATGTACATAGATAGTCAACAATTTCCCCTTTTGTTCATGAATAGGTCATCACACATGGATAAAATTTCATCACCAAATTTCAAAGATATCATCATTTATGAATAAGAAAAATTAGTGTAGGTTTCACTAATAAATTTCATGATATGATGTGAAAAGTTTGAAACTCATAAACAACACAAGAATTGGAATTTGTAGTAATATTTACATATATAATATTGTCGGTATGATGCCCAAAGAGCCAATCATATAATGATTGTAATGTGGCATCATGTACTTCACTTGATAATAATAAAATCCAATTTTTTCTATTATGTTTTGTTCAATTAAGAGATGATAATATAACATGGTAGATGTGTACAAAATGATGTTACTCGATGACATATTTCTTCAAGTTGAGGACTTGAACGATGAGATTATATGTATGATATATGTACATTCTTATTTTGTCCCTAGTCAGATATTATTGTGGAAGCAAAATAGAAAACTATGATACATAAGACTAGAATGTGTGTTGGATGATAATAAAATTTCATTGGTCATGTATATGACATCAAGTCAAACACATAGGTTCTTGTTAGAGAACAGTATACCAGGCATACCCATCATGAAAGTGATACATGGGACCATTAATGGTAGTTAGAATCATCTCTCAAAGTGATAGTGGTGATAGTAGCTCTTAGACCTAAAGTCACTACACTCTTCACATGTCATTCGATGAACTTGGATACCATTCAACATGACCTTGAATAAGGGTTGCCATAAAGGTGGTGCTTGAGTACAGTGTGACAAATGGGGATTGATGTGGCCCTATTTTAAGGCTCCATCTTGTATCTTTTTGCATCTTAATCACATCTAAACATTGTTAGATTGCAAAGTTATTCCCTCAATATGTATCTTTCTGTCAAATGCAGTTATGGACTTTCTTTGCATGTTTTCAGGTACTTGGACCACGTTTGATTGGACGTGAGATATAGAGGGGTCCAAACAAGATCCCAAAGCTCCCCCAACCTACCTCTAGTGGCCAAGGTTTAAGATCAATAAAATAATTCCATGGATCATGAATATTATAGCTCAAAGTGCCTCTGAAGAACCCAACACAACTATGGTGACAAGGAACGGTTGTGCTGAAAAATGCCAAGATCACTGTAAAATTGAAGATTCAACAAGCAACAACAACGTCCCCAAAATGGTTGTACTATCCAGCACGGTTGTGTCAAGAAGCCCACATAACGATTGTTCTAGCCAGAAGAGCCATGTTGCTAGAGATTAGAATGACCATTCTATGCAGAATGACCTCCAACCCAATTCACCCACCACGGATGTGCTACCTAGCCCCTTTATAATTTTGAGAAAACCATGAGTGTTTTCTTTGGTTGCATATAGTCACCATTCATTTGATTACTGTGTGACCTTGGGAAAAACATACCAAGCATTCTAGCATCATTGTCGGGGATAGAAAGCACCATATCTACTAGTAGTTATGGTGTTGACTCTCCCCTTTGGCACTGCAATTTTCTAGTTTGTTTGGTTGCATTTGAGAATGCACCAAGCTTTCTAGAACCGTTGTCAGTGATCGAACCTGGGTCACCCGTGTGACAGGCGGGAATATTCACCACTATATTTTATAGGGATATGCCAAGGCAAGGAGAAATGCACCAAACTTTCTAGCGTCGTTGTCATCCTAGATAGTTAGTATAGCTTTTCTCTTTGCACTACCCTCACCATTGCTATAATTTATTCTTTGTGTTACTTTTGCATTTTGGTTTGCTAACTTGTCCTCTTTTGTTTGGTTATGTCTTGTGCATGTGACAAGCAACCCTTTGAAGTCATGTGATTCAATATATTATATTGAATCATTTAATCTCAATAGTTTACTACATATCATCAAACATGGACTTAATATTATTAGCATGAGTATTCCATCCCTCAAGTTGAATCTAGATGTCTGCTACAAAGAGATTATATAATCATGCTAAAACTTGTCACTTAAATCTCTAAGTTTTTCTCCAACTTATTTTAATGACTAAGGTAGAAAATAGATATTTCTAGATAGAGATCATTTCTTGCAAGGTCTTTGACTTCATTGTGAACATAATGTAGAACTTATTATATTTCACTCATAAGGATGCATAAGGGTAAAGAATTTTACAATCACACTCATAACTAAAATGGTTTTGAATTATGTATATACTAAATACACACTTTTATGGACCCAAAAAAATGTATATACTGAGTATTAATCCAATTGATCAACTAAACAAATCAATCGATTAACTTAGTGGTTGGTAAATCAAAATATTGATCAATTCCCAAACAATCAACTGATTAACCATTTGGGAAAGTAACCAACCAATCAACTGAACAAGTCAAACGATCAACTATGTGTTTGGATTAGGAAAGACCAAACTATGAAAGATGATTGAATAGGATTCCAATTGACAAAGTGACTTGAAATTAGAGTTACTATAACATCTAAGGTATTTGACTAGACTCCCAGTCAATCTGATGGAGTATTGTCTGAATATTGCCTATATTGACTATGATTGAGGCTGTCATCTCAGAGAAGGATTGGGGTTTTAGGAAAACCTAACCCATGACTCCCTACTATAAAGGGGTGTATGTCTATGGGATTATATACACAATTGGATCACAAATTTCTCCCTTTGAAATAGAGAAATAAATAGGTGAATGTACCCCATGATAGGAAGAGGAAATGAGTAAGTGATGCTAGTACATAAAAAAATATAGTTTTTCTTCTTCTTGGAGGCCAAGTTAGCATGCACAGAGTTTACTCTCGTCTATATGGATAGTGTAGATGCTTAAGAACATGTGTAGAGTCTTGGATACGAGCTTCTTTACTAAGGAAAATGGTTTCTCTTCTAGTTACTACTGTAAGGAAATTGTGTCGTTGCACTATACCAACTTCTGATCTAGAACTGGAAGGATGCAAACAGAATCAAAATAACACATCTAGTTGTTGGAAAACACATCTACTTGTTGGGCAACTAGTTTTCACTAAGCTATATTCAAACTCCTTGATTTTTATTTAATATATCAAAGCTTAATGAGTATGAAAAATATATGGTTAAGGTTATGTTCAGAAATTTATTTTATTATGATACCCCCTTCAAAAGACCTTACAGTGGTACCGGAGACATGTCACACGAATTTTCTTAGGTTTTGAATTATGCACTTATATGGAAGTCACTGAACAAATTATGCAATGTGTATCCATAATAATTACCTTTATCAGTATGATATGGTATGTGTATATTAAATAAACCATAAAAGAATTCTGAATCATTTTGGTTGATGGTTTGTTATATGAAAATAAGGTCGTTTGTGATGTTCTCATGATGTATGAAACATGCAATTATGGTTTTGATGATGATTCAAGGATAAATATGTGTATATGGCCTATGTGTCATGACTACCTCTCAACATTATTCATGTAATTATCATGTGATTAGATTAGAATGATGTTATGAAATCATAGATGGACCATGGTGAATATGAGGACATGATCAGAAGCAAACATCAATTAGGAAGATCCTTGGGGTGATTGTAATTAAGATAAAGTAACAACCCCATTAACAAATGATGTTTCCAAATAGATTTTATAGTTGATCGACGGGTTTACCAGTTGATTGATGTGTTTTATTTTACCACTACACTTTTTATTCAAGTAGTTGTGGTGGTTTTCATATCTTAGTTTATAACATGTGGTGATTGTTATAATATGTAATATGTATAATAATGCATTTGTAATAGTTATTGATACATATCAATATTATATGAAATCCCTCAGATACTATTAAGTTTAAGATGCCTTACATTTTTTAGCAAACATACAAAACTTGATTGACTATGAGTGGTCACACCAAAGTGTGGTGTGATGTCTATGTTGGAAAAGTGTTATAATAAGTATGGGAGTCTTCCAAAGTAGGGTGTGTAGCTTACTATGTCAGCCTTTGGGTTGCACTTAAATAGGTGATATTAATATGATTAAGAATAAAGAAACATATAGATTACACATCCTTTACAAGATAAATTATTAAGTAGGAGTTATGTAACAATCTTTCCAAGAGTTGCATTGGATACCATTGGTGAATGTTACCTAAGAAATAATTAGGTTGTGGATGATTAGACAACACTCACTCACGATATAATGGCATATGGATTTGGACCCTATAAGAAGATTTCTTGTTGTAATTTTCAAGTTCATAGTGAGCTCTATTAACTTGAATCAAAAAGTGGGAGTGTTATTAATTAAAGACCAAATTAATATTGACAAAGTTAAATTTCAAATCAAAATTTGATTCATTCAAATAAGTTCTTATATATATAAGGCAAACTAAAATATTGACTTCTCCTTGCATTTGGTCATTGAGAAATAAAACTTGAATGGAGATAACTTCCTCAACTAGTATAGGATGTTGAGAATTGTTCTCACTCATGAGTGAAATCTCTGTGTCTGTCAAACATTGGTACAACAAGAATAAGATCTAGATGAACCTACGGAACAAAGGGAAGGCTATCATAAGCATGATGATGATGCCATGCATACAACTACCTCAAGTTATACTCCATGTATCATGAGCTTTAGAACCAATATCATAGCATGGGTTCTCTAGAGATGTCCACCTATCCACTAAGAAAGTATCCAAGAGAAAGAAAGATAAGATATCTATGATGCATCAAAGGACTTTTTTGAGTGAAGCATAACTAATGGAAATATAGTTGCCCCCCACATATTTAAGTTGATTGAATATATACAAAGCCTAGAAATATTGAGGTTTCCTTCAGGCCAAGATTTGTCAAATGATGCAATCTTCTATGCATTTCCAAAATCTTACAACCCATTTATCTTGAACTAGAACATGAATAACTTTGTCCAACCACACTTAGAGTTGCTTGACATCTTAACAATATCTAAGACATAGACGAATAAAGACAAAGCAAATTTCTTGTAGATGGTACTATAAGGAAACTACTAGTATGTTCCTACCATAAATGGAAACATTAATTCTATATTGTTTGGAAAAAGAATGAATGATTTTCTAATAAAGAAAGTTCAAATATTTATTTTAAGAGATGAGATCTTGTATGTAAGTAACCCAATTTATTATGCATTGGACCTTGGTAAAAGTGTATATAACATAAATATCAAAAAGTTTAAACTTGATAAATAAAAAAATATCTTTGGAACTATCATCTAGGTCACATAAATGAGAATTGCATTTCTAGATCCCATAAAGATGATTACTGAGACTCATTGGATTGTGAATCAATAGTGACATGTGAATCTTATCTATTGGAAAGATGACAAAATAACCTTTTACTAGTAATAGTAAAAGTGTGAGTGAATTATTAGGAGACATACATATTGCTTCATGTGTACCTTTAGCATAAGTTCTAGAGGTGGGTACCCATAGTTCGTCATAGTCACTAATGACTTTAGTAGATATAGATATGTGTATCTTATGAAACACTAATATGACTCGACTAAAATGTTGAAGGAAGGAAATAATGAATGAATTATATAACCAACTTAGTAAAAATATAAAGGAACTAGGATATGATTGTGATGGAGGATATCAATCCCAAGTGTTTGAGGCCCTTTTGAGAGATTCAGGTATGGTATCACATTTCACTTCCCCTAGAACACCACAACATAATGGTATGCTAGAAAGTAGGAACCACACCTTGGTGGACATATTACAATCAATGATGAGATTACACAATCTTATGACTTCCTTATAGGGATAATATATTGAAACACAACATGTATACTTAATAACATACCTTCTAAATTAGTTCAGAAGACACCATATGATATAACGAGTGTGGAATGTCCCAATGTGTCTTTCATGATGATTTTAAAATGTGAAGCTTAAGTCTAGAAATAAATTTATGAAAATATGAACCCAAATTGAAAAAATTCTACCTTTCCAGATATCCTAAGGAGACTCAGGGATACTACTTTTATATTCTATTTTAAAAAAAATTATTTCTACAACTAATGTATTCCTTGACAGGAGTTTATTTCTAGTGGAAATGATGGGAGGGAGGTAGATCCCAAGAAATTTGAGGCAAACAAGATAAAATTATACCTATGGTAGTAGATGATGAACAATGAGAATCACAAGATGTTGTGTAGTCACAAAATCCTCATGTACCAGAAGAAGTTAGAAGGTCTAGCATGATACAATCTAGATCTAGAGAAATTTTATTTTTGGAGACTCAATCAGACAACTTGTTGATCATGAACGATGAGTCAACAACCTACAATGGGGCTTTTCAGGGACTGGATTGTAGTAAATTGATTGAAGCAATGAAATCCATGTATGCCAAAAAATTAAGGAATTTGGTGGATGCACCTTAAGGGGTAAAACCCATAGGGTAAAAATGGGTCTTCACAAAAAAGACTAACATGGATGGTTTTGTAGAAACTTATAAGATGTGACATGTTGAAAAAGGTTTTGAAACAAGTTCATGGTATTAACTATGATGCTTTTTCATATATTTCTGTAGTTAAATCCATAAAGATCATGCTTTCCATATTTTAGCATATCATGATTATGGTACTTGGCAAATGGATGTTCACATTACATTCCTCATTGAGAATCTTCTGGAGGATGTCTAAAGATTTTATCACTACAAATGAAGCCTATATAGTTTGTAATATAGAAAGGATAAAACAATGGACTAAGAAAATCATAAAGAATATGGAGCTTCATTTTGATGAGATAGTCAATTTTTTTGTCTTTATCAAAAATGAAGATTAACCTTTTGTTTACAAGAAGGTAATTTGGAGCCTAATTGTATTTGTAATATTATACGTGGATAGATACTATTGATGTGAAGTGACATGACTACTTCATTAGTGGTTAAGCTTTAGTTATGAAATCTTCCTCTCAAAGGACTTAAGTGAATCATCCTATATTATGAGGATCATGATCTGAAGAGATTGATGTAGAAGGTTTTTAAGTTAAGATATAGTATATACATTGACAAAATGTTGAAGACATTCAAAATGCAGAATTTTATGAGAGAAAACTTATCCATGTCCCATAGAATAAGTATATATAGATCCCAATGACCCAACTCATTGGAAGAGAGTGAATACATGAGTAAGATCAGGTGATCACTGTTTATCAGATCTATTATGTATGCAATGTTATGTACCCAACCGATACCTCATATGCTTTGATAATGATGGGAAGATACTAGTTAGTTCCTAGTGAAGGTCATTCAGTTTTCTCTAAGAATATCCTAAATCACTTAATAGTAACTACTTATAAATTATTGACACACAAATATGAGGAAGACTTTTGATGGGTTAAACTAATGCAAGATTCCAAACTGAAAGGAAGATTATTGATCACAATCAAAATTTGTGGTTTTCTTAAACAATAGAGTTGTAGATAGAAGTGTTCCAAGAAAGATATGATAATTTATTGTTGAGCTGAAGATGATCATATCACTGCATCAAATGTAGGAAACAAAGAATTATGGATCAAGAAGTACAATAGTGAAGTTGGTGTTCTTCTAACCATCAACGATGTAGTAGAGCTTTATTGTAACAATAATGGAGCCATTGTAGCAGACAAGGAACTAAAATTCCATTAGAATTCCAAGCACAATAAAAGGTGTTATCATCAAATATAAGAGATTGTATAGTGAGGATATGTAAATATGGTACAATACCATATGACAAAATTTTAATTGATCCCTTGATGATATAACTTTTACAATAGAGGTGTGATGGTCATGTTAGATCACTTGGAATTAAATTCATGAGTTATTGGATCTAGTGCAAGAGAGTGGCGTTTGGTTGTATGCACTAAGATCCATCATGTAATCATTTTAATTGGATACTTTGTACCTAAAATAATTATTAGTAAAAGATAATACCACTAGATATGTTTGTTTGATAATGACATATTGATGAAAAGTATTAATTTTTAATGGTGTTTAACTCTATAACATAAGGTTTGATGTAAGGACCTAAACAAGAGATCATGTGTATGCTTAGAGTGTTAATTCTTGTTATGTCCCTAGAAAGATATTATTATGGATATTGTAGGATAACAATACTACATATGATAGTGTGTGTATGCTAATAGATGGATATGTCTCTTTAGTCATGATATTGGATACCAATTCACATAAATAGTTACTAGGTAGAGAATAATTTCTACTAGAAATATCCACCTTGAGAATAACACAAGGAATCCATGCCATGGCATACAGAGCCATGTCTCGGTGTTATATTAGTTATTGTGATCCTTAGATTTGAAGTCACTACAATGATACATGTTGTTCTATGTACTTTACCGCTACTCAACATGAATTTAAATGAGGTTCTCCATACACCATGATACTTTTGGTTGTGAGTGATGTGGATGAAAATGATCTATCCTATTGGAGTGATATCGTTTGTTGAGTTATACTACGAAATGCATGTCCATGATCATGTGATTAAATATATGATATTGAGATCACTGAATCTTAATAGTATACCTAGTTGAAGAAACATAAATTGAATTTTTAGATAATGAATACTCATGCCTTGGGTTTAGTATGAATATATATTACAAAAGGATTATACGATCATGGTAACATTGGTCACTATAGGTTGAAGTTTTTCTTTGACTTGTTTTAATTACTTGGATAGAAATAAAGTGTTTCTAGATTGCTCTCATTTCTTGTGAGGTCTTTTACCACTAAATTTTTAAGGAAAAACTTATGGGGTCACGTGCATAAGGATGATCCATGTGCATAAGGATGATCAACAAAAAATAAGTTTGAAATAGCACTCACAATTATAATGGTTCAGAATTATGTATAGGTTGAATACACATCCAACTGAACATTGACTACATAAATCAAGCAACCCAATGATTCATAAATTAATAGACTGACTGATTGTTAAACAATTAACTGATTAAACATTTGGAAAAATTAATTAGCTGATTGAATGACAATTTCTATTGATTGCTTGAGTATTTAGATTAGGAAATACCACAATAGGAAAGATGATCGAATAGGATTCTATTCATTGACTAACTTTGAATTATAAGTTTCTATATTAGTTCAGACTATTGACTAGATTGTAGTCAATTGAATGAATTAGCATCAAGTATTTCCTATTTTGAGAGTGACTAAGGGTTGTAACTAGGAAAATGATTTGAGTGTTAGGCAAACCTAACTCATGGTTTCCCTATATGAAGGGGTGAACGTCCACGAGATGATTTGCGCAAGTGGATCACAAACTTAACCCTTTGAGAGAGAAAGCAATCCCAAGGACTTTACCCCCCATGATAGGAGGAAAGGAATAAACCATGCTACCAGGTTGCCCATCGAGTTCTACTTTTTCTTGGAGGCAAGGAGGCATGCGAAGGCTTCCCTCTCATTCATTTTTATGGCATAGATGCCTAGAACATGTGTGGAGGCTTAGAGAAAAGTTTCTTAATTGAAGGAAGATGGTTTTTCTTCTAGTTATTGATATGAGGACAATCACATCATTGTAGTGCACCGTCGTTGGATCCAAATTTGAAAGGATTTAAATGATATCTAAATAACATGTCTAGTTGTTTGACAACTAGTGTACACTAAGGTATATTCAATAAGCCTTCTTTTTCTATAAATATACTAACATTTAATTGCTATAGAAGATTTGTGGCTAGGGTTTTTATTGGAAATGTATTGTTATTCATTCTCCCCCCCCCCAAAAAAAACCCTACCAAATGACTAACAATTTCTTTTCAAAGACAATTTGAGAATAATTATTCATCTATTCCTACTTGTGAGAGAAGATAATATAGCTTAAAATTTTAGATAGAGGATAATGTTTGTGAATGTGTTTGAAGCATCACTCATGGATATATTATACTTTTATCATAGATCACAATAAAAGATGATAAAAATATTTTTTACTTGAAGGATGGATACAATTCTGGGATTTAGTATCAGACTACAACTATTGAGTACTTGAGATATGTTTCACTTGACTTGAGAAAGCTGGGAGGATGCACAAATTTGTCACTTTAGGGTATGGGTTTGACTCTTGTAAGAGACAACTAGTTGAGTATATTTACCAATGTAATTGTTGGAATAAATAATAGTATTCAACACCACTTCAGTAGTCACAATTAAAATCACAACAATAACAGGAAAAATAGTTTTTAAGCAGAGGGGTCAGACCTCATTTAGTCAAAATAGGGTCAGGGACATGAAGTCATGCCTAATAAGATAACCTCTAAGGGGTAAGTATGTATGACACATGCAACTATCTACACTATCACAAATCAAGGCTTCTAAGTATGTGACAAGAATCATTTAGGTCCATTTTGTGGATAATATTTAAGGGATTTTCAAGGTGGGGGAAGGGGTTATATGAAGGGGAAAATAGTATAGCAAAAAGTGAGACAAAGTCAACAACCACAAGAGTTTAAGTTATAGTACATTCAGGAATCTTAGTTAGGATCACTCACATCTGAAGCATACCATTAGGGTAAAGTTCATTCACAAGCTACATGATATGTCTATGATTTGACTATATGAGAAGGAGTTATGTTACACATGTAACGACATGACTTATGATTAAACATTATTACTAATACACTAAGTCCAATCCTAATATAACTCATCTTAGGTTAAGAAATGTAGAGTAGGAATAAAGAAAATGATTTTTTCCTTCAAAAATGTAAACCAAATAGTTAAAACAGAATCAAACAAATATTAAACGAACTTCCTTTTTATTAATCATAACCAAGATGTGTTGGCTAAATGGACATCTATAAATCCCTTTGTTTTGATTATGACAAACATTTCATTCTTATTGATCTAACGAGCTACTTGAGTGTGCAGGAACAAGGTGGATGACAAAGTACTAGGGAAATCCATATGCTTCCATATTTATATTTTCATGCAATGTAATCACCTTGTAAAAGCTTGTACAAATATATAATGTACAAGTACTTAGATTGCATGTAAATCAAGCGTTAGATCTTCCCTAGCAAAACACCACATTTAGATAAGTCATCCCCTTCAAATAGGATCACATTTGCACACTCATACATATAATTAGTGCCTAAATTGAAACATTGAAACAGGATCAATCTCTGTCGACCAACTCCTTGACCGAGACACTCTCGGTCGACAATCTTCTCGACTGAGAAAGATCCAAAGTAGCCGTTAGACACAACTGACAAGGTAGTTGGCAGTTGGATATAGACTTTGCAAATCACTTGATCCAGAGAGCCTCTCGGTCAACAAAACTTCGACCGAGTAGGTATCTCGGTCGACCATTCCTCGACCGAGATGAACTCTGACAGCAACTGCAGAGTAAATTAATTAGCCATTGCTAAAGCAACAAACTTGTACCTAACGGCTAGTTAAGCACTTAGAAACCCCTAGAAGTTATCTAGAACGTCCTTAAGCATCCTTAGACCATTCCTATAAATAGGACAAGCCATAGGACACTCAAACTCACTTGTTACACTTGAGAAATCCTTGAGCACACTTTGAGCAATCTGTTTGTAAGCAATTTGAGCATTGTGACAATTGGCCACTTTCTTCCTTAGCTCAAAATTCGTGTCCTATAGGCTAGTATCTCCTACCCACTGCAATCACAAGTCCATACACTTGGTTAGGAGATCTATACGCTTGATCTAGGCAAATCAAGCCTTGGGCTATAAAGGATAAGTTGTAATTTCCTTTTTCCTTTCTTGTTCTCTATTACTGTTTGTACTCTCCTTGCTACTCCTAGGTTGGAGGCTGCGGATTGGAGAGGGTGGAGATCTTCTTGGTGAAGAAGGCGACCTTGAGCTACTTTAGAAGGCTGGTGCAACGGGAGGTTACTTCTAGAGAGGAAGGCTACTTCAAGGGGGAGCTTGGAGTTACTTCAAGAAGGCTACCTCAAGTTGGTGCACCTACTTCAAGTGAAGGCTGGTCAAGGGGTGTAAAGGAAAGTATTGTATTTTGTATAAATCCTTGAGAAGGTAATAAAATAAATACTTTCAAAATCCCGGTTGGGTAAGCAACCGGGTAGTGGACTGACAACTTTAGTATTTGCTAAAGTTGGAACCACTCTAAACACATGTCTCCTTCTTCCAATTTCAATTGTGGTTGTTTGAGTTCAATAAATTGTTAAAATTATTTTAAAACTCTATTCACCCCCCCTCTAGTGTTTTTTTCAATTGGTATCAGAGCAAGCTTCAAGGAACCCTAACAAGGTCTTGAAGAAATGGGTGACGGAGTGCTCAACAACCTTAACCTTGAAGGGACACTTGTTGCTAGGCCTCCAGCGTTCGATGGAACAAACTACCAATATTGGAAGAGAAGGATGCAGTTCTACTTCCAAGGCATCAATTGGGACTTATGGAGAATGGTGTCAACCCCATATGAGCTCCCTCAAACTCAATTTGCAGAATGGGATGCAAATACGGTAAAACTGGCTCAAATGAATGCAAAAGCTGTAAGCATTTTATATTGTTCTATTTCGGTAGGAGAATTTAATAGAATATCTAACTGTGACACATCCTATGATATTTGGCATAGACTGTCCATAACCTACGAAGGTACAGTCCAAGTCAAAAATTCCAAAATTAGCATGTTTAAACAAAAGTTTGAACACTTTCGTATGGATCCTAATGAATCTATTAGTGAAATGTTTGCAAAATTCTCTACTATTGTTAATGGTTTAAGTTCCCTAGGAAAACCTATCCTTGAAGAAGATCAGGTATCAAAAATCCTTCGATCACTTCCTCCAAAATATAAGCCAAAGGTGACAGCCATTGAAGAAGCAAACGACCTCACTCGACTGAAAATGGA
This sequence comes from Alisma plantago-aquatica, assembly GCA_963693085.1. Classification (NCBI taxonomy): domain Eukaryota; kingdom Viridiplantae; phylum Streptophyta; class Magnoliopsida; order Alismatales; family Alismataceae; genus Alisma; species Alisma plantago-aquatica. The sequence continues at coordinate 355,695,224 of OY856410.1, read as the reverse complement.
GCAACTTATTGGCAACCTAGAAGCTCATGAAGCAACCCTAGAAGAGGAAGAAAGAAGAGCACGTGAACTTCAGCAAGGAAAGAAGAAGGATGTGGCTCTAAAAGCTTCAAAGGTCGTCACACACGAAAGTGAGGAGTCAAGTGAAGAAGAAGGAGAAGAAGCCTTGATCGTCAATGGTAAGAAATACAAAAGATTTAAATCTAACAAAATTTCCAGTTCTTCTTCTACTCCTCCTAGGTGCTTTGAATGTGGGAAGAAAGGGCATTTCAAAAATGAATGTCCTAAAGCAAAGAAAGGAAAGAAAAGCTCACACAAAAAGAAGGAAGAAAATGCCTATAAAGCTGCATGGGACGAGTCAAGTGATAGTGAAAGCGGAGAAGAAAAGGTGGAATGTCTAATGGCAAGAGAAGATGATGAAAACTCTCAAGAGGTAAGCCTACTTGATCTTCCTAAAGAAGAGTTAGTTACTAACCTACAAGAAATTCATGATAAGTATGTTGATGTCAAGAAGAAACTAAAAAAGGTTATCAAATCAAATGATGAGATAATTGCTAAATTAGATAATATTTCTTCTGAAAAGAACAACATTGATCTTGAGAATTTGTCTTTAAAAACATCTTTAGATGATTGCACTAGAAAGCTACTCACTTTAGAAACAAATGTTGATCTTCTTTCTAAAGAAAAGACTGAATTGTTAGCTAAACTAAAAGATTTTTAGACTCAACCTATTTTGTGTAATCATCTGGACTATGATAATGTTGTAAAAGAAAGAGATTCATTGTTATCTGATTTAGATCAAGCAACAAAAGATCTACACAAGAAGATGAATGACATTGCTCAGCTGCAAAGAGAACTTTATGAGTTGAAAGAAAAGATATACTTGATAACATTCTAAGCGTTGGTACTATTTTCAACGGAAGAAAAGGTTTGGGATATGCTCCAAAGAAAAATCAACCCAAAAGAACTCAAACTATGTTTGTACCCAAGAACACAATGGCTAGAAAGAGAAATGAAGTTGATTCTATTACTTGCCATTTTTGTTTACGTCTTGGACACTATTCCTTTTCATGCCCTTATAAGACTAAGGATTCCGACTTAGTTTGGGTCCCAAAACCCCAAACTTAGTAGAGTCAAATGGAATTTAGTTGAGATATGGCCAAGCGATCCATTTTGCTATTTATATTGTCTTATCTCAACTAAACAAAAGATTTCATGCATATTGTTAATTTTCTGCACTATTGTACTGAAACAGAAACTTAGTCGGTCGAAGTATTGTCGACCGAACCCTTAGTCGGTCGAAGTATTGTCGACCGACCGGATGTCTGTAACAAATCAAAATCTACAGAAATTATTTCGGTCGAAAATTTGTCAACTGAGCTAAAATTTTGTCTTTCCTTGTTTGCAATACAGTAATATTCTCGATCGACAATTAGTCGACCGAGACAGATGTCGTTCGAACAATTGTCGACCGACTGGATCTCTGATTCAGAACTTTTATACAAGTCTGTACTTAAATGATTCTAACCATATCTAACCATCACATGGGTACCAAAATCTACATTTTAAGTGCAGGAATGGGTGGTTGACAGTGGATGCTCCAAACATATGACCGGGAACAAGGATGCATTTCAAACCTTTGAAGAAAAGAAAAGTGGAACGGTCACCTTTGGAGACAATGGTAAGGGCAAAATCATTGGAATAGGTAATGTTGGTACAAACCTTAAAATAAAAAATGTTCTACTCGTTGATGGTTTGCACCATAATTTGATAAGTGTTAGTCAATTATGTGATAGTGGTTATGATGTGTTATTTAACAAAACCTGCTGCAAGTTATTGATAGAAAACACTACAAATGTTGTTTATGAAGGAAATAGAGTTGGAAATCTTTATATCCTTAAACCTAACTCTATGAAATAAGTAGTAGGAAAATGCTTACTTGCAAATGAAAATACCTTACAACTATGGCATAAAAAGCTAGGACATGCTAGTTCACATGTTATTAAAAAGTTAGTGAAATATGATCTTGTTCGTGGATTGCCTACTTTATCTTTTGATCAAGTTGAAAATTGTGAACCATGCACAATGGGAAAGCAAACCAAAACCTCTTTTAAACCAAAACATGTACTTAGCACCAGTAGATCCTTAGAATTAATTCATATGGATTTATTTGGACCCATGAGGACACAATCTATTGGTGGTAAAAGATACTATTTTGTTATTGTTGATGATTATAGTAGATACACATGGGTACACTTTATTGCAACTAAAGATGATACTATTCATGTTTTTATACAATTTTGTTCCAAGATTGAAAATCTATTACAAAGCAAAATATGTACCATTAGAAGTGATCATGGTGGAGAATTTGAAAATCATACATTTGAGGAATTTTGTACATCTCAAGGGTACACTCATAATTTTTCTGCTCCACGCACCCCACAACAAAATGGTATAGTAGAAAGGAAAAATCGATCACTACAAGAAATGGCTAGAACTATGATGCTCGAACACAACACACCCAAAACCTTTTGGGCTGAAGCTGTAAACACTGCATGTTATGTGTTAAATAGAGTAACTGTTCACACTCACTTGAAGAAAACTCCATATGAAATAATACATTCTAAGAAACCTAGAGTTGACTATTTTCATACCTTTGGCTCCACATGCTATATTTTAAATACCAAAGATGATAGAGATAAGTTTGACTCTAAATCACACAAAGCATTCTTTTTGGGATATTCCACTTCTAGCAAAGCTTTTAGAGTATATAACACTATCTCTAGAAAAGTTGAGGAATCTATTCATGTTTCTTTTCATGAAGAGTCCAAATCTGAAAATCTAGAAATCATAGATCTCACTAATCAATTCGAAAATTTAAACATACCAAATGATAGTGAGAAAGTTACTACAAATAATCACCAAGCTGAACCACAACCTACACCTAGGCTTATTAAGGATCATCCTCAAGAACTAATTATTGGAGATCCTAATGATAAAGTCAAAACTCGGTCTTCCTTCAAAGATGTTGCAAACATGGCTTTTGTTTCTATCATTGAACCTAAGAAGATATCTGAAGCTCTTAAAGATGATTATTGGATAATAGCCATGCAAGAAGAATTGAATCAATTCACTAAAAATGATGTATGGGATTTAGTTCCTAAACCACAAGATAAAACCATCATAGGAACTAAATGGGTTTCTAGGAATAAGCTAAATGAGGCAGGAGAAGTAATAAGGAATAAAGCTCGGTTAGTAGCACAAGGATATAATCAACAAGAAGGAATAGATTTTGATGAAACGTATGCACCGGTAGCTAGACTTGAAGCTATTAGAATGTTACTAGCTATTGCTGCACATAAAAACATCAAACTCTACCAAATGGATGTAAAAAGTGCATTTCTAAATGGCATCATTCAATAAGAAGTATATGTGGCCCAACCACCTGGTTTTGAAATACCGGAAAAAGGTGACTATGTTTATAAACTTAAGAAAGCAATTTATGGTTTAAAACAAGCACCTAGGAATTGGTATGAAAGGCTCAAGACATATCTTTTTGATAATAGTTTTTCTATTGGAAATTCAGATTCTACTTTATTTTTCAAAACATATACATCTGATTTCCTAGTTGTGCAAATATATGTTGATGACATTATTTTTGGAGCTTCTAATGATTCATTGTGCACACAATTCAGTGATATTATGCAAAAAGAATTTGAAATGAGCCTCATGGGTGAACTAACTTTCTTTCTTGGTTTTCAAATTAAACAAACACCTGCCGGAATATTCATAAGCCAAGAAAAATATACTAAAGAACTCTTAAAACATTTTGGGATGGATAAGTGCAAACATGCTACTACTCCTATGGCTACTTCTATTAAAATTGATAAGGATGAAAATGGGGAACCTATTGATGATTCCTTATATAGAGCCATGATTGGTAGTTTGCTTTACTTAACTGCTTCTAGACCGGACATTATGTTTTCCGTTGGTCTTTGTGCTCGATTTCAATCACAACCTATGCACTCTCATTTTCTAGCAGTTAAACGAATTCTTCGTTACCTAGCCGGCACTACTTGTTTTGGTTTATGGTATCCAAAAGGACAATCCTTGGATTTTAAAGCTTATACTGATGCGGATTATGCTGGTTGTCGACTTGATCGCAAGAGTACTAGTGGTGGTTGTTTCTTGTTAGGGAGAGCTTTAGTATCTTGGTTTAGCAAGAAACAAAATACGGTTGCCCTATCTACAACTGAAGCCGAATATATGGCAGTCGGTTCTTGTTGTGCTCAAGTACTTTATATGCAACAAGTGTTAAATGATTATGGTTTTACTCTTTCATCTATGCCTATTTTTTGTGACAACATGAGCGCTATAAACTTAGCACACAATCCTATTTTACACAGTCGAGCTAAACATATTGAAATCCGTCATCACTTTTTAAGGGATCATATCTCCAAGAATCATGTTTCCCTTCATCATGTTGATACGGAAGATCAATTGGCTGATATTTTTACAAAACCGCTTCCACTAGATCAATTTAACAAAATTAGGAAGCAACTGCTTATCACTCCTTTGGAAGATGTTTTCTTTGCTATCTGTACTTCTTAACAAAAAAAATTAATGGACATCTTTTTCATTAGATTTGATGGGACATCTAATTAAGGGGGAGTTTTTATTCTTAACGGATATCTTTTTGAAATGACAAAGGGGGAGAAATAAATATAAAACTAAAACTTAGTAATTATGAAAAACTCAATCAATGAGTTTCATAAATAAACTCTTGGCTTTACATTGAAAGTTGCTATCTTCCCTAGTGAATTGGATTTCATGTTCCATAATTCATGGGGAATAATAAGCACACATTTTATAAACAAGAGGAAAAGCTACAAAAGGTAATCTAAAGGTATGAAACTCATATGTTTTATATTTCCTTTATTTATATTTTGGAAATGTTTGTCATCTTCAAAAAGGGGGAGATTGTTGGCTAAATGGACATCTATAAATCCCTTTGTTTTGATTATGAAAAACATTTCATTCTTATTGATCTAACGAGCTACTTGAGTGTGCAGGAACAAGGTGGATGACAAAGTACTAGGGAAATCCATATGCTTCCATATTTATATTTTCATGCAATGTAATCACCTTGTAAAAGCTTGTACAAATATATAATGTACAAGTACTTAGATTGCATGTAAATCAAGCGTTAGATCTTCCCTAGCTAAACACCACATTTAGATAAGTCATCCCCTTCAAATAGGATCACATTTGCACACTCATACATATAATTAGTGCCTAAATTGAAACATTGAAACAGGATCAATCTCGGTCGACCAACTCCTCGACCGAGACACTCTCGGTCGACAATCTTCTCGACCGAGAAAGATCCAAAGTAGCCGTTAGACACAACTGACAAGGTAGTTGGCAGTTGGAGATAGACGTTGCAAATCACTTGATCCAGAGAGCCTCTCGGTCGATAAAACTTCGACCGAGTTGGTATCTCGGTCGACCATTCCTCGACCGAGATGAACTCTGACAGCAACTGCAGAGTAAATTAATTAGTCGTTGCTAAAGCAAAAAACTTATACTAACGGCTAGTTAAGCACTTAGAAACCCCTAGAAGTTGTCTAGAACGTCCTTAAGCATCCTTAGACCATTCCTATAAATAGGACAAGCCATAGGACACTCAAACTCACTTGTTACACTTGAGAAATCCTTGAGCACACTTTGAGCAATCTGTTTGTAAGCAATTTGAGCATTGTGACAATTGGCCACTTTCTTCCTTAGATCAAAATTCGTGTCCTATAGGCTAGTATCTCCTACCCACTGCAATCACAAGTCCATACACTTGGTTAGGAGATCTATACGCTTGATCTAGGCAAATCAAGCCTTGGGCTATAAAGGATAAGTTGTAATTTCCTTTTTCCTTTCTTTTTCTCTATTACTGTTTGTACTCTCCTTGCTACTCCTAGGTTGGAGGCTGCGGATTGGAGAAGGTGGAGATCTTCTTGGTGAAGAAGGTGACCTTGAGCTACTTCAGAAGGCTGGTGCAACGGGAGGTTACTTCTAGAGAGGAAGGCTACTTCAAGGGGGAGCTTGGAGTTACTTCAAGAAGGCTACCTCAAGTTGGTGCACCTACTTCAAGTGAAGGCTGGTCAAGGGGTGTAAAGGAAAGTATTGTATTTTGTATAAATCCTTGAGAAGGTAATAAAATAAATACTTTCAAAATCCCGGTTGGGTAAGCAACCGGGTAGTGGACTGACAACTTTAGTATTTGCTAAAGTTGGAACCACTCTAAACACCTGTCTCCTTCCAATTTCAATTGTGGTTGTTTGAGTTCAATAAATTGTTAAAATTATTTTAAAACTCTATTCACCCCCCTCTAGTGTTTTTTTCAAGATGTCCATCCAACAGGACTAGGAACATATCATCAATCATGACACATGAACCCTCATGCACATTTCAATTACATAAACCAAGACATTATGAAAAAAAATCAAACATCAGACAATAAATATGCTTAAATGTATTGGTTCTCATTTAATCAATAAATGCACCCATCATATAGGATCATATATCTTATGTGTACACAAGATAAAAGATAAAAAAAACATATTATTACTAGCCTTTTACAGATGCATAAAGAACATCTAACAAGATTGCAAATTTGAAATTTACACCCAACTATCCTGAGCAGAGTGAGAGTACAAGAATACTCTAACTAATTTACATTCCACTTTATTTCATATGTCTACAGCACAACCTTTATTCTTATTTATGAAAACACGTAAAAATATGTGAAACAACCCATGAGACTCTTATATAGACCTAGTGGGTGTAAAACACCCACTCAAGATAGATAACATGTAGAAAAATATATTAAACATTTATTGAAATTTGGACAATCATTTCCTATTTCTTAAACTTAACCTATATCATTGGGTATTATCTTAACTTACATAATAAAAAATAATAAAACACTTCAGATCTCTTATTGACAAATCATTAAGTTCTTACTTTAACTTGAGTTAAACATTTATTTTATGTTTAAAAAAAATTATTTTTTTCAAGTATGTAAATTGACAATATGAATAAAAGGAATATTAAAACTTATGTTATTTTATGTATGCTTACAAAGACTTGCAACATAATGTGGTTAGCAATGTTTCCTAATTACCACTTAGCTTGTTTTCTTATCTTAGTTTACTTATAACAATATTAACTTGTCTTGCACCAACCAAGTTATGACTATATGTACTTACTCCAAATAGTCCATCATGTTACATGTCTTAGGGTTACAAATTCCAATATCTTAGACATTAACTTGTATGAGGTAGCTTACATGTAGGGAAAGTACCTACATTTTAATTTTTCTCTATTACCCTAGGTGTAGTATTAAGCATAACTTGTGAAACAAGGTCAAGTGAGGAAAACTTCCACAACACCTAAAGTCTGTTGATTTAATGTACATCACTTAACATACATGTCTCACTTGCAACATCTAGATGTATGAAATTGAGATTTGTGTTTCCATATTACACTAAGTCCCTTACGCTCTTACTTGATTCTAGATAGGTAGTGTTCTTTCATCCCCTGTGAAGAAGGAATCAAATACTTCCACATATGTGCTTTTGATATATGATTTGAGGAATCTTCTCATGCCATTTTAAAATGATACAATACATCCCATTTTAATTTCATTCTTCAAGCATAAAGATAACTTATATGGTGCTCAAGGCATCTTAATCTACATGACTATAGTTACACTTTAATAGATATTATATTTATTCATCTTACAACTCATACTTCATTTAGTATTTAGTATCTTGACACTCCAAATAAATCATAGGCTTCCATCTTGTAGTCATTATAAAAGAGTAGTCTACTAGTTATAAGTAGTATTAAAACAACAATAATAAGTACACAACAAATCAAGTCACAATTAATTATTTTAACAGAAAGAAACTTACTACTACATCCATGTGCTTAAAATTGGTATGTTATGTTCCCTAAAAGGCTTTAATTTTCCATTTTTCATAGATAGAGCTTTAAAAACTATATGGATGTAACAGTTAAGTGGGTTCGTAATTATATGTTCCCCACTTTATTTCCTTCTTACTAATAGAACAAAACCCCTTTGGTATCTCATTCATTTTAGGTATAAAAATATGTAGAAGTAATTACATTATGAATTTTTATGCTTAAGCTTACAAACTAATCAACTACTAGCTTGATATCATAAGATACAAGATTCTATATTCCATTAATGTCCTAATAGGGTGAAGCATTATGTGCACAATTGATAGTGTTATCATATATATCATTTCATTTTACATCATAAAGAATCTACGTACATACTTGTACATGTTATGACTTATAGGTCATTAATATCGACATAAATGTTCTTATATCCTCGACTTGATTACGTACTAAATTTTCTGAAATATTTTTTTATTTAAACATGCAAAGTTACCTTTATATTTACATTTTTAAAATTTTCAAGATAATATCCATGTATTTTGTGAACTCTAAGTACTTTAGACTAGACAAAACTTCACAAGAACCTACACATATATTTGTGTTTTATTATTTCAAAACCTTTTGGTGGTAGTGACCTCTCTTGGAAAATACCCAAACCACTGGTTTCTATCAGAGATCAAGTTCTTGACAGCTCTCATTAACTCATATTGCTTTAAACTACCAATTCTCAGATCCCACTAGAAACCATTATATTTCCAATTATGAAAGTCAATTGATCAGTACTAGATAGATCTACAGGTAGCCAATAATAATATGGGTCAGTGGAGACACCTTCTTGATCACTAAACACCTTACCCTATTTTCTAGTAATACTTCAACTACACATACTATGATTGTATCCAAAACCTTCTTATATACCCATGATAGATACCATAGTTAGGTTGTTAGTGATCTACTATGGGTAGATATCAACCCTTTAAGCATATGAAGATGCAACACTAGATTAGGATTGAGACTTACTCTTACTAACTCATTCTTACACCCATAATATATAGCTGGCACCCTTATTATATTGTATGTCTCTAAAAAAACTTGGTAGGTATGTTTAAATAGAGATTCATTGCTTATGTACCATCATATGTAATTAACTGCAATTTTACTTGGATGTCTTAATACAAGATTTAACTTATTGTAATAATTCTTATACTTGAATCGAAATTATTCCCATATTTGGGTGTATCAAATTGACCATTATATAATTGCAAACTTAGGGTTTGTTCTTACTTTGAAATACCAATAGGATGTTCAATTACTAAGATAGAATATGGTATTTCTTATGCATTCAACTCACTTTATACCTTATTATAACTAATTGAATGATTTAGGATGTATTAAGTATATTATGGTATTATTCATGCCTTATTCAAACTCTAAAATGCGTATCTATAATATTCACTAAAATAAACATCTTGCTTTTATCATAATCAACCTTAAATAGAGAAAAAACTTTCTAAAGAATTCTATTTAATACAAATCCAAAAAATATACATAGAGTCACATGGATGTCAATAAGAGAGTGATAAAAGACATATTCATGAAATCTTACTCCTTTCCATACAAAATAATAATCAAGAAGCATGGTGTAGTTACTTAATGAAACCGTCATTTAGTGATTTTAGTGAGTTGTTGCACTTAAAATATACTCTAAACATGAATAAATCATTTGAAAAAGCCTTTAGATAGGAAATTTTAATGTCCCTTTTTTTCTTTACATGCAAATCTCTATATTTTCTCTCAACAAATTCAATTCATGCTTGCTTTACTAAGTTTCAGCGTAAACATGCCTAAGTAACTTAAATAGGATTAATCCACTCACCTGCCTAACAATAAGAAGGTGAAACTATGTCTTCTTTAAGAACATATATGTTTTTGTTTATAAAAATTAAGATTCACAACCAAAACAACTTTCATAGATTCATACTTTTATCATCCATGAAAAAAGAGGAAAATTGGATCAAGTACTAGAGTTACTAGAAGGAATTAGAGAGATTTCATTGTAAAAGATATAAGATATAAAATTGAGAGAAACATATAGTCGGGAAGGTTACTTCTTTGTATTCACCCTTGAATCTAGTAAAGAAAAAACTTTACTACTTTGATTAGGATCACAACCAACTTAGAAATCCTAATTCTACATTATTCTTCTTCTTTGGATCCCGAGTAGTTTTGTGATGTTCTACTATGATAGGACACTAGAGGTGCTATAGGAAATTGCACTTATATCCACCACCTTATGTAACAACCTTAATCTCTCCCACTCTTCTAATTATGTATATATCAACTCATGTGGTGCTTTATTTTATTCATTAACCTCCCTCACCCTCTATATATGAGTTTGAGTCACTTTATGCTCGATTTGACTACAGTTGAGTGCATAATTAGACTTTTGAAATGAATTTCCAAATTTGAATCCCTCAAAATTAGTATATTATACCCAAACTTTTAATATAGGAACTAGAAGAAATTTGTGAACCAACAATGAAAATTTTACCTTAACCAAAGTTACGGTTTGGGAGATATATTTTTACAATATTATCAAAGAAACGCAACTTTTGAATCCATGGGAGCTCCTCTTGACCAATGAGAGAGCTCAATTTTGAAACCACAGATCCACCCTCCTTGTCCTTGGGTCAACCCTTGGTACATAATGGATCATAGTATAACTGCTCTCATGTTATCTTCTACCTTTTGTAAAACAAGACAACAAATTTTGAGCCACTTTTATCATGGACAATCTGAGCCTTTCTCACACCCTTGATGCCAATTGAAACCCCCTTTGACTTCATTTTCTTCTCACCCATATTTTCCCTTTTACATTCCACTCCATCGATGCACCATATATCCCTTTACACTAGCTTCTTCTTCCCCCTTTCATGGGCGTGCCACCAACCATTTTGATTTAGGGATTCTTTCCCCAGCCTATCCTTGCCCCTCTTTCACCTTCCTTTGACCTCACATGGATGAGGGGAGTGGAGATTGCACACTTTAGGAACCAATGACATCCTATTTTAGCTTCCCTCATAGTCTCCAATGAGCTCGGCTCTAAGGGACTTCATGTGTATACCGCCCGATGGGGGGCCTATCAAAACAAGTGGGAGGGATCCCTTGCCCCAGTATTGGATCAAGGGCCATACGAACAAATAACATGTGTCCTCAAACTCGCACCCCTACTTATAGAAATTAGTGGGAGAACATGTTGTGAGCCATAAGATCGAGTGGTCCACATTGGAACAACCAATCAAGGGCATGTGAGTTTTTGTTCATTGGTATGTAGTCATTTCTCCCTAATTTGATCATGCTCTTTTGTTCAAAAAAAACCATTATCATACTATCTCAAAAATAGACTTCTAATATACCATTTTGATCAGATTGATGAGATATACAACTTAAAATTACTTCCATAACCTAAAAAAACTCTTGACTTTCTTGATTTTACAAAAGTGATACTTTATGCTATTTAATGATATTTATGTCCTATTATGTTTCCCTTGTTCCAATAATGATCTCATGTTACCTTGAACCTCTAAAATAGTAATCTACTAAATTTTGGACTTGTTTAATGCTTTAGATCATCTTGATATGTCTTTGATGACTACCTTAACCTAAAAATGTTCCCTTAATGTGTGTGGTGATGTAACTTGATCAAGAATGGAGCTTTAGACTAATTTTCTATCATATGATCATTAACTATGAAATCGGTATACTTTATGATGCTTTGTGCCATATTTGACTAAGATATTATGCTACTTGGCCATGGTAACTCATATGATCTAAAGACTCACCCTTGTAATCTAATATGCCTTAAAACGTGATGTTTAAGTGCTTATAGGATGGGACCTTTAGTCCTCATGCAAAAGTAATCATATGATCTAAAAACTCACCCTTGTACCCTAACATGCCTTAAAACGTGATGTTTAAGTGCTTATAGGATGGGACCTTTACTCCTTGTGCAAAAGTAAATCCTTAATGTTTAAAACCTCTATGTTATCAAATCTGTCCTTATACTAAACTCATGACATGGAATTCCATGTAACACACTTGTGTGCCATTTTGATTACATTTCATATACATGCGCAACCCAACTTGATATAAATGCAGATGTTAATTATTAGACTCTAATTTTGCAAGAAGCATTCTACAGTTTTACGTATGTTATCATAAGAATTCACATTAGTAGACTTATCATGCGTGTGGCACTAAAAGTGTAACACCAAGGCCCACTGCCCAAGGCTATAATAGTGTTTTAGGAATGACAACAGACCCCACATACCACTGCTGGTCTTAACTGCACGCTTTGTCCTCATTCACATTTAACTCAGGATCAACTTCCCTACTAGTCACATGTCTAGTACTACTCAGGGATGAGCACGCTTAGCCATAAAGTTCTTAGTGATGGGCTCCCCCAAAAAGAGGTGCACCTTGGTGATATGGGTAGTCAAATCATTCACGACATGTTTGGTTCATGGGACACGACAAAGGATGAGACTCATAATCCTATTTCTAACCCAGTCCTATGTTTGGTTATGGAAAAGCTCATGTTTCGATAGTATATAGGCAGTAAACAAATCCTGACGATCTGGGACTCCCCCCCTCCCACACACAATGTGTCCACTCCAACTGCCATGTGCCATTCATCAGAAGCTACTACTTTTGCCTCTGTGGCGTCCTGTCTTATTCATCCACGGTGCCCTCTTTTCTCTTCAGGCACAGTGTCTGTAGGCATCTAACTCTTGTGACATCTTCAGGCAAAAGCTTCTATACGCCTTGGCATCATCTTTGTCTCTCGTTTTTCTTTTGTTGCAAGTTCTTTCATGCGGAAAAAGGCGGTGAATGTTGCCATTTCCGCTTCCTAGATACCGAAACAAGACTACCCTTCTTCATCATCTTCTACCCTTCTTTTCCCTTTTATTTGCTGTGTCTACAATTCCCTTTTTTCCTTTTCCAGCAGCATACTTCCTCTGTCATCTTCTCATATGGACAAATTTAGGCATAATTAATTTACTGGATGGCAACCGCTCAATCAAATCCCGTCGAATGTTCCTATGGCATCCAAACGTGAGATGTGAATCTTTATTTATCAATACATGCCTATGCTTTTCTTCTCTTCGTCGCCCTAGAGTCCTTTCCCATGAACCAAACGTGACGTCATTCTAAGATCACTTTATCTGAGCACTCAAATCTTGGGATTTGAAAATCTCCCCCACTTAGACTCTTGACATCTTCATTAAGGATCAACTATATGGATTTATGATATTTCCCCATTGCAGTGCATACCTAGAATGGCCCATGGACACTCAGCTCCTAATCAGGGTTACAAGCACAAAGGTAGCTACATCACCATGGATAGCCCTTTCCAATATATCTGGACTGCACGACTCAAGACTGACATGCCACGTGACCATGTGAGCCTCATCAAGTAGAGGTGTTTTGGATCTAATACTATTTGTAATTCTAGGGCTCACTACCTAAGGTTCTAGTTGAATTTCAAGAATGACAATTGACCCCACATATGGGTTCCTTGAAAAGGAGGTACACCTTGGTGATATAGGTAGTCAAATCATTCTTTTTAATGTTATTTTATTTGATGCCTAAATCCTAGGATGTTGTAGAAACCCCTCGCTTAATCTACCTTATTCTCTTCTTAACCATATGACTTGGGAATATGTTATTATTTCATTGAAATTGGTTTAATATGACTTAACCATGATCTTGCATGTTGTAACATGGTAATTCTTCAAATAGAATGCCTCCCCCAATAGAGTTTTCCCCTCCTCCTATGACTCTTATAATGTGCATGTTCAGACTAGACCTAAGGCACACTTGTAAAACTTATCCTATGTGGACCAAATACATGCATGTTTGAATATGTAATAAGATTAAACTATTTGACACTTAGACTCGAAAAGAACATTGACATGACATAAATGGTATTTATCTTATCAAAAATCAATTGATTTAAGACCCCATATTATGTCTTTTTCATTCTTAATTCCCCACTGGGTTGGACCTTCTCTAGGAATCTAAGCTCAAAGATCATAACTTGCTCACTACTCACAAGGTATGCTTAACCTCATGACCCTACTATGTTATTGGCTTGTCAATATGTATGCTCTTATGAATACTTGGCTACTTAGTTACTTGTTTGAGCTATTATTCATATAAATACTACTTTCACGTTTGATTATACTATGTTGACAAACCTTGAATGAATATATAAATCCATTATATAAACCTTGTGTACCTTTATAAATTCTTAGATTAAAGGTACTGTTCAAAAATTGTGTTGTCTTTTTGCCTACTCTTGCTTGTACTTTTGAATCTAATTCTACCTAAATTTATTTCTAATCATTCTAGAGTTTCCACTTTTATGTTATGTATGCTTGATCCATGGTTTTAAGTGTACATACAACGTTTTGGCACCAAAATGGGGGGAGAAAAACCACCATATCATCCACGAAATTCCCTAGTAGCTAGATTTTCAGAAGATTTATGATGTAGAATAGTGAGTAAAACACTATTTGGACTCACAACATGTCATGTGCATAGTGTTGGTATGTATGCCCAGAGAGTCGATCATATGATGAATGTAATGTCATAACTTGTAAATGATTTGATTAATAATAAAGGCATGCTTCTAATTTATTTTGTTTTATTCAGTTATGAGATAATTAAGTAACATAATAAATGTCTAGAGAATGATATTACTCAATGATGTATGTCTTCAAGTGCGTGACTTGAACAATGAGATCATCTGGATGATAAGAGTATATACATTCTCATTATATCCCTAGTCAGATGTCATTGTGGAAGGCTGATAGATAGTAATAACACATAAGACTAGAGTGTTGGTTGGTTGATGACAAAATCTCATCAATCATGATATGTGATATCAAAGCAAACACATAGATACTTGTTACAGAATAGTGTATCGGACAGGCGCACCATGAGAGGGACACTTGGAAACCATGACAATGGTAGTTATGATTTAGTTCTCATAGTGTTGGTGGTGATTGTCGTTCTTAGACCTGAAGTCACTACACGTATCACATGTCATTCGATATACTATGACACCATCCACTGTGATCACGAATAATGGTTTCCATAAAGGTGATGATTGGGTGTTTTGTGACACATGGGGATGAATGTGAGTGATGTTGATGGGATTTGTCCCTCCGAAGATGATTGTGAGTGATGTTTATGGGATTTGTCCCTCCTATAGGAGTATGACATCTTGGCCACTTGACTAGCAAGAATGAGAAATGCATGGCTATGCACATGTGAGTCAATATGTGATATTGAAATTACATATATCTCAGATAGTATTCTATAGCAAGGAATAGAGATTGAATGTTGAAGAGAATGACTATTCCATGCCTCGAGTTCAATATGGATATCAAAGACAAAGGAACTATACAAACACTGCAGCACCAAACATAAATTGTAGGTTGAAGTTGTTCTTCAACTTTCCATTTACTTGGGTACCAATGATGTGTAACTATGCACCGCTCTTTGCTTGTGATGTATAATTGGTTATGGACATTCACAACTGAAGTAATATGGACCTGTAGGGTCACACACATATGATACACCTAGAAAATAGGTTATGATCATGAATGGTAATTGAGTTGATTACTAAAGTATTTAGGTATTCATTTCAACCAAGAAATCAACTGACTGCAGTCCCAACGATCAATTCATGTGATGAAATGACCGGTTGGAGTGTCAGGTTGATTGGATATCACATTTTCTGAATTCTAGATGAATCAAGGTTGAACTGACCAGTTCATTGAGTGAACCAATCAGCTCATGGTCATGAGATGATTGGTTCATGAGTGAACCGCCAAGTTCAAATGTGCATTTCTATTACATCAAGGATTAGTGTTGATGTCATGTCATGTATTAATTGGATTAGAATTTCCAATACAATTGCGATTGTTAAACATGTTGAAATGACTGGTTCACTGGGTGAATCGATCAGCTCGCATGCTAATAGACGATTCACTGGTGAACCGACTATTTCATTTATCATAGGTTGCAAACATTCATGAGATTATGGTCCCTTCCACTCCCGTAGAGACTGGGAACCCTGACCCTAACCCATCCTATAGACATAGGGTACTGGGGGCTTCTCAGAGATAACTAAATTTCTTCTGACAATTGGCATCCTCTCTAGTTGTGGTAACCAATAGAGAGCCTAAGCAAGTCCTACCTAATAAAGGGAGGGACAACAAGGGAGAAAAATTGTGGGAGAGCAAGTAGATGACTAGTACACTAACGGGAGGGACAACTCCTTCATGTTTGTTCTAGTAGGATGACCAGAGTTCTAGGTGGTTTGTGTAAACTTCCATAGAGGTGAGGAGGCTCTTGCTTGTCTCTAGGAGGATAACATCAACCTGCTGTCCTTGGTGAAGAATAGGAGATGTCGCAGATGCCAACCCAGTGCAACTAGAAGTTAGCTACACTACTATAAAGACAAGGAGATTGTCGTTGGACTTGCTCCAGGACCAGATATATCCTTAAAAATATCATTTCCATTATATATTTGTTGACGTGATATGTTGGTTTAATGGGGAATATGGTAGAAAAAATTTTGTTTTTGTTGCCTACCTAAATGCCATATTTCCCTATAGTGGTATCAGAGACACATCAATCTACTACATTTTGGGATTATTAATATGATATATTTTTGATTTAATCAATTATTTATTTCATACGATGTGAATATTAATGTCCGGTCAAATACCACATATAAATTCCAAACAAATATATAAAAATATATATATATATGCAATTTACATGTGTCACCCTAAAAGCGAGTTTTGATGGTGGATGTGTGTTGTAGTTATTGCCAATAATCCTAATTATATGTGCATGGTGGTTGTGTGATTACTTCTTGTTCTATCTCAATTTGTATACTGAGCCTCAATCTTATCTTCCAATTGTAAAAGTATTATTCTCTCCTACTTTTTCTCCCCTCTAATGTAACTCAAGGTTTCTCTATAATCATGTAATAGTAGGATGGTTTAAATTCTTGTTACTATGAAGAAGATGAGCCAATGAGATGAGGGACCAAGGAGGATCGATCAACTGGAGGCCCAGCCGATCAATTGAGGAACCAAAAGGTGGTGGACCAGAGTCTAGACGACCAAGGAGGCGCCAACTGACCAGCCAGGAGGCAAGCTAGGCGGTTCAAGGGTTGAACCAATCAACCCAGATTAGCAAGCACAGATCTTCATAAACAATAGGTTTCTACATGAGATGTAGACCCTAAGTTGTGGCAAATCCTTATCACTCCAAGGAATTACATTACAATGGCCATAACTATTGGTTTTGTTTATTGCATGTTTTTGTTGTGGGTTATAGCATATATATGATGTGTACTATATATGTGATAATTGGATAAGGTATATGTATTTATAAATACAAACTGTATGGAACCTGACCTCCATTTTGGGCTTACCCTGTATACTTTGCCTAAATCTTGTGTTTAGATGTTTGATAATCGCCTGAGTTATGATTAGGGCTTGTTTGTGCTTTGTTGAGAGGTTGAGGTGCAACTTTCAAATTACCCAAGTTCTAGGGTTGGTGTGCAAGTTTATCACCTTGAGAGATATCTTTCTCTCTCCTTGCATCCTATAGGGTTGAGAGGATGGGTTGGGCACCTTGCTTGGTTTGCTTTGAGCCTTGTTTGAGCTTGTTGGAGCTTAGGCTTGTTGTTGGGATTTCTTGGGCCAAGTTTGAGCTTGGTGTCACCTCCTTGCTTAGTGTGTTGGGTAGGGTGTGCCAGCCAAGAGGTGTGTCGGGCAGGGTATGTCGGCCAAGAGGTGTGTCGGGCAATGGTGTATCGGTCGTGGCACCATGTTGGACGATATGCACCCTTCTTGATCTAGCTTCCTTTGTGTCACCCTTAGTGACACTTGGTGCTTTTTGCTAGCAAGGTGGCATAGCTTGTACAAGTGGTGGTTTGGGTGAGCACATGTAGAGCAGCCCTCTAGTGGATGCCCACTTGACCCCCTTGTATATATATGACCCTTCTTACTTGCTAGCAACTCTTTTAGTTCCCTTAGTTGCTCCCTTTCCTTTTGTGGCCAAGCTAGGAGAAGAGAACAGGGAGTGGTGGTCGATACAGTTGGTGTCTTGGCAAATACCCTGTCCTTGGTGAATCTTGGAGTGTGACATAGCTCTAGTCTTCTTCTTCCTCTAGTGGTGGTCGAAACCCTAGAGTGTCCCTTGCTCATTTCCTTCTCTTGTGGTGAGTATCCTTCTCTCTTTCCTTGTCACCTTCACCTTCTTGCTTGTTTTTCGGCCATGGTGTTTATGAGTCATTCTTGTCTTCTTGAGGTGGTTCAAGGTGGTGCCTTAGAGCTTGGAGCTTGGAGCTTGGATCCTAGAGCTTGAGGAGTGTGCTTGAGGCAGGTTACATAACTCATACCCTAGCTATATTACCTTCTCTTCATGTTGCTTGTTTATATGCTATCTTGATCAGCCATGCTCATCTTGTTAGTGATATCTTTGCTCTAGTATGTGCCCTTAACCTTGTGGATATGATGATATGGTTGTGCGGTTTAGAGGTGTTCTTAGACCTTGTTGTCCGAACCTTTAGGTTAGGATTCTTTGGGTAAAACCCCTCTCTTGGTTGTTGAGAGGTGAGCCTAGGGTTTCCTAATTCCATGGTGTGTGTGGTATGTTCTTGGGGCAAAATCCCTTTCTCTCCCTTTGGTTTTGAGACGTGAGCTTGATCTCTAGTGGTATAGGCAAAACCCCTCTCTTCCTTAGTCATGGAGAGGTGTCAATGCTCTAGTTGCTTGGGCAATACCCTCTCTTACCAAGGATTTGATAGGAGAGCCTTTGGTTGGTCTTGGCCTAGTTGAGGTTGGAGGGTTGGCTGGTATGGGGATGACCCACCTTGCTACCCGATATGTGACAGAGGTTGTGCAAGACCCCTCTCACTTAGATGTTGAGAGGTGAGCCAACACTCTTGATCTTTTAGGGTTTTTGGTGGTTGTCTTGAGGTTGAAGATGACCAACCCGCCATGACCTTTGGACCCTTGCCCGATATCCCTTTTCTAGGGTTGAGTTTGGACAATATGCTTTGCCCGACAGGGATGTTCCTAGGGTGTTAGATGGTTTGTGTTGGGCGTCATGGCATGTTGGTACCTTGCCCGATAGGTCATGTGGTCCTTGGTCGATATGGATCCTCACCCTAGCTATTGGGTGATATGTCCTTGACCAATATGGCCCTGCTATTGTGCTCAACACCCTCTTGGGTAGCATTGCTCGTTACCCTTATAGGTGTGTTTCCCATCGTTGGGCGTTGCACGATGCATGTTGCACGACGCAGCGTTTCCCGCCCGGTATGATGATGCACACTTGGGCATTATATGTTGGTTCCTAGCTGGTTGCCCGATATGGTGTCTTGAGGAGGTGTTGCCCGACACCTAAGTGATAGTGGTTGGACGATATGGTTGGAGCCCTAGAAGGGTGCTAGATGATACAACGGGTGGTGAAGTGTTGCGTGGTTAACCGATATAGTGTTGGGTGTCACACTCTTTGGTGAGAGACTTTGCACCTTTGGTGAGGGTTGTTCCTTACCTGATATACCTTTAGTGAGGGTTGTATCTTGTGTTCGGTTAGTAACCTTAATGCTTGTTATGCTTTAGTATATGCAGCTGTTATGCTTGATATGTATATAAGAATGATATGCTTTGATACACTCATCCATGTTGCATGGTTAACTCTCATAATAAAGTAAGGAGTTGTAAATGTCCCTTGTACAAGTATCATTGCTCCTTTGTGATTTCACTAACCATGCAAATAGCATTTGTAAGATGAGGCCATGACGATGGCATGATAATGATATGATGTGGAATATTAAGGGTTATGATGAACCCAGTGATATATGATGGGTGTTACCCATGGGATGGCAATGTGAGCCTTGATGATGGGATTGAGTCCCTCTGATGTTGATCCTTGAGATGGATCTTGATGATTGGCAAGAGGCCAAGTGGTAACATGTGATGTTGGAACCTTGTGATGGATCAGGATGATGTCAATGGCACTGAAGGCCTTAGTGACAATGTAACATAAGATAATGAGTTCTATGTTTATTCATTCTTGATATAGTTGCATGTTACATAACTTGGTTGAATCTTGCAATCCACTTAAAATATGTTAATTAATTACATATGAATCTTTCATGTAGTTTTCCCTGGCCATAGATCCATCATCATCAGGATTTTGGTGATGGTGAAATTGGTTCTCCTGCAGGTTAACCTGGAACGCATATTGTTGAATATGTGGGGTGCACCTATGCCCTAAGTAGTAGTACATGTTTAGAGCACAGTTTTAGGTCCATGGATCAGTGTGGTTAGAGCATGGTGAACAGGCCCATGGCTTAGGATATGTGATAGAGCATGGTGAATAGGCCCATGGCTCAGTGATGATGGAGCACGGTGAACAGGCTCGTGGCTCAGTTTTCTAGCACCGATACCTGTACCAAGGTGGGCTAGGCAGAGGGAGCCTGACCCTATGTGGCTGAGGCCACTTAAGCATGATATTGTGGTCATGCGTGTTGGTTCTTGTGCACTGATCACAAGGGAAGTGAGGTCGTAGAATCTAGCTCTCCCATCGACCTTGTATGGCAATCGATTGTGACCAAGTAGTGTTCGGTTTGGATCTGAGTGGTACGACTCACTTCCTCATGGCATAATAAATTGTAATCCAGCTGTATAGTATATTTTTTCTTAGGGAAAACATGAGACATTGGTTGAGGCCTTGTTTGTATAGTTTCCCTAGTTAAATCTTGAAGTTAATTATGTGTTCCTCTTATCTTATGATAAGTTCTTATTAGACGTGTATTGTCAATCATGTTCCATATTATTATCTGTGCATATGCTTCCTCAATATCTTGGTAAGATGTTATAACAAGTTAGTTTTGTTCAATATGTTGCTCATATACGATCTGCTTGTATCAGTTACCTATTTTATCTATTCTAGCTCTCCTTTGAGGTTTTATAGTTTCGGTGGGGGTTATGTTTCTCGCTGGGACTGTGTGTCTCACCCCGTTGGTTTAAAACCTTTTTAGGTGATCGTTCTAGAAGTGGTGGTGATCGTGGTGTTGCAGTTGAGCAACAAGAAGAACAGTAGAAGGAAAGGATGGATATATTACTACTGTGGTTGGATGTTTTGTAGTAGAGTCCTAGAGTCATCTCTATACTCTAAGGTCCTTAGAGGTGTTTTAGTGATGTTTCATGATGTATAGTTGATATGGTCTTCTTGTATCCTATTGATGACCTGGTTAGGTCTATTATGTATATAAACAGGTGATGCATCCTTTATGGATAAGTGACAGCTGGATCTTATGAACTGAGGATATGTATCAGGTTGATGTATGTTTATATAACATGTTTCATTGTAGGATGTATATCTGGTTGTAATAGTTCCTTTCTTATCTGCTTTCGGCAATCAGTTTTAATTAACCCGTGTTTTTGGTAATACGATGTTTATGACGGTTCCGCACGTTTTCGTGTGGCATTTTGTTGTTTGTGTGATAGAGTGATGTCACATATTAGGTTGGTATCAAAGCTCTAGGTTCACTGAGTCTATAGGGATCTAAGACTAGGTTTGTGTTTGTTCTTGTGATTTTCTCCATATTTTCTCATAATAACCTTCTGCCCCCAGCAAAATATAAAGCTAAAAGATGTCTGGAAATCATGAAGAACATGCTACTGAGAGCAGTTCTACTGCATTAGTTGATGGAGCGAGTATGCAGGTACATGAAGATCGGGTGCCTGAGGTCCCCCAAAACGACCCAGTCATTCTTGAGAATCCTATCTATGAGCACCTTATGGGACAGGTAATGGCCACAATGAATCTCATGGTGGAAATATTGCCAATGCCTCCGCCAAGAGCATAGGCTCCCCATGGTGAATCTTCGGGTATTGGGAAGACCTTCGAGCGGCTTCGCCGATTCGAAGCTTCAGATTATGCTGGTACGGATGATCCAGCACATGTTGATCTATAGCTAACAGGTCTTGAGAAGGCCTTTCATATTCTCAACATCCCCGATGTAGACAAAGTCAAGCACGATGTCTACCTTCTGAAGGGTAGTGCTGGCCACTAGTGGGCCATCAAGGAGGAGAAGCGACCTGGTGAGGTGATCTGTTGGGACGTCTTTCAGCGGGAGTTCGTGAGTCGATACTTCCCAAAGACCTATCTGGATGAGAAGATCATTCAGTTTGAGCATCTACACCAAGGATCTATGAGCATCACTGAGTATGAAGCCATGTTTATGGGCCTGCTAAGGTTTTGTCCTCACATGGCAGTGACAGATGATGAGAGAATCAGACAGTTTGAGAAAGGTCTGAGTGCAGAGTTGACAACACCTGCTGCTGCTTTAGAAAACCGAGAGCGATTTGCCACATTTGTGGAGTCTGTCTGAAGGATTGAATGGTCATTCAAGGAGAAGAGAGAGACCATGTCCAAGAAAAAGCATGCCCAGTTCCAAAAGCAGAGGTTTGATGGCTTCAAGAAGCCAAAGTTTTCTGCACCTTCTGTGATACAGGGTTCTAGTGCACCATCACAGTGGTCTCTGAGTAAGGTAAGAGGGCATGGTTTTTCGCCATGAAAGGCGCACATCACAGCTTCAGTGGTAGTGACAGGTCCATCTAGGCCGCAGCTGAGAGACCCATCGTGCTTTCTCTATGGATAGGTCGGGCATATCAGGTGGAATTTCCCAAGGAGAGACATCGAAGTGACGCAACAACTGAGACAGAGTCAACAAGGGTTGAATAGATAGTAGTCCAGTGATAATAGAGGGAAAGGGCGTGGTCAAGCATCACAAGTAGGATCATCTGCCCAAGGAAGCAGAGGACATGGATGACAGCAAGCAATGGCTCAATTCTATGATATGAGTCATCCAGAGGCGATAGTCAACCCGCAAGTAGTTGTAGGTCAGATGGAGTTATTTCATTCTGGTTTTTCTTCTTCTTGCTTTTTATTTGTTCTGGTTGACCTGGGTGCTACGCACTCTTTTATCACTTGTAGTATGCTTGATAGCTGTATTTTACCTATTAGTTGTAAGAAAGATAGCTTGTTGTTAGAAACCCCTCTTGTTGGGCATGTGTTGCTTCAAGAAGTGTGTCCATCTTGTATTCTAACTTTTTCGGGACACAACATACAAGTGGATCTCATACCACTTGATATGCATGGATTTGATGTAATCATTGGGATGGATACCTTAGAGAGGTATAAGGTTGTGCTGGACTGTGGTTCCAAGCAGGCAGTGTTTACCGATGATGGTGAGAAGTGGGTCTTCCAAGGGGATAGGAAGATTCTTTTGACGTGTTTAGTGTCAGCAATGGTGGCAGAGAAGTTGTTGTGGAAAGGATGTAAGGAATTCTTAACTCATGTTGTGGATACCAAAGAGGAAGGTTCTATCCTTGAGGAAGTGCCTGTTGTCAGAGAGTTTGTGGATGTGTTTCCCAATGAGTTTCATGGTGTCCCCTCACCTCGAGAGATTGACTTTGAGATCAATCTAGTGTCAGGGACACAGCCAGTTGCTCATACACCGTATAGGATGGCTCCATCTGAAATGGCAGAACTGAAGAAGCAGTTATAGGAGCTACTGGATAAAGGTTTCATCAAATTATGCACATTGCCATGGGGTGCTCCAATTCTGTTCGTGAATAAGAACGATGGATCAATTTAGTTTTGCATAGATTTCTGGCAGTTGAACAAAGTCACAATAAAAAACAAGTATCCTTTTCCAAGGATAGACGATCTGTTTGATCAGTTGTGTGGTGCTATAGTGTTCTCGAAGATCAATCTACAATTTGGATATCATCAATTGAGGATCAAGGATGATGACATACCAAAGTCATCTTTTAGTATGAGGTATGGTCACTTTGAGTTTGTGGTTATGCTGTTCGGGCTAACCAATGCACCTGCTTCTTTCATGGATCTGATGAACAGGATGTTCCGCCCATTTTTAGATCAGTTTGTGGTAGTTTTCATAGATGACATCTTGATCTATAGTCGGGACAGTCAACAGCATGAACAACATCTTCAACAAGCATTGACTCTCCTTCGCCAGCACCAGTTGTATGCCAAGTTTAGTAAGTGTGAGTTCTGGTTGAAGGAAGTGGCTTTCTTAGGTCATGTGATATCAGCAAAAGGAGTCAGAGTGGATCCCAAGAAGGTGGAGTCAGTTGCAGAGTGGGAGCAAACAAAGACGCCAATTGAAGTTCGTAGTTTTCTGGGTTTAGCAGGATACTACCGGAGATTTATAAAGGATTTTAGTGTGATTGCGTTGTCGTTGATGAAGTTGACCAGGAAAGATGTACCTTTTGTTTGGGATGATTGTTGTCAGTGAGCTTTTCTGAGCTTGAAGGAAAAGCTGACTAGTGCTCCAGTGTTGGTACTACCAGAGCCTGGGAAAAGCTATGTTGTATTCTGTGATGCTTCCAAGAAGGGCTTGGGATGTGTGCTGATGCAGGAAGATCATGTGGTTTCTTTTGCTTCATGATAGCTTAAGAAACATGAGGAGAGTTATCTGACACATGATTTGGAGCTGGCAGCGCTGGTCCATGCATTAAATATTTGGAGACACTACCTTTATGGGGAGGTGTGTCAAATCTTTACAGATCATAAGAATCTGAACTATATCTTCTCGCTGAGTGAGATGAACGTGCGACAACGTCGCTTGATGGTGCTGATCAGTGATTATGATTGCACCATTGAGTATCATCCTGGTAAGGTGAACGTGGTAGTTGATGCACTTAGCAGGAAGTCTTCTTCTTTCCCTATGAAGAAGGCACAGTTTAGTTCTTTGATATGCCATAGGTGGGATATGTTCATCTCTTTGCGGCAAATGAATGTATAGTTGGAAGTCTCTTTGTTGGCAGGACTAATGGCACAAATGCAAGTGAAGCCTACGTTGAGGTAGTAAATCAAAGAAGTACAGCAGGCAGATGCTATAGTTCAGTTGATCATATCATAGTTTGGCAGCGAGAAGCGTGATGGCTTCCATGAGTCTGAGCATGGACTAGTTTGTTATCATAACAGGATGATGGTTCCCGATGTTGATGATCTGAGGAAGTTAGTGCTTGAGGAAGCACACATATAGATGTATGATATGCATCTAGGTGTCACCAAGATGTATCATAATCTGAAGGATCTGTATTGGTGGCCTGGATTGAAGAGAGATGTGGCTGAGTTTGTGGCTAGGTGTGCGGTATGCCAGCAGGTTAAGGCTGAGCATTAGAAGTCGGTAGGTACGTTGCAACCCATGCCAATATCGTAGTAGAAATGGGATCATGTAACCATGGATTTCATAGTTAGTCTGTCGAGGACATCTAGGAATCACGATTCCATTTCGGTAATAGTGGACAGATTGATGAAGTCTTCCCATTTCATACATGTGAAGACAACATATACAGCAGAGAAGCTTGCTCAAGTGTATGTGGATGAGATAGTGCGTTTGCACGGGGTGCCAATAACGATTATCTCTGACAGAGGTCCCCAATTCACGATTCGTTTCTGGGAACAGTTGCACAGAGCGTTGGGAACGTAGTTGAGTTTCAGTACCATTTTCCACCCATAGATAGATGGACACTCTGAAAGGACTATTCAGACTTTGGAAGATCTTCTCTGAGCTTGTGTTTTGTAGTTCCTTGGAAGTTGGGACGTGCATCTCAGTTTGATAGAGTTCGCCTACAATAACAATTACCAACGGAGTATCGGCATGGCACCTTATGAGGCTTTATATGGTAGGAAGTGTAGATCTCCTATATGTTGGTATGAGTCTGGAAAGTATCAGCTTTTGGGTCCTGAGTTAGTGCAGCAGACAACAGAAAAGATCAAGGTGATACAACAACAGTTGAAAGTGGCACCGGATAGACAGAAGTCGTATGCAGATAATCGTCGAAAACATTTGGAGTTCCAGATGGGATACAAGGTGTATCTCAAGGTCTCTCCATGGAAAGGCGTGTTGAGGTTTGGCCAAAAAGGCAAGTTGGCTCCCAGGTATATGGGACCATATCCGATGATAGCACGTGTTGGCAAAGTGGCTTAAAAGTTAGAGCTACTGCCAGAGTTACACATGTTGCATCTCGTATTCCATGTCATTATACTAAAGAAAAGTCCTCTTGGCACAGAGATAGTCATTCAGCCAGTTGAAGTTGAGCTTGATGAAGATGTGACCTACGAGGAAGGTCCAGTGTTGATCCTTGACCGAATAGTGAAGAATCTAAAGAGGAAGGACCTGGTTCTTGTGAAGGTTCTTTGGTATCACTGTGGCATTAAGGAAGCCACATGGGAGCTTGAGGAAGAGATGAGGAGGAAGTATCCCTCACTTTTCTCTTTGGATTTTGGGAATTAAATCCTTTTGTAGGAGTTTATGGCTTGTAAGGACCCTGACCTCCATTTTGGTCTTACCCTATTTGCTTTGCCTAAATCTTGTGTTTAGATGTTTGCTAATCACCTGAGTTGTGATTAGGGCTTGTTTGTGCTTTGTTGATAGGTTGAGGTGCAACTTGCAAATTACCCAAGTTCTAGGGTTGGTGTGCAAGTTTTTCACCTTGAGAGATATCTTTCTCTCTCCTTGCAACCTCTAGGGTTAAGAGGATGGGTTGGGCACCTTATTTGGTTTGCTTTCAGCCTTGTTTGAGCTTGTTGAAGCTAAGGCTTGTTTTTTAGCTTTCTTGGGCCTAGTTTGAGCTTGGTGCCGCCTCCTTTCTTGGTGTGTCGGGTAGGGTGTGTCGGCCAAGAGGTGTGTCTGGCAGGGTGTGTCGGCCAAGAGGTGTGTCGGGCAGTGGCGTATCGACCATGGCACCATGTTGGATGATACACACCCTTCTTGACCTAGCTTCATTTGCGTCACCTGGCATAGCTTGGACAAGTGGTGGTTTGGGTGAGCACATGTGGAGCAGCCATCTAGTGGACACCCACTTGACCCCCTTGTATATATACGACCCTTCTTGCTTGCTATAAGCTCCTTTAGTTCCCTTAGTTGCTCCCTTTCCTTTGGTGACCAAGCTAGGAAAAGAGAAGAGGGAGTGGTGGCCGATATAGTTGGTGTCTTGGCCGATACCATCTCCTTGGTGAACCTTGGATGGCGACATAGATCTAGTCTTCTTCTTCCTCTAGTGGTGGTTGAAACCCTAGAGTGTCCCTTGCTCCTTTCCTTCTCTCGTGGTGAGTATCCTTCTCTCTTTCCTTGGCACCTTCTCCTTCTTGCTTGTTTTTTGGCCATGGTGGTTATGAGTTGTTCTTCTCTTCTTGAGGTGGCCTAAGGTGGTGCCTTGGAGCTTGGATCCTAGAGCTTGAGGAGTGTGCTTGAGGTAGGTTACATAACTCCTACCCTAGCTATATTACCTTCTCCTCATGTTTCTTGTTTATATGCTATCTTGATCGGCCATGCTTATCTTGTTAGTGATATCTTTGCTCTAGTATGTGCCCTTGACCTTGTGGATATGATGATATGGTTGTGTGGTTTAGAGGTGTTCTTAGACCTTGTTGGCCGAACCTTTAGGTTAGGATTCTTTGGGCAAAACCCCTCTCTTAGTTGTTGAGAGGTGAGCCTAGGCTTTCCTAATTCCATGGTGTCTGTGGTGTGTTCTTGGGGAAAAATCCCTTTCTCTCACTTTGGTTTTGAGAGGTGAGCTTGAGCTCTAGTGGTATTGGAAAAACCCCTCTCTTCCTAAGTCATTGAGAGGTGTCTATGCTCTAGTTGCTTGGGCAATACCCCTCTCTTACCATGGATTTGATAGGAGAGCCTTTGGTTGGTCTTGGCCTAGTTGAGGTTGGAGGGTTGGCCAGTATGCGGATGACCCACCTTGTTGCCCGATATGTGACAGAGGTTGTGCATGACCCCTCACACTTAGATGTTGAGAGGTGAGCCAACACTCTTGATCGTTTAGGGTTTTTAGTGGTTGTCTTGAGGTTGAAGATGACCAACCCATCATGACCTTTGGACCCTTGCCCAATATCCCTTTTCTAGGGTTGAGTTTGGACGATATGCTTTGCCCGACAGAGATGTTCCTTGGGCATTAGATGGTCTGTGTTGGGTGTCATGGCATGTTGGTACCTTGCCCGATAGGTCATGTGGTTCTTGGTCAATATGGATCCTCACCCTAGATGTTGGGTGATATGTCCTTGACCGATATGGCCCTGCTGCTGTGCATGACACCCTCTTGGGTATTGTTGCCAGTTACCCCTATAGGTGTGTTTCCTGTCGTTTGGTGTCGCACGATGCAGGTTGCACGATGCAGTGTTGCCCGCCCAGTATGATGATGCACGCTTGGGCGTTACAGGTTTGTTCCTAGATGGTTGCCCGATATGGTGTCTTGAGGAGGTGTTTCCCGATATCTTCTTGTGGTGCTGCCTGATACCTAAGTGATAGTGGTTGGTCGATATGGTTGTAGCCCTAGAAGGGTGTTGGACGATACAACAAGTGGTGAAGTGTTGTGTGCTTAACCGATATAGTACTGGGTGTCACACTCTTTGGTGAGAGACGTTGCACCTTTGGTGAGGGTTGTTCCTTACTTGATATACCTTTAGTGAGGGTTGTATCTTGTGTTCGGTTAGTAACCTTAATGTTTGTTATGCTTTAGTATATGTGGTTGCTACACTTGATATATATATATATATATATATATATATATATATATATATATATATATATATATATATATATATATAAGAATGATATGCTTTGATACACTCATTCATGTTGCATGGTTAACTCTCATAATAAAGTAAGGAGTTGTAAATGTCCTTTGTATAAGTATCATTGCTCCTTTGTTATTTCACTAACCATGCTGGTAACATTTGTAAGATGAGGCCATGACGATGGCATGATAATGATATGATGTGGAATATCAAGGGTTATGATGAACCCAGTGATATATGATGGGTGTTACCCATGGGATGTCAATATGTGCCTTGATGATGGGATTGAGTCCCTGTGATGTTGATCCTTGAGATGGATCTCAATGATTGGTAAGAGGCCAAGTGGTAACATGTGACGTTGGATCCTTGTGATGGATCAGGATGATGTCGATGGCACTGAAGGCCTTAGTGACAATGTAACATAAGATAATGAGTTCTATGTTAATTACAGATGAATCTTTCATGTAGTTTGCCCTGGCCACAGATCCATCATCGTCAGGAGTTTGGTGATGGTGAAATGGGTTCTCCTACGGGTAAACCCAGAATGCATATTGTTGAATATGTGGGGTGCGCCTACACCCTAAGTAGTATTGCATGTTTAGAGCACGGTTTCAGGCTCATGGCTCAGTGTGGTTAGAGCATGGTGAATAGGCCCATGGCTCAGGATATGTGATAGAGCATGGTGAACAGGCCCATGGCTCAAGATATGTGATAGAGCATGGTGAACAGGCCCATGGCTCAGTGATGATGGAGCACGGTGAATAGTCCTGTGGCATCGTTTTCTAGCGCTGATACATGTACCAAGGTGGGCTAGGCAGAGGGTAGCCTGACCCTGTGTGGCTGAGGCCACTTAAGCATGAGACTGTGGTCCTGCTTGTTGGTTCTTGTGCACTGACCACAAGGGAAGTGAGGTTGTGGAATCTGGCTCTCCCATCGACCTTGTATGGAAATCGATTGCGACCAAGTAGTGGTTGGTTTGGGTTTTAGTGGTATGACTCACTTCCTCAAGGCATAATAAATTGTAATCCATCCGTATAGTATATTTTTGCTTAGGGTAAACACGAGACATTGGTTGAGGCCTTGTTTGTATAGTTGCCCTAGTTATATCTTGTAGTTAATTATGTGTTCCTCATATCTTAGTATAAGTTCTTATTAGACTTGTATTGTCAATCATGTTCCATATTATTATCTACGCATATGCTTCCTCAATATCTTGGTAAGATGTTATAACAAGTTAGTTCTGTTCAATATGCTGCTCATATATGATCTGCTTATATCAGTTGCCTATTTTATCTATTCTAGATCTCCTTTGAGGTTTTATAGTTTTGGCGGGGGTTATGTTTCTCGCTGGGAATGTGTGTCTCACCCCGTTGGTTTAAAACCTTTTTAGGTGATCATGCTAGAAGTGGTGGTGATCGTGGTGTTGCAGCCGAGCAATAAGAAAAACAGTAGAAGGCAAGGATGGATATACTACTGTTGTGGTTGGATGTTTTGTAGTAGAGTCCTAGAGTCATCCATGTACTCTCAGGTCCTTAGAAGTGTTTTGGTGACATTTTACAATGTATAGTTGGTATGGTCTTCTAGTATCTTGTTGATGACCTGGTTAGGTCTGTTCTGTATATAAACAGGTGATGCGTCCTTTATGGATAAGTGACAGCTGGATCCTATGAACTGAGGATATATATGTATCAGGTTGATGTATATTTATATAACATGTTTTGTTGCAGGATGTGGATCTGGTTGTAATAGTTCCTTTCTTATCTGCTTTCCGCAATCGGTTTTAATTAACCCATGTTTTTGGTAATACAATGTTTATGATGGTTCCGCACATTTTTGCATGGAATTTTGTTGTCTGTGTGATAGTGGGATGTCACACAAACTCTCTCAAATAACATATTAAGTCTTAGATGCTTTCCATAAGCAACACACATGAAAAGCTTGATCGACCAAGCGTAGGTTACACCCAAGTGTGGTGTGTCATCCATCTTGTGGAAGTGTGATGGTAGATATGTAGGTTTGTAGGATGCATGTCTATTGTGTTGGTTTTTGGGTCAAGATTAACTAGTTTCCTTAATGGGATTAAGCACTAGAGGCATACAGATGACTATGGAAAAGAGTTTCACATGTCATCTATCCAATAATTGCATATGATGTAATTGGAAAAGGTTTCCTACGTTAGTAATTGACACCAGATGGTGGTGTTGGCCAGGTAATAGTTGAATTGCTTTGGATCTTGGCTCACTAGAAGGTTGTACGCTACAATCTTATGATTGATATGTGAAGGCTATCAGTTTGAATAAAATAGTGAGAGCGATAATTAATTAAAGGCCTAATTAAATAAAATCAAATATTTTTCAAATAAAATAAAATCAAAAGGGTTTTTGACAAAATGTAAAAAATTTCCTTGTAGAATCAAATGGCAATTAAATTATCATTGACAATGGTCCTTAGGAAGGAAAAACTTGACTGGACAAATTTCCATGACTGGTTTTGGACTTTGAGATGGGTTCTTGATGAAGAGTGCAAACTCTATGTCCTAGAAATACCAGTTCCAGAAAACCTACTCCTAATGTGCCTAGGGATCAAGTGGATGCTTGCTAGCAGCATGTCGATGATGCCTTAAACACAAAGCACCTTATGTTAAGTTGTATGAACTATGAGTTGCATTAGCAATGTGAAGATATGGGGATTCTTGAGATGTTAACATATCTAAGGAATGTGAACCATTACCTTACAAAGCAAGAAAGGTACAATGTCTCAAAGGCACTCTTTGAGTGTAAGATGATAGAGGGAGACTTAGTTGAGAACCATGTGCTCAATATGATTGGACATGTGGATCATATAGAAGAAATGGGATTCCCTTTAAGCTAAGAGTTGGTTATGGATATGATTCTAGAATCATTGCCTAAATCATATAGCCATTTTATTGAGTGCGATCACTTGAATAATATGGCCAGATCGTTGTCAAATTTGCTTGGCATGCTGATAAATGTTGAACAAAGACTGAAGTACAAATCCATAATAGAGATCAGTGGGGTTGAGACCAAGGATGAAAGCAAGGCCATGAAGAGTTCTGAGGCTAAGCTCAAATCCAGATCTTCAACACTCAAGACAAGGAGAAAGAAATGTACAAAAGGAACCTATCCTTTGTACTTGAAGGCATTTAGGAAGAAGAAGATGGGGATGGTGATCTCCACTTCAGGTATATACATTATTGAGATAAACATATCTACTTCTTCATTTTGGGTACTATATTATATGTGGATCTCACATATGCTCGAATATATAGGATCTAAAAAGAAGTAGGCCTTTAAGAAAGGGTGAGGTTGACCTACAAGAGTTCTTGCCACTACAATTAGAACCTATAGTTTCTCTCTACCCATAGGTCTTGTAATAGAGTTAGTGAACTACTATTATGTACATGCCATAAATAGAAATATCATTTTTGTATCGTGTATGGGCAAGGATGCATATGAATTTCATATTAAGAATGGTTGATATTCTTTTTGTAAAGATGTGATCTTTTATGGCATTTCCCCAATGTCTTATAGTCTTCATTTTCTAGACTTAAAGACATATTTATAATACAAATACCAAAAGACTAAAACTCAATAACTCAAGAAAAACATATCTTTGGCATTGTTGTCTAGGGAACATAAATGAGAATCACATATCTAGACTCCATAAAGATGGTTATCTGAACTCTTTTGATTTTGAATCAATAGAGACATGTGAATCTGGTTTGTTGGGTAGGATGACCAAGACTCCTTTCACTGGTAACAATGAGAGGGCTAGTGGTCTATTAGGACTCATACATACTAATGTATGTTGGCCCTTTAGAAAAAATTCTATAGGTAGGTATCAGTACTTCATTACCTTCACTAATTGGTATAGTTATGTTTACTTGATGAAACATAAATCAAAAACTCTTGAAAAGTCAGGGAGTTTATGAATGAAGTATAGAACCAACTTGGAAAAAGTATTAAGGTGCTTTGTTCTAGTCGAGGTGGAGAATACTTAATTCAAGAGTTTGAGAACCTTCTGTGAGCTTGTGGTATCATATCACAATAGACTCCACCTAGAACACCATAGTGTAACGGTGTATCAGAAAGAAGGAATCTCACATTGTTGGATATGGTGCGATCAATGATCAATTTATCTGAACTTCTTACTACCTTCTAGGGTTATGGTCTTGAAACTGACACATTTACACTAAATCGAGTACCATCAAATATGGTTCAAAAGACACCATATGAGATATGAACTAGAAAGTGTCCCAATATTTCTTTTATGAGGATTTGTGGATGTGAAGCTTATGCAAGGAAAATGTTTTCTATTAAGCTTGGCCCTAAGTCAGATAAATTTTATTTTGTTGGATATCCTAAGGAGATCAGAGGATATTTTTTTTATTCCCTATGTGACAACAAAGTCTTTATTTCCAGAGATGATACATTCCTAGAAAAGGAATTTATTTCCAAAGGAATTAGTGGGAGGAAAGTGAAAGTCAAAGAGTCTTGAGACCAACAAGAAAGCATTGAAC
Source organism: Alisma plantago-aquatica (assembly GCA_963693085.1). Classification (NCBI taxonomy): domain Eukaryota; kingdom Viridiplantae; phylum Streptophyta; class Magnoliopsida; order Alismatales; family Alismataceae; genus Alisma; species Alisma plantago-aquatica. Next base: position 355,661,977 of record OY856410.1, on the reverse strand, counting down.
CAATAGATGTACTAGAGGAATGAAGAGAATCACAAAGTGTTGTGGAATATCAAAGTCCTCATGTAACATAGGGACCTCATAGATCTACTAGGACATGCCTTAAATCTGAAAGATGTGGATATCTTGTGAATCAGGAAGGCAGTGAGTTGGTCATAGGTGATGAGCCCATGACCCATATAGAAGCTACTAAGGGACCAAGGTCTGATAAATGGCTTGAGGCCATGAGATCTGAGATGGAATCCATGTACGCCAACAAGGTATGGAACTTGGTGGATCCACCTAAAGGGGTAAAACCCATAGGGTGCAAGTGGGTCTTCAAAAAGAAGATCGACATGGATGGTAAGGTGCAAACCTATAAGGACACATTGGTGCAAAAGGTTTCGGATAAGTATAAGGTGCTTCCTGTGATGAAACCTTTTTCTCCAATGGCCATTATTTATTCCATCAAGATCATGCTTGCAATTGCAACTTATCATGACTATGAGGTTTGTCAGATGGATGTTAAAAATGCATTCCTTAATGAGAATCTTCTCGAGGATGTGTACATGACACAACCTGAGAGTTTTGTAAATCCAAAGGATGAAAATAAAGTATGTAAGCTACAAAAGTCAATCCATGGATGGAAGTAAGCATCTTAGATCTAGAATCTTTGTTTTGATAAGATAGTAAAAGAGTTTGGTTTGACTCAAAATGAAGATGAACCTAGTGTGTACAAGAAAGTGAGTGGGAGCATGATTGTATTCCTAGTATTGTATGTGAATGACATACTATTGATGGAGAATGACATCCCTACTTTATAAAAGGTAAAGACATGGTTGGGAAATAGGTTTTCTATGAAATACTTGGGATAATCATCCTACATCTTAGGAATAAAGATCTATAGAGATAGATCCAGGAGGCTTCTTAGACTAAGTTAGAGCATGTACATTGATAAAGCATTGAAGAGGTTCAGTATGGAAATCTCAAAGAGAGGAGACATGCCCATGTGTCATGGAGTTACCATCTCTAAATATTATTGTCCCAGTTCTTCTGAAGAAAGGACACATATGAGTAAGATTCCATATGCTCTATAATTGGATCTATCATGTATGCAATGTTATGTCCCCGTCCTGGTGTCTAGTATGCCTTGAGCATGATGAGCAAATACCAGTTAGATCCATGTGATGCTCACTGGATAGCCGTCAAGAATATCATGTAGTACTTGAGAAGAATTAATGATCAATTTCTTTTCTATGGTGGAGAGGAAGAGTTGGTAGTAAAGGGTTAAACCGATGCAAGCTTCCAAACTGACAAAGATGATTATAGATATCAATCAGGATTGTATTTTGCTTCAACAATAGAGTTGTAAGCTGGAAGAGTTCTAAGAAAGTGATAGTTGTCGATTCTACAATAGAGGCATAGTATATTGTTGAATCGAATATAGTAAATGAGGTTGTATGGACCAAGAAGTTCATCTCTAAACTTGGGATTATTCCAAGCATCAGCAACGCAATTGAGCTATATTGTGACAATAATGGAGCTATTGCACAAGATAAGGAACCCAAATTGCATCAGCACTCCAAGAATATACAAAGGTGTTTCTATCTCATATGAGAGATCATACAACGAGGAGATGTAAAGATGTGCATAGTAACAACTGAGAACAATGTTATTGACCCCTTGACTAAAGCATTTTTGCAGTAGAAGCATGATGGTCATGTTAGATCACTTGGATTGAAATTCATAAGTCATTGGCTCTAAGTTCAAGTAGGAGTTTTTTGGTATGTATGCCCAGAGAGCCAATCACATGATGATTTTAATGCCACAACTTATAAATGACTTGATTAATAATAAAGGCATGCTTCCAATTTATTCTATTTTATTTAGTTATGAGATAATGAAGTAACATGATAAGAATGATATTACTCAATGACGTATGTCTTCAAGTATATGACTTGAACAATGAGATCATATGGATGGTAAGAGTATATACATTCTCACTATGTCCCTAGTCGGATGTTATTGTAGAAGTTTGATAGACATTAATAGCACATAAGACTAGAGTGTGTGTTGATTGATGACAAAATCTCATCAGTCGTGATATGTGATATCAAACCAAGCACATAGATACTTGTTAGAGAATGGTGCATCGTACAAACCCACCATGAGAGTGACACATGGAAACCATCATAATGGTAGTCATCATTAGTTATCATAGTGTTGGTGGTGATTGTGGTTCTTAGACCTAAAGTCACTACACTCATCACATGTCGTTCAATATACTTTGGCATGATCCATCGTGATCATGAATAAGGGTTTCCATAAAGGTGATGGTTGGGTGCACTGTGACACATGGGGATGATTGTGAGTGGTGTAGATGGGATTTGTCCCTCCTATAGGAGTATGATATCATGACCAATTGATTAGAGAGACTAATTAATGCATGGCCAGGCACATGTGATTGAATAAGTGATATTGAGCTTACATATATCTCAGACAGTCTATTATAGCAAGTAACAGAAATTGAATATTGAAGAGGATTACTGATCCATGCCTCGAATTCAATCTGTATATCAGAGACAAAGGAACTATACAAACACTACAACACCAAGCATAGATTTTAGGTTGAATTTGATCTCCAACTTTCCAATTACTTGGGTAGCAATGATGTGTGACTAGGAACCGCTCTTTGCTTTTGATGTCATAATTATTTAAAGGCATTCACTGCCAATGTAATATGGGACCTATAGGGTCACATACATAGGATACACCAAGAAGAGGAATTTTAATGATGAATGATAATTGAATTGATTACTAATGTGTTTAGGTATTCAATTCAACCAAGAAATCAACTGACTGGAAACCCAATCGATTGATTCATTTGATGAAACGACCGGTTGGAGTGCCAAGTTGATTGGATATTGCATTGGCTAAATTGTGGATGAATCAGGGTTGAACTGACTGGTTCGTCTCATGGTCATGAGACGACCGATTCATGAGTAAATTGCCCAGTTTAGATGAGCAATTCGATTGCATCAAGGATTAATGTTGATGACATGTCGTGCATTAACTGGATTAGAATTGTCAATATGATTGTGATTGGGAATCATGTTCAAATGACTCATTCACTGGGTGAACCGATAGGATCACATGCCAACCCATCGGTTCACTGGTGAATTGACCATTTTTCTTGTCATAGGTGTGACTCCCCGTGCCACAGAAAATGAGATAACACCAAACTAACATGGAACACAAAATTAAACAAGTTGATTATCAAAAAAACTAAAAATTAAAACCAATTACAACAATAACCATCATTAAGAAACTTGTTACATCAGGGGCCAAAAAGTTTCCATCTGAATTATATATCATAAAGCATCATTATTTACAACATGTCCATAAAAGACTAGATGTCACACACGATATATGTTCAATTACATAAACATGTACAACATCTAACTTTATACAACAAGGGCGCATAAACCAAAACTCATATAGATAACACCATAAAGGAACATTCATAACACCCCCCAAGACCTGAGTGTATAGGAACGACTTTAGGACTCTAAACACAAAAGACCACAAGCAACATTCCCAACCTTAGCTTCTACTATCCTCCATGTTGTTGCTCTGCCTCAGTTGCACGATCTCTATCTCCTCATGCATGTCCACCTAAACGATTGTGGGAAACCTATAGGGTGAGATTCCTAATCTAAGTGGGATATATAACTCTCAACCAACACTATTATTAGCACATATAAGGTAAATAAAGAATATAACTAAGCTACAATTACAATTAGTAGATAAATACTCCTAATCAGCATAAGCAATTGTAGTCGGATTGTGGAACATCTTATCATCAATAAAGGAATATGAAGAACATGTATATTCACTACTAACTATATTATACAAAAGCAATAAAGGCCTCATCCAATGTTTTTGTATTTGATCCCTAGTAAGTATACTACATGAGTTATTACGTATTCTTTTATGCCCCGAGGATTTGAGTCGTACCACCCAAATCCAATCGACCACTACTAAGTCGAAATCGGTTCTGTACAAGTTCTATGGAAGAGCCGAAATCCACAACCTCACCAAACCTCATGGTCAGTACATGAGTGCACAGTAGAGACATATCAGTCATCTGCAACATGTGACATATAGTCCATAGTGAAAGTCCAAGCCCACCTTGGTACAGGTCACAGTGCTAGTAAATCTAAGCTATGGCCTGAAGCTGCACTCCTGCTAGGGTATGTCTTGCGTCCAATCTGGTGAGCCCACATAAGTAACATATTACTAAGCTATGGCCTACATCCACACTTCTACCAGGGTATGGCACATAGCCAATCCTATGAATGCATATATTCAACAGTATATGACTCCAGGCTTCCTCTAAAGGAAAGCATGTTCTACCATTCAGCAAGTGTTGACACTGAGATGGATCTATGGTATAGGGCAAAACTACATGTTCATATTTGACTTGATTAGTTAAATTCATTAAATGCCTTTTAACATCAATCAAGTTACAACATATAAAGCCATAACAAACTCTACAAAGATAAGGGCATAGTACACTTTAGAAATTTTAACATACAAGGTGTGAGCTTGTCACACTATCATCACATGATATTTGTATTAATGTCATTCACCACATCATCAACAAGGCCACAAATCAAGGAATACCAATCCCTCAACTCATCATTGGGAAAAGTCATCTCATATTATGCAACAAGTTACTACCAGGTCATAGGATTCATTCACATTAGTGTTGTATCACAAGTGCCTCAACATGCATCACAAGGCCATATTCAACCTGTGTTGTATCATATTCACCATATCCTAAACTAGCTATGATTACCAAGCTCATAACACATGCATGGTTAGAAGTTCATAAAAAAGAGAGATAACCACATAACATCATAACCATACCATGAGACATAAATAATCAAGATCATTGTTCATTATAGGGTTAGGGTTTCTTGTTAGACAATTCAAATTTATAAGACTAGATTCAATTATCAACCTTAGAACCATCATTCCTCATCATCTTAGAGTGTACAAAGATTAGGAAACATCATTAGAGTTGATTATATATCATTCTAAATACCATTATATATGGCTTATGCATCATTGATCTATGAATATCATTAAGTATTCACATGTGCTTCTCACCCACCTACCATCACCCGATGTTGATCACATAACCTCAAAGGTCGTGATCACCCATCATAGTTTGTCTCATGACCACAACACTTAGGTATCTCGACCATCCACCTACATGTCTCGAGCTCCACCCCCTAGGTCATGTTGATCCCACGACACTTAGGGTTAGGATTCCACAAGGCATCTCGACTAAATGTGTCTTGAACACTAACCTATGTCACAACCTAAGACCATCATGGTCATGACTCAACACATTAGAGGAAGTCTCAACCCAATAAAGTTAGCACCAAAGCCCCAACACCTAGGTTAACTAAGACACCACATCCCAAGTGTCTCAACCCATCACCACTAGGTCAAACTCAACCCCAAAGGGATATCCCAACAAAAAGCTATCAAGGTCACGACCACCAAGGGGAAAGTGTCACGACCACACCAAGATGCAATATATAGGTCACCAAAATAGAATTTAAACCAAGGGTGAGATTATTGTTATCATGAAGAAAAGGCCACATACAAATGGTCACCTACACCCTAAGTCATGGGTCAGGAAACTAGCAAAGAGGAACCTTACCCAAGGAAGAGAAAACCATGACCAAGATAACCAAAACTGACCTGACATCCCTTCCACCTCTAGGTGTACAAACACCATGCATGACAACAAGATAAAGAGAAAGACATAGAGAAGAACCTTCATAACACATTATCTACCAAATCGTGTACAAGAAGATTAGGATTTTAGATTGCTTTCAAACTAAGTAAGATATCTCTACCAAATAAGCTCTAGACATTACCATTAAGCACAAGCATAATGAGATAGCAATATAGAGAGAGAATACAGAAATAAAAATCATAAAGAAGTGCAATAATAGAGTAGGTTTAGTGTTATATATCCCGCCTTAAGACGATCACGACTAAGAGATTCAAACTCCAAGAACACTATCCAAGGGTTGAAGAACCTTCACTAAAAGATCCACACTCAGCTGCAAGAGCACCTCAAGAAGAAGAAGACACCAAGGTCAAAGATATCCCAAGGAAGGAAGCAAAGAAGCTCTTGGCCAAACCAAAAGAGAAAGGGAGGAGAAATCCTCTTCACACTTGGGTCTACCTTGTCAAAACATGGTCTATGACCCTTGTGATGAGGGGTTTCTCTCCCAAAACGACCACCATCAAAGAACCATGGTCTACGGCTGAGAAAAGAGAGGAAGATGAAGGTAGGAGATCAAAAGAAACATCACTTAGAAGACAAACACTTACCAAGGATGGAAGATGAGCTCGGATCACCACCACCGCCACATGTAAGAGGAAATTGATTCCCCAATCTCCAAGGACAAACCGCCTTGCTCCACCAAGCACCAAGAACAAGCAAAGAAGGAGGAAGGAGATAGATGGAAAAAGGGTTTCAAACAAGGAAAGTTAAGGGGTTATATAGCTGAAGGATGAGAGAGAGAGAGCAAAGGGTGAGGTGTCAACATAATAAGGGACCCTAGGGACACGTCCTCACAAAAGACCAGCATGTACCCACATGCACCCACTTCAACATGACATGCAAGACATGGTGATACACTCTAGGTAGTGTCTCAACCACCATAGACTCCCATATGGTCGTGGTTGTGGCCCTCTTAGGTTGCACCATCCATGGTTGCGACACCACCTATCACCAACTCCTCTAGGTCAAGACAAAGCATCTCCACATACCCTAGGTCGAGACAACACAAGCTAGGTCAACCATTTCAACCCAAGACCACCCTAAACTATCTAGGTCATGACCCTACACTCTAGAAGAGGTTTATTGACCATGATACCCTTCAAAGACCTAGATCGTGACCCATGGTCGAGACAATCCCAACATATTCATGGGTCGATACATCCAACCTGCATGGAAATCCTAGTCACCCTTAAGGTGTCAACACCTAAACTAAGGTTCAAACAAGGTTCCCTCTTCTTTCTCTTTCCTCTATATGATGATAAGAAAGAGGGGACACTCTAGAGGTGGCAAATTGCACATCAACCCCCTACATTGGATAAATTACAATTTGCATCAAAACTAGCACAAAAAGCACAAACGTCATCCAAATAAGCTCAAACTTGAAATTTAAGCTCTCCACAATCCCTAATTACATCTCAAAAGATTAGAAAAATGTTATAAGAACATGATTAAGACAAATTAAATAGGGTTTCCCCGAAACTCATGTTAGGGTCCTTACAAGCCATAAACCCCTAACAAGGATTTCACCCCAAAATCGTAAGAGAAAAGAGAGGGGCACTTCCTCTTCATCTCTTCCTCAAGCTCCCACGTTGCTTCCTCGACACCATGGTGATGCCACATAACCTTCACAACCATTATGTCTTTCTTCTTCATCTTCTTCACTCTTTTATAAAGGATCAACACTAGACCTTCAACATAGGACATATCTTCATCAAGCTCTACCTCTACTGGTTGTAGCACTAACTCTACATTAGGATGGCACTTCCTCAAAATACTCACATGAAACACTAGATGAAACTTATGCAACTCAGGTGGCAACTCCAACCTATAAGCCACCTTCCCAACATGTGCCACCACAGGGTAAGGTCCCATAAACCTGGGAGCCAACTTACCCTTCTTCCCAAACCTCAAAACACCTTTCCTAGGAGAGTGTTTGAGGTACACTTTATCTCCCACTTGGAACTCCAAAGGTCCATAGTGGTTATCTACATACGACTTCTATCTGTCCTGTGCTGCCTTCAACTATTGTTGAATCACCTTGATCTTTTCGTTTATCTGTTGTACAGGATCAGGACCAAGAAGTTGATACTCGCATGTCTCATACCAACACAATGAAGACCTACAACACCTCCCATACAACACCTCATATAGTGCCATGTTGATGCTACTCTGGTAACTATTGTTGTAGGTGAACTCTATCAGGTTGAGGTGTACTCACAACTACCTAAAAATTGAAGCACACAAGCTCTCAAGAGATCCTCCAAGGTTTGAATGGTTCTTTTAGATTGGCCACTTATATCTAGGTGGAAGGCAGTGCTAAACCTCAATTGCGTACCCAAATCCATCTGTCGTTGCTCCCAAAAGTGACTCGTGAATTGGAGACCTCTACCAGATATTATGGTAGCTGGAACACCATGTAAATACACTATCTCGTCAACATAGATATGGGTAAGCATCTCAGATGTATACATCATATTCACAGGGAGAAAATGCACTGAATTGGTCAACCTGTCAATGATCACACAAATGGAATTATGATCCTTGGTTTTCCTAGACAGACCAATCATAAATTTGATAGTCACATGATCCCATTTCCACTTTAGTATAGAAAATGCTTGCAACGTCCCTACAGTATTTTGATTTTTGGCATTAACCTACTGATACACATCACATCTCGGAATGAGCTTAGCGACATCATTATTCAATCCAAGCCACCAATACATGTCCTTCAGGTTATGATACATCTTAGTGCTACCTGGGTGCATAGCATACATGGATGAGTGAGCCTTTTCCAGCACCATCTTCCTTAGGTCATCCGCATCATGAACCACAATTTTTCCATGGTAAAAAAGTGTCCCATCATATGACTCATGGAAGCCATCACGCTTGTTGCTTCCAAACTCTGATCTAATCTACTATATCTTGGTATCAACATGTTGTGCTTCTTTAAATAGTTATCTCAGTGTGGGCTTTACCTGCAACTATGCCAACAAACCCACTAGCAAGGAAACTTCCAGCTTAACATTCATCTGACGCAAGGATACCAACATGTCTCGCTTTTGACACACCAAAGAACTCAATTGGGTTCTATCCATATGTGAAGATGAAGACTTCCTACTCAATGCATCTGTCACAACATTAGCCTTCCCTGGATGGTAATCAATCATGCAATCATAGTCCTTGAGTAACTCCATCCAGCATTGATGTCTCATGTTCAACTCCTATTGTGAGAAGATGTACTTCAAGTTCTTATGATCTTTGAAGATCTGACACCTCTCTCCATAAAGGTACTACCTATAGATCTTCAAATCATGAACCATGGAAACTAACTCTAGGTCATGGTTCGGGTAATTCTCCTCATGTTTCTTAAGTTGTTGGTAAGAAAAATAAACCACTTGCTTGTCCTGCATCAGCACACTACCCAAGACATTCTTGGACGCATCACAGAAGACTATGTATCCATCATTTCCCCTATTCAGGCAAGACCAAAATTGGTGCACTTATCAACTTCTCCTTCAATGTCTAAAAAGCACACTAGCATCTATCATCCGAGACTAATGGCACGTCCTTCCTTGTCAACATTGTTAGGGGAAAAGCGATAGAACTGAAGTTCTTTATGAATCTCTTATAATAGCTTGCCAAACCCACAATTGGAAGAATATTCCTATCCCCTTGGAAGATCCATGTCTCATCATCATCTAGAAATGTCACCTTCTTAGAACCATAATCCAAGATCACTTTATACTTCTCCAAGGTGTCCATTCCAAGTATTATATGGAATCCATGCATGTAAATTGGTATGAGATCCACTTGAAGGTTGTGCCCTGAAAAAGAAAGGGCACAGGAAGGACACACCTCCTGCAACACTAACAGAACCAACTAATGGAATTTCTAAAAACAAACTATCTCTCCTATGACTAATAGTCAAAAAGACAAATGTCAATCACTTCATTAGTGAAAAAGAGTGTGTTGCACCCAGGTCAACCAAAATAGATACAAAGTAAGAAGAAGAAAAATCAGAATGAAATAACTCCATATGACCTGTAACTACTTGTGGGTTGACCACCGCCTCTGGCTAACTCATGACATAGAATCTAGTTGTTGCATGTTGTCGCCCCCGTCCTCTGCTCCTTTGAGTAGAAGATTCAGCCTATGAGGCTTGCCCACGTCCTCGTCCTCCTGCACTGTTGAACTACTGTATCTGTGAGCCATGTTGGCTCAGCCTCAGCCTCTAGGTCACCTCGTCATCTCTTACTAGGCACTCCTATTGCTTTGACTCATATTCCCCAAAAAGTAGATCCCGCTTTAATAGCTCCAAATAAATTAAATGCATGCATTAAGATGTAAGAATTTCTTATTCCACAACAACGAAAGCACTTTTTCATTCTTTCATATACTAGGGGGTTTCACTTGGAAAAGAAAATGTTCCATAGTAATGCCATAATTGTGGGTTCCAATGCATGAGTCATTAATTGAATATGTTTGCTCGTGGTAATTGTGGCCTATTAGGAGAATCGATGACTGCATCTTTGATGTACTGCTAGTACACACCATTTGAGAACTCTTAATTGTCTAGTTGTAAATAGCCTTGGGACTATTTACTTTATAAGGGATTATCCTGGATCTACGACAGGTATTGATGTGACGTGATGGTGATTCTCAAACATCACATAACAGAATGTGATATGATGGGATAGAATGCAATAGAAACAAAGACAGGGAACGGGTTACTTATTCTTAACTCCTAATGTCCAAAGTGAGCCCTTTCATTCAATTATTAATTAAAAAATTAAGAATTAATCAAATCTCCCCAAGTAGGATTCAAACCTACAGCCAATCAGTTAATAGTTGACCGCTCTACCACTAAGCTACTGAGGAACAATGAGAGATTCAATCTCATAGAGTTCAACTCTCGTTCTCAACCTATTAACAATATGAGTTTGAAACTTCCTTCATAACTCCTGAAACTTCTTTGTAATGGCACCGTTCCATGCCTAATTTCATAAAGAACCTCAAAGTGGCCCTATTTTCATTATATTCCATCTATATCCTAATTCCATTCATTTAATATCCCTTTAGTATCATTGACATAAGAGGTGTCATTTATAGTCTATCTCCTTCCATATATAGAAAGTTAAGAAATCATCATATATTAATATAGGCCCCAGGTGTCCTACCTACCCAAACTTGTGGCAAGCTCTGGTCTCAAACTATGGCCTAGACGGCCTCATCACTGACATTGTGTTGTGAGCTCCACATGGTGGAAGGCTACGGCCTCTACCTTTACTCAGTAACCACTACATCTAAGAACTAGACCTCTGAGATGTTGGCGGTGTAGAAAACCTCAGCTTCTTAAATCCTCCTGGCGACTGCCCCTGGAACTGTGTAGACCTCTTCCTGGCACTCATCTCTTGCTTCTGTATCACCAAACTCTTGATCCTCTGGACAGACTCCATGAATGTGAAAAACCTCTCCTAATTCTCCAAAGCATCCACTGGGGTAGACAACTTAGTGTTCAACCCCTTCTCAAAACATTGTATCCTCTCATCATCCATGGCGGCCATGTGCAGACATAATCAAAGAAGTTCCATAAACTTTGCCCCATACTTGTTGATCGACATGGATCCCTACCAGATCCACTCAAACTAGCTGGCCTTCTCATACATATAGGTTTGTGGGAAGTAATGACCGACAAACTCATGTCAAAACTCCTCCCATCCAACTGCCACTCCAAGCTGCTTCTCCTCTTCAATGGTCCACCAATGGCCAACACCCCCCTTCAGAAGATACACAACATGCTTCACCTTATCCTCCTGCAAGATGCCAAGGATCTTAAAAGCTTTCTTGAGCTTAGTAAGCCATATATCAGCATCTGCTGGATCAGTCGTTCCAGTATAATCCACTGCCCCCAACATGGAGAATCCGCTCAAAAAAATTCCCAGTACCCAAAGATTTAGCATTGGGAACCAGTACCCAAGGTTGTGGTGTGGGCATCCTGTCTGCCATATGCATTATAGTAGCCATGAATTTCCCAAAAGGAGATTGAAAGTCAGGGTTTTCAAGCATAGATGGGTCAAACTGGGGACCCTCAAGCATTCAATATTCTTGCACTCGGTTCCTTGCACTACCACCCGGTATAGAAACACTACTCTCAGCAGCGTGTTCTTCATGTTCTTCGAACATCTTTAATCTTTTCTTCTTCTTCTTCTACATTAGCAGAAGTCACTATAAGATAAACTGGAGGACACAAGAATAGACACAAATCCTAGTCCTAGGTCCATGTAGACTCAGCGCACCTAAAGCTCTAATACCAAGATTTACTATGACGCCCCATGCCACAGACAATGAGATAACTTTAAACTAATGTGGAACACTAACTCCCCTAAGCTTAAACCTTGCTCGTCCTCGAGCAACAAAACCTTGGATCTGATTGAGATAAGTCTGCAATAGGACATAAATACATGAAATGAATCTACATCATGCCCACTTTCTTTCCACAAACCGGCCCTCATTGACCACTGAACACTAACTTCCATCCAGGCGACCAAAGACCTATGTAAAAGATGTCTGTCCCCCAATCAGTGAAACACTATCAATTAAAGCAGTTAATATGATAAACTCATTTGGTCCATACTTGATGCATCTTGTGATCTCCTATCTACGTTGCTCATTTCCTAACTACCATCTAAATGGAAGCAGATCTCCTTATATTAATGATTGAGGAGAATATCATGGGTGGCCTACCGATTAGAGCAACGGGTGGATGGGATAGGTGGTTGTGGAAGAGATGGAATCACATAACAGTCAATCATGCAATACAAAAATTAATGACCTATCATGATGCAAAATGCAAGTGAAAATGTCCTAATGCTACATTTTTGGTGGAATGATGCATGCACTATCATTCTGTCTCACGGTGAGATGGAATATCTAAGAAAACTACACCATGTGCTTATTCTTCTTAGTATGTAAGTGAGAACAGGTTCCTTTCTCCCTCTCATTCCTACTTACTTCTCAATTCTTTTTTTTTCTTTTTTTTCTCTATTTTTTCAATTTTTCATTTTTTTTCAAGCCCTTATTTTCATAGATGACAATGAATTATTTGTCGGGGTCACTTCTTGTTACATAACTTGTACATTTGAAGCATTCAAAAGATATGGAACAAGTTCACCACCTTTAATGTTTCAGAAGACATAAGATGCATGATGTACTATATGCACAAAAGATGTGAATGCAACTACAAAATGATAGTTATGCAATTAAATGACACGCACCTAAGGATAATGTGCATGTATAACTACTCTATCTTTTTTTTCTTTTCATTTTCATGCAAAAATATGTGTAAATAGTTGTAATGCAAGGCCTATCTACAAGGGATGCAATCAAAGAGTGAAAGACAGTAATGTGCTCCCATTTCTTATGGTGGAGTGTGAATGAAATTGTGGTGGATCAGATCACAAGACTAATTGACCGAACATTCCAAAAATATCATATGTCCCTCTCTAAAGACTTGTGTACAGGGTAACTGAAGGATTTCTCTCTTAAACTTTAGTCTAAGGTCACGTTAGTGTTTGGTCGGTTAGGGCTCAAACATCCTTGTCAATCACTTTTCCTTGGACAATAAAGATGGTCATTCATGTCCCTGTGTCCTGAAGCTGACTCACCCAAGCACTTCCTCAGTTATGCAACTCAATTACTCACAAGAATAAGCTCAAAAAGTTTTCAATATGCTCATATTTTCATGTGCCCACAACCCAAGAGTAAAACTCCCAATTGAAACCATGCATTTATTGCTCCACATATTACACTAGATAGATGTGGATCCTATAAAAGCAGTAAACCTAGAAATAATAACAACTAATATTTCAAAAATAAAAGCAACATGAATAAGTAATTAAAAACTAAGATAGAGGGTTGTTCCAACACCCCCCCCCCAAGCTTGAATATGAATATGGCCTCATAGTCAACATTCTCACTTAAGAGGTGGAACAGTGGTACCATTCGATTTGAAGTGTGGTGAAGAAGGATGGTTAGATGCTCAAGTGGACCAAGTGATGCTTGCTATCTCCCTCCTTTTTGTGGCCCACTTTTGTGTCTTAGTGGTTCTAATACGTGACTTGCTTCATCCTTCTTCGCTCTGCAAAAAACAGTGCGAAAAAATCTCATTTCGATACCATTTTCGTCCTGTTTTATGTAGCTGTCTTGCAGGTGTCGATACCATCGACACCAAGGTCGATGGTATCGACCCAGACTTAGCAATTTTGCTGAATCGACGCATCTAAAAGTCTGGGAACTCAAAAGTGTCAATACTATCGACCCTAGGGTCGATGGTATCGACTTTACTGTTACCAATTTTTCTGAAAATCTTCAGGAATCTCGATAATATCGACACTAAGGTCAATGGTATCGACTTTTCTTCAGCGTTCACTGATCCAAACTCGATACTATCGACATGGGTGTCGATAGTATCGACCTTAACATTTTGCACACTTCAAAACGTGAGTTAGGATACCATTTTTACAAAAATTATCAAAACCTAAGCAAAAACTAAGTACATAAACATAAAAGAACATAACCAAACATAAAAATGAACCTAAAGTTGGGTTGCCTCCCAAAAAGCACCCTTGTTAAATGTCCTAGGCTTGACATAAAGATACCTTTAACCTGGGTTGTCAAGGGATGTCTCCAATGATTCATTTGGCAATTTGAATTTAACTCTATCATCACCAATCCCAAGTGTCAAGTAACCTCGCCCAATGGCAGTGATTACATCAGCCGTAGCTTGGAATGACCTTCCCAATATCATCTCACCTCCTTCTAGCTCATGCATGTCCATGACTACAAACTCAACAGGGAAGATGAATTTTTCGACCTTGACTAGCACATCTTCGCATATACCTTGAGGCTTCACAATGGATCCATTCGCCAACTCAATTGGCATAGAAGTTTGTGTTAGCTTCTTCAATCCCAGCTTTTGAAAAGTGGCAAGTGGCATAAGATTAATGCTTGCCCCTGAGTCACACTGTGCTTGTGGAAAATGTTGGCTGCCTATGGAACATGGGATGTAGAAACCTCCTGGATCTTTCCTCTCCTGTGGTAAACTCCCATGGATAATTGAGCTCACCATCTCATTCACCCGGCAAACATCTGTGTCTTGTATCCGTCTTTTCTTGGTGATGATATCCTTGATAAATTTCCCATATGCGGGAATATGTTCTATCATTTCCACTAACGGAATATTAATATGGAGCTTCCTAAACATCTCCAAGAACTTTCTGTAATGTCTATGCTCTTTCTTCAGCCTCGGACTATCCGGAAAAGACACAACTTCCTCCTTTAGACGTTTGTGAGGTGGCACATATGGGCTTTTTCGGGTCTCCTCCCCTAAGCTTGCTTCAATGTCACCCTCTAGCGTAGGCTTTGGCACATCATTTATAACTGGTGTGACTTGTGGTTGCTCATCTTTATCAGTGGTTGTAGCTTCACCATGAAGTATGGCCTTCACCTGCTCTTCTTGCCTAGGTGTGGGCACGGCCGGGAGGGATTCTTGGCGGGATTTTCTGAATGGGAAATATCTTCCAGGTAGTCCATATAAACTATGGGGATATGGTACTCTCGGTGTAGCCTCCGTGTCAAAAATTATTGTGCCTTTTTCATGGGCCTCCACCACCGGGGGCTCTACCTCATTAATCACTGATATATACTTCACTTGATGATGTGCTTGAACATACTCTGCATTACCAGCCGATCTTTGTTGATTTTCTTGCTTCATGGACACCACTTCATTGGTGATTTGAGTCACCGTTGTCTCTAGTGCCCTCATTTGTGCTCCATGACTTTGTAGTGTCTGCCCAAATTTATTCAACATCTTGCCCTGCGACTGTAACTGCTTGGCGAACATACTCATCATCTCTTGATTTTGTTGCACCACTTGACTAAGCAACTCGGTGCTTTTATCCTCTGCCTTTGCTTGTGGCTTTGCATCTGGATCTTGTAGGAAGTTGTTTGGATCCTTCCATGAGAATTTTCTATCCTTCCTCTAAGCATAATCATTGTTCCTATAGCCCTGTTGTTGCATAAAATGGACTTGGGCTTCCTCATCGGATTCTTCCTCTTTCTCTACAAGCTTCTTGGCTATGAGATCTAATTTGTCATTCATCTCCTTGATGGCCCTGGACTCACCTACAACTTTAACTTGTTCTGGTGCATCCCTATCACCCCAGGACTGCTTTTTGGCCATATTCTTCAAAATTTCCCAACACCTTGTACCTGTGTTGTTTAAGAAGAACCCCGAACTTGTTGAATCCATGTTGCTTCTATCATGCTCAGAAAGAGAAAAATAGAAAATCTTGACTTGCTTCTCCTTGTCAAGCCCATGATGTGGGAATCTCCTCATCATTATTTGAAAGTGCTCCCAAGTCTCCGAATAGGTCTCACCAGCTTTCTGGCTGAAATTATGGATCTTCCGTACCAGATCGTTGGTCTTCTCGGGTGGAAAGATCTCTCAAAGAACACCTCGACCATATGATCCCATGACTCCACATACTCATCGTCCAAGTTATGCAACCATTCTCGGGCATTTCCCACTAGTGAGCTAGGAAATAATTTCAAATAGAGCGTCTCTTGCGGGAACCTGTCGATTTTGATCATATCACAGTTCTCCACAAATTGGCTAATGTGAGTCACCGGGTCTTCATTTTTAAGCCCGTGAAATGCATTTGATATGACCAAATTTATCAAGCCTAGATCGATCTTGTAATTGGGGATGTTGATAGCCTGCCTCTTGATCGGCCCTTTCGATGCAGATGCAGAAGATGCCTTGATCTTCTCCCAGATTGTTTGTTCCTCAGCCATAGCTTCTGGTTCAGAGTCTGAATATATATCCTCAGGCTGATCTTGAGTGTTGTTTTCCTCTTCGTCTGATCCCAGTGGTGGAATCTCTGGTGATGGTTGTGTATTCTGTGCTACGCGTCCTCACCATGTACTAGTACCTGCAAAGTAATAATTTAGGTTCAGTACAGTGCGAGACGATTGCTAAATAAAATAAAAAAATCGTTGAATTTCAAAATTATTAATAAAATAAAAAGTGGCCTAGAGTGTCCGCTTACAGCACTCATAGTGCCGACAACTTCTGTGTCCCCGGTAACGGCGCCAAAAACTTGACATGGTTTTACCGTGCGTATAACGCAAGTGCATGCGTCAATGTAGTATAGGCCTTTGTGAGGCTCGAGTCGAACTCAGGGACACTGAACTATCGGTAGACTACTACTAACTGCTCACAATCAGCTAGACCGGTTAAAAAGGTTTTAAGAGTTGATTAAAAAGAAAATAAAAATAAAAGAAAACAAAGAAATTGATTAAATATTTAGTTTAATCAGTTTAAATGGGAATCTTTAGGATTGCGGTTTCACCGTGGGTTTTCATTGTATGAATTTCCATATAGTTACTCAGGATCATCTCTTAATCCGGGTAGTGGCCTGTAGTCAGAATTTCCCACTGTCGTGGTACAATTTACTACCTAAGTCTAGGTCGGTTCCACCGTCATAGTAACCTATACCCTAAACTAGGTGCATTAGAATCGACCTCTGGGTTTCCACCATTAACCGTACATCATCTTGTTCAAGGGATTTGTTAATTAATGTGAATTTCGTCTCTTTTCAATCGTTAATTCTTCTTTCAAAGCAATTAAAGGCATTAAATTATCATTAGGGTGATCAAGCATAATGATATTATGGAGAAAACGAAATCATACCACAGATTTAAGAGACAAATTATGATAAACTATGTAAGAAGTATCATACAGTGATTACCCGGGCTACTCCTGGTCCTAAAGACAAAGGGGATTAGCCCTGCATGGTTGACAATGGAAAATACATAGAAGTAGAGAAGAAAAACATAGGAAACATGGAGCAAACTCGTGTAACCCCTGATACAAAGGTGTTCCTGGAGATCCTCCTCGAGAAATGTGCATTTTGCAGTCTTCTGGCTGCAAAATCGACCGTCGGAGGTGCCTGGATCGCTCGGTTGACGGCCTTCATCTCTCATCTCCTCTCTCTTTCCCTCCTTCTTGAATGTTGTGCAACATATGAGATATCCCCTAGGGCCGGCCATGCTCTTCTTAGGTCATAGGACCACTTTACGGCTCTGAAAAAGCTCAACCGTCGGATTAAAACGCTCTGTTTTAGTGTAGAAAATCATCAGATCCCGACGTTGTTGATAGTATCGACCCCTAGGTCGATAGTATTGACCATGATACATGTATTTCCTTCCAAAATTGCGTTTTTGGGTTGCTTTCTGATGAAATTTCGATACTATCGACACCAGGGTCGATAGTATCGACTCTGGACAATGTAAAAGTGCCTGAAAAAATGCCGAAACATGTGTATAAGTCCGGAGATTATATAAAATCATATAAATATGATAAAAGAAGTATAATTTGATGCAAAAAGAGTTTAAAGGCCAACTATAGTGAATTATGCAAATATAATCAAGAAAATGATAAATACATGCATAAAATAGATATAAAATAAGCCTATAAAAGTGACTCAAAACCCATGCATCAAACACAAAACTAAACAAATAGATAATCAAAAACACTAAAAATTAAAACCAGTTACAACAAGAACCATCATCAAGAAACTTATTACATCAGGGTCCAAAAAGTTGCCATCTAAATTATATATCATAAAGCATTGTTATTTACAACATGTCCATAAAAAACTACCTGTCAAATGGGATATATATTCATTTACATATACATGTACAACAGCCAACATTATAAAATAAGGGCACATAAACCAAAAACTCATCGATAACACCATCGAGGAACATTCAAAACTCTTCCTGTAACATCCCAGGATTTGACGCCTCAGATAACATGATCTTAAAAGGAATGATTGGACTACCCATATCACCAAGGTGCACCTCTTTTTCCGGGAGCCCATCACTAAGAACTCCATAGTTAAGCGTGCTCAACTTGGAGTAGTAGTGGGATGGGTGACCTGTCGGGAAGTTGATCCTGATATGCACGTGAGTGAGGACAAAGCACGTAGTTAAGGCTAGTGGTGGTCTGTGGGGCCAGTCATCATTCCTAAAACTGTACTAGAGCCTAGGGCAGTGGGCCTGGGTGTTACAAATGGTATCAGATCCATAACCCCTCCAGTAGGTGGGGCCCACATAGACATGGCATGCCAGTCTTGAGTCGTGCAGTCCAGGCATGTAGGAAAGGGTTGTCCATAGTTGACGTAGCCACCCTTGCACTAGTATTCCGTGATCGGAAGTTGGGTGTCCATGGGCCATTGTGGGTCTACACTAAAATGGGGAAGAGATTATGAGGCCTTATAGTTGAGCCTTGACGAGGACGTCAAGAGCTAAGTGGGGGAGATTGTAACATCCCAGGATTTGAGGCATCGGATAACATGATCTTAAAAGGAATGATTGGACTACCCATATCACCAAAGTGCACCTCCTTTTCCAGGAGCCCATCACTAAGAACTCCATAGTTAAGTGTGCTCAGCTTGGAGTAGTACTGGGATTGGTGACCTGTCAAGAAGTTGATCCTGATATGCGTGTGAGTGAGGACAAAACACACAGTTAAGTCTAGTGGTGGTCTGTGGGGCCAGTCGTCATTCCTAAAACTTTACTAGAGCCTAGGTAAGTGGGCCTGGGTGTTACACTCCCCCAAGACTTGAGTGTGTAGGGACGACTCTAGGACTCTAACAATAAAAGACCACAAGCAACACTCCCAACCTTAGTTGTTATTGTCCTCCTTGTTGTTGATTTGCCTCAGATGCACGATCTCTACCTCCTCATGCACATCCACCTAAATATTGTGGGAAACCCACAGGGTGAGATTCTTAATCTCAGCGGGAGATATAACTCTCCACTAACACTATTATTATCACATATAAGGTAAATAAAGAATAGAAGTAAGATACAATTACTATGAGCAGATAATCATTCCTAATCAACATAAGAAATTGCAATCAGATTGTGGAACATCTTACCATCCATAAATGAATATGAAGAACATAATTATTCACTGCCAATTATATTATACAAAATAAAATAAGGCATCATCTAATGTTTTCATAATTCCCTAGTAAGTATACTACACGACTGATAGCATATTTTATTATGTCCCAAGGATTCGAGTCGTACCACCCAAATCCAACCAACCACTGCTATGTCAAAATTGGTGCCATACAAGGTTTATGGAAGATTAGGAATCCACAATCTCACAAAACCTCATGGTCAATACACAAGTGAACAACAAAGACATATCGGTCAACTGCAACCTATGACATATAATCAATAGAGAAAGTCCTAGCCCACCTTGGTAGAGGTCACGGTGCTAGTGAAACTGAACTACGGCCTGCATCCACACTCCTTCCAGGGTATGACCTGTAGCCAATCATGTGAACCCACATCAGTAACATATCACTGAGAAATGGCCCACAGCTGCACTCCTGCCATGGTATGGCCCACAACAGATCCTATGAATGCATATACTCAACAGTATATGACTCCATGCTTCCTCTAAGGTAAAGCCCGTTTCACCATCCAGCAAGTGTTGACACTGAGATGGATCTATGGCATAGGGAAAACTACATGTTTAGATTCCACTTGATTAGTTAAGTCCATTAAATGCCTTTTAACATCAATCGAGTTACAACGTATAAATTCATAACAAACTCTACAAAGATAAGGGCATAGTACACTTTAGAAATTATAAATGTATATGGTGTGAGCTTGTCACACTATCATCACATGATATATGTATTAATGTCATTCACTGCATCATAAACAAGGCCATGTATCAAGGAATACCAATGCCTCAACTCATCATTGGGAAAAGCCATCTCATATTATGCAACAAGTCACTACCAGGTCATAGGATCCATACACATTAGTCCTGTATCACAATTCCCTCAACATGCCTCACAAGGGCATATTCAACCTATGTCATATCTTAATCACCATATATTGCACTAGATATGATTACCGAGCTCATAACACATGCATGGTTAGAAGTTCATAAACAAAAGAGATAACCACATAACATCATAACCATACCATGAGAGAGAAATAAGCAAGATCATTGTTCATTATAGGGTTAGGGTTTCCTCTTAGCCGTTTGGAGTTTATAAGAATAGATTCAATCATTAACCCTAGAACCATTATCCCCCATAATCTTAGAGTGTATAAAGATTAGGAAACATCATTAGAGTTGATTATATATCATTCTAAATAGCATTATATATGGCTTATGTATCATACATATATGAATACCATTAAGTGTTCACATGTGGTTATCACCCACCTACCATCACCCTATGTTGACCACATAACATCGTAAGTCATGACCACCCATCACAGTCCATGTCACGATCGCAACACTTAGGTGTCTCGACTATCCACCTACATGTCTCAACCTCCACCCCCCTTGGTCATGTCGCGCCCGTGACACTTAGAGTTAGGGTTCCACAAGGCATCTCGACCAAAGGTGTCTCACCACTAACCTATGTCACAACCTAAGACCCTCATGGTAATGACCCAATACACTAGAGGATTTCTCAACCCAATCAAGGCAGGAACAAAGCCCCAACACCAAGGGTAACTAAGCCACCACATTTCAAGTGTCTCAACCCATCATCACTATGTGAAACTCAACCCCAATGGGATATCCCGACCAAAAGCTATCAAGGTCACAACCACCAAGGGGAAAGTGTCACAACCACACCAAGATGCATCATCTAAGTCACCAAAACAGAACTTAAACCAAGGGTGAGATTATTGTTATCATGAAGAAATGGCCACATACAAACAGTCACCTACACCCTAAGTCATGGGTCAGGAAACTACCAAAGAGGAACCTTATCCAAGGAAGAGAAAACCATGCCCAAGATAACCAAAACTGACCTGACATCCCTTCCACCTCTAGATGTACAAACACCATGCATGAGAGAAAGATAAAGACAAAGACATAGAGAAGAACCTTCATAACACATTATCTACCAAATCGTGTATAAGAAGATTAGGGTTTCGGATTGCTTTCAAACTAAGCAAGATATCTCTACCAAATAAGCTCTAGAAGTTACCATTAAGCACATGCATAATGAGAAAGCAATAGAGAGAGGGAATATAAAAATAAAAAGCATAAGGAAGTGCAATAATAGAGTAGGTTTAGTGTTATATAACCTACCTTAAGATGATTACCCCCAAGAGCTCCAAACTCCAAGATCAAGAGCTCCAAGCACACGATCCAAGGGTTGAAGAAACTTCACTAAAATCTCCACACTCGGTCATAAGAGCACCTCAATAAGAAGACGACACCAAGGTCAAAGTTAGCCCAAGGAAGGAATAATAGAAGCTCTTAGCCGAACCAAAAGAGAAAGGGAGGAGAAATCCTCTTCACACTTGGGTCTACCTTTTAAAACATGGTATATGACCCTTGTGATGAGGGGTTTCTCTCCCAAAGTGACCACCATAGAAGAACCATGGTCTAGGGATGAGAAAAGAGAGAAGGATGAAGGTATTATATCAAAAGAAACATCAACTTAGAAGACAAACACTTACCAAGGATGGAAGATGAGCTTGGATCACCACCACCACCACATGTAAGAGGAGATTGATCACCCAAGCTCCAAGGACGAACCTCCTTGCTCCACCAAGCACCAAGAACAAGAAAAGAAGGAGGAAGGAGATATATGGACAAAAGGGTTGCAAACAAGGAAAGCTAAGGTGTTATATAGATGAAGGATGAGAGAGAGTAAAGGGTGAGGTGTCAACATTCTAAGGGACCCAAAGGACACTTGGCCTCATAAAAGACCAACATGCACCCACATGCAAACACTTAAACATGACATGCAAGATATGGCGATACACTCTAGGTAGTGTCTCGGCCACCATGAACTCCAACATGGTCGTGTTCGCGACCCTCCTAGGTTGCACCATCCATGGTTGTGACACCTCCTATCACCTTCTCCTCTAGGTCGAGAGAAAGCATCTCCATAAAGCTTAGGTCGAGACAACACAAGCTAAGTCAACCATCATGACCCAAGCCCACCATAAACTATCTAGGTCATGACCCTACACTCTAGAGGAGGTGTCTCAATCATGACATCCTTCAAAACAAACCTAGGTCGTGACCCATGGTTGAGACAATCCCAACATACTCATGGGTTCAGATATCCAACCTGCATGGAAAACCTAGTCACCCTTAAGGTGTCAACTCCTTGACCAATATTCAAACAAGGAACCCTCCTATTTATATTTCCTCTAGATGATGATAAGAAATATAGGGGACACTCTATAGGTGTAGAATTGCACATCAACCCCCTACATTGGGTAAATTGTAGTTTGCACTAAAACTAGCACAGAAAGCACAAACTTCATCCAAACAAGCTCAAACTTGAAACTTAAGCTCTCCACAAGTCCTAAATACATCTCAAAAGATTTGAGAAAGGTTATAATAACATGATTAATCCAAAGCAAATAAGGTACCTCGAAACTCAGGTCAGGCTCCTAACAGCATGTTGTGAAAATTCATGAGATTCTGGTCCCTTCCACCCCCACACCAACTGGGAACCCTGACCCTAACCCCTCCTATAAATAGAGGGGTATTGGGGGATTCTCAGAGACACAACTAAATTTCTTCTAACTATTTTTGTCCTCTATAGTTGTGGTAACCAATAGAGAGCCCAAGCAAGTCCTACCTGATAAAGGGAGGGACAACAAGGGAGAACAATTGTGGGAGAGCAAGTTGGTGACTAGTACACTACCGGGAGGGTAAAATCCTTTATTTATATTATAGAAGGATGAAGGGAGTTCTAGACGGTCTGTGTAGACTTCCATAGATGTGAGGAGTTTGTTTCGTTCCACTCTACATGTTGTCCATGGTGAAGACCAGGAACTGCCATCCCAGTGCAACTAGAAGAAGTTGCATGACTACAATGAAGAGGAGATTGTCGTTGGACTTGATACAGGACTAGGTATATCCTTGTAACCGTACTTTCCATTATATAATCATTGATGTGATATGCTAATTCAATGGGGAATATGGTAGAAAAAATTTTGTTTCTACTGCCTACCTGAATGCCATATTTCCCTACATGTAGTAGGAAATTGATCTCAAACAGCAAGCAAGCAACACGGCATGTAATCATCTAGCACGCCGTGTCAGTTTGAATCTATAATTTGACAGACGTGGTGCAACACGACATGTTGTCCATCAACACATTGTGTCAATCTCAATTGATCAGTTAAAATTGAAGGAATTGCAAATGGCATGTCGTGTTTCTGACTCAATTCGCTGAAACATGATTTTAACTGTTCCACATCTATATATGTGACCCCCATCCATCTTGGTACAGTTATCATAAACCATTATGGTTAATTTGGACTGGAACTTGACAAAAGAAGAGCCAGAATTTGTTGGAGGCATCCAATGAGGAGAAGTTTGTTTCTTGGGAGAGAACCTTCTTCACCTCCCTTCTTCTATGACTAGGGATCTCCAACCATTTTTTCACTCCATCTTAGAGTGAAGGATTTTAGAGAATTTTTGGTAGAAAGGACAAAGTCTTAACTCCTTGACCAGAATTCTAACTATGTGCTACTTCTCATATAGAATATACAAGTTCATTTCTTCTTTTTATGATGTCCAACTCTATTTGCTACTGCTTATATCTTCCTTCTACAACCATGGACGAGTAGATCTCTCTTTATTGGGCATGGGGGATTACCTTCCCTATCATGTCTTATTGAAAAGATAATTCTATATTGCACATTAGTTTAATCAATGTTCTATGAATCCATCGGTGTTTATATAACATATAAGCTTGATTGACCATCTTGTGTGTATGTATTATGTTGCTTCTATAAACTAGGAACATATACATTAAAGTAAGGAGGTGTATTTATAGCTCCATTTCCTTGACCATGGGAGTGTTTGGGATGTGATGGGGAGTTCAAGGATTTTTGTGATTTTATTCTAAATATATGCATGGTGGTTTTATATAAAGGTAGAACCATTCTACAGTACCAGGAGGGTTGTAGAACTCGAATCTTACCTTTGTGATTATTTTTCTTAATTTTGAATTTTTTTTTTGTTATGACATGATATGGCTTTGAAACCATGTCCTTAAGGATAACAAGTTAAATTTGATCCTCTGACATAAGGGACTTCTATTTTAGTTCTTTTTCCTATATTTTGTAGTTAACTTGAATGAAAACAAATCCTCTATTGATGATAGACCTAGATTATTGAAGTTAATTACTCTTTCATTTAAACACCCTTGCTACTTTGGGATATGACTTGGACTATGACCTTGACTACAATGAACATGTATACTTATGGGGTAGATCATTCGAGACGATTATAAATTCAGGACTAGTTTGAACCATAGACTAACAAGTTTTTGGTATTGTTGTCAGGGAGCATCAGTCTTTTTTTAAGAGTAAGAAGTGATGATTAGTAACTAATACTAGATCACACCACAACCATGCCATATCCACCATAATTTCTTTCTTCTTCATCATCATCTTTATCAATTTTTATCCATTTTTCATTTGTCTATCTCACTCACCTTGTTTATTTGCAAGTTTATATGTGATATTCCATGAGGGTTCTTGAACCTTCCATATTTCTAGATCTAGTAATTGGAAGCACTTTTATAAGTTGTCTAAGAACAAGGAGGAGTGAAGCTCAATTAGATCTGGAGGACTCACAATTCCCATCACCATCATCTTCACCAGACACGGTAATATCCACAAGAAGAACCAGTCATGGAAGTTGATCATCCTCTTAAGGAGTTTGTTGTTCCTACAATAATATATATCAGTGGAGATATAAATAGCCCATCAATTGGGGTAACCAGTTCTCTATCAGTCCCACCATCAAGATGATGATATAGAAGAATAGGTTCGGAGGGACAGCCATGGAGGACCTAAATCTCCATAGTGTTGAATTCTACGATATATGAACACATTCAAGATAAATGGTGTTCCTACATATTTGATCCTCCTTATTTTTCCTTTCACCCTAAGAGATAGATTTGAGGCATGGATCTATTCTTTTCCAAAAAAACTCCATCAACATCTGGAGGAATTCCTCAAGGTTTTCTTAGACAAATATTCTCCACCAAGTGAAGCCCTACAATTGAGGGGCTGACTCACTAAATTCTTTCAAAGGGATGGAGAGACCTTGTATGACACATAGGAAAGATTCAAATACCTTCAACTTCTTTGTCCATGACTTGGTTTATACAACTTTCTATAATGGCTTATTCTATAATATAAGGATGTCTACTAATACTATTGCAAATAGTTCTATAATGAAAAAATCCTATAGGGAAGCCTATGACATAATTGAAGACATGTCAATAAATAATTTCCAATGAAGCTCGATAAGGAGCATCCAACCATCTTCCTCAACCACAACTTCTTGGAAGCAAGTGAGTAATAACATTGTTGATGTAGTGGACTTAATTGCAACAAATGAGATGCCTTATGTCAAATGTTCAAGAATTTGAGCACCCAACCATAGCAAGTAATGAATGTACTTTTTGATGCAAGTGAATCACCTAGGAATGTATCTTCTTCAAGCTATGTTCCTTTTGTTCCATCTAAGGAAACCTTAGAAGAATGCAATGTGATAGGGAATTTCTGGAATAATCATCCTTACAAATGCTACACAAATACTTACACACTGAGTTGGAGAGGTCATCCCAGCTTCTCCTACCATAACAGAAATGCTCATAATCCTCAACAATAACATGTCCAAAAACAACCATCTATAGGGAACAGCCCACCTATGGGAAACAATACTCCATATTTCAACATCAATGCAAACTGGAACTTCAATCAGCAACAAAAACCATTGTCCATGTCTAATTTCGAGTCATTGTTTGAGAATTTTATTTCATCTCAAATGAAGCAAAATGATGAGTTTCCACAACAAAGATAGTCCATGAAGGATTCCATTAACCATACTTATTCTAAGGTAGAAAAAATTGCCACTCATACAAAAATGTTGGAGAATCAAAATGGTCAACAAGATCTTTCCCATGAAACACCTTCAGGGTCCTTATCCAGTCAGTTCCAGTTGAATCCTAGGGATAAATGCAAATCAAGGTCCTCCAACTCCCTCTATAGTTCAAATTGACCTTTGTGGGAGATGATCCCCCCATGTAGTTTAGCTTATTGCATGTCATTTCTTTTGATATATACATTTTCTAAATAAATCTCCTTTGGTGAAAGTCTTAATCTCAAGCCTTTGGTAATCAAATTAGAAATTTATCTATAATAACAACAAAAAAGTCAGTAAATTCATGGAATTTCATTACTTTGAAATAGAATTTTTGCAACATGTTGTGTTACCTAGATACACGACGTGTACGTTTCAAGCATCAATGCTAGAAAGTTATAGAAAATGTTCAAAACATCATGTAACATGCTTACGTGGTGTGTATAGTGTGATTTTGAAGAGTTTGGAACTTGATAGAAAATTACCTACAAATTGTGGTCCATTTTTATATGGTGTGTGAGATGTAATCTCCATAGAGTAACATGTCATGTCGACAGTAGTCAAATAGGATTTTATCCTTCTTGCGGTTGATTCATTCATTTCAAGTTTTCTGTTACGCCATGTTAGGGTTTGCAACTGCTCAAGACATTGAGCAACCACCTCTCACTGTGGATTTAGTGGAAGATTCTTCACACCTTTTTCCTTGATATCCCTGGCCTCAACCAACTTGGGCATCATTGGATAAATCTTCAACCACTATCACTAGACCATTTGCAGTCCCTACACCCACAGTTCAGCCACTCACCAAACCCTTGCAATCGTACATGATTATGTTCATGCCATGTGAAATTAAATCCAATTGTGTGTATTTTATTTAAGCAGATATTTATCTACCGTTCCCTACACCTACTTGTTCTGTTCTCACACCACATTCCAGTCAAACAACTACAAGTCATCTCTGACCAAAGACTATCCAAATAGTATCATACAGGTTGATTACTACATGCACGCACCCTAAATTATCCCATTCTATTGTAGGTGTTTTTAGTTCCTCTTCACACTTCACTCTCTCTGAAGACATATACATCATATACTACACATGTTGTGTACTTATTATAAGTTTTTTTATCAAAATAACCTAGATTTCTTGGGTTTTCATGATGAAGTATTTGACCTACTCAGAAACTTGGGGATTCTTCACTACTTCCTTAAACATGTTGCCACAAGTCCCTGTTTGACATATGGATTCCTGATGACATGCAAAATTGGAAGATGGTCCCAAGAAAGTTGTCCATCTGCTTTGATATTATTCACTTTAGACTACTCAATAAACCTTATTGGCTAACTTTCAAGCAATTTTGTGAATTCTAAGGGTTATATACGGTGGTAGCATTGTTATCCATAACACTTTTGAACCTAATGAGTTTTGGGGAAATATAACTAATCGGACAATCTATATATGCATAATCCCATTATGTTACATTCATAGGCACCTAAGAACTAGGTTTGTTTTCTACGAAGGAGATTCAAGGAGTAGTGAGCAAACTTGACATGTTCTTCCGATGGGCAATGATTCATGACTATGAATCGGATAGTTTGTTCTTCAATGATTCTTATGCATCCAAAATAACATCAGTTGTGACATAATGATTGGAGGGTTAATCTCATAGATGGTCATTAAGTTAGAGATTAACTTGATGATCTTGATCAGCTCTCAAGCTTAAACACAGTTGACTGCAAATTCCTCATATCTTCAAACCTCATGCTGGAAGATCCATATAATGAAATGAAGTGGCAACTATACTTTGATGGTCATAAAGGATTCCTTGAGCTAACTGATCTGAAAGTAACCACCTGGGAAAATCTGCATAATTAGAAAATTTAATTTAATGACAGTGTTGATGCTACTCTAGGAACTAGGATTGATTCCTCTTCTACACATGAGACACCTTCACCTCTGCCTTCTTCCATTGGCACACATATCCAATATATTTAGGTCATGTCTGACATGCACCACATGTACAGGAACATTCAGTAGTGTTTTGATTAGTAGGATACGTGTTTATCTTAGCTCAATCAGTTGTACAACAAGATGCATTCTATGGTGCAGAGGATTAATGCAAGGCACATAGCTCAAGGGAACTATACCATGCTAGCTCAGCCGACATCACCACCATAGGAACCTTCATCCTAGGACATGATGATGATGCCACTCTAGCACAACATCTTCATGATGCAAATCAAGGCACTGGCCCTCTATTCTTACTTCTCCCCCATGATTGGCACCTGATTTCTACTCTTTGAGTTTGATTTCTTCAGACTGGACGCTGAAAAATTCAAGCTTAGGGGGGAGCAACCGACCGCATGTTTTTCCTTTTCTTTGTTCTTGATATGTTAAAATATAGGGTGTTCAAATACATATTTATTTATTTTTGGATTGAAATCTCTTTCAGTTGAACCTCTCGACCTCAAATTCTTCCTGACATATCAATTGAATAAATCATTGTTAGTTATTTAGTCTAACGAGTTTCAATCCAAAAGGATAGTTTACCCAACTTAACCAATCTCTGCAAGTATACGAAGGTAGAATAGTCGAGGTCGAACACAAGGAGCTTAGGCAATTAATTCAGCACAACAGCACTAAAGTTCAACAATCTAGATCGGTTTAAAAGAGATGGTGAAGCTTATCTAATTGCAGAAAATTCAGATTGAAACAAACAACAAAAAGATTACTAGAAAAGGTTTAGATTTAGATATTAATGGATCTTGTACATTAGAATTTCGCTCATATATCATAGCATATCATAGGAACATGATAATTTCAACATACATAAACCCTTGTTAAAGGAGAAATTGTGTTACACTTCACCTCCCGATGCAAGTGCAATGATCGCAACTCAAAGATGCACTCTCGTGCATAAATTTCATTTTTTATCACAACATGTTCCTCAACTCATTTCTCTCCACTCCTGTGGTAGAGAAAGAGTTGCCAAAAAGGGTACCTCCATACATTCCTACCTATCTTCTCAGATCAAGAAAGAATGTAGAAAACATGCATATAAAGTGGCCAACAATATATGCAAGGGATAAATAAATTGGTACATTCATGGTAGAAAAATAAGCAGCATAGTATTTAGTACGAAATCACGTGTTCCATACATGCTATGACATGGGAGCTACTCTCCCATGCCCAAGAAAAAGAGAATTACTCATCCATAACCATGCCTTGTAGATTTGTTACAGAAAATTTAGTTCTAAACATGATCTAGAGGAGGAAAAACAAAGAGATCTGAAGTTGTAACCACAAGAAGGAGGAATTCCGGCTTGGGGATGAAATTCTCCTTCTTTAGCTGCTCCAAAACAGACTAGCTCCTTTCCCAAGAAGTTGCACAGAGTTGGGGAAGCTTGGTTGCACCTTGGAGAAGACAATGGAGAAGAAGAAATGGCTTCTTTTTGTAAGAAACCACCTTAGATCTCTCCCAAAATTTCCCTCCTCTATTTTCCTCTAGCTTAGGATGAATAAAACCTTCCAGAATGACCCAACATAACTACCCCTTAAGTTCCCTCCTTCATTTAAATACAAACTCATATTTTTCAAATTTATGAAACTGTCAGGTGCATGTCGTGCATCTGGGTGCACGCTGTGTACCAACACTGACAGGTTTCTCAAGGTTGAACTATGCACGGCGTGCGCATAAGCAATGCACGTCGTGTGACTTTCCAGAAGTTTTCTTGGTTGCTTGATGCTCCAGGTGCACGCCGTGCAGTTGAGTGCATGTCGAGCACATGCTTTTCTGTATATTTCTAGAAACTCGCACACCGTGTTCCAGGCCCGAACACACCGTGCATTTTGTTGTCTGGGTGAAACAAAACTTCTTCTAAAGTGATGCATGTCGTGCATTTGTCCTACACGTTGTGCATTCTGCTATTTTAGCAGAATTAAGCTCTGAAATCAATTCTTTTAGAACATATCTGCAATGCAAGTTATGTGATAAGTAAAGTAACAAAAAGATGTCAAAAGTAATATGAAAAGAGGCTAAATAAAATCAAAATGAACCAAAATTTTGTGTGATAGTATGTGAAAATATGATGTAGAAATCACACAACAAATCCCCCTAAGCTTGAACTATTGCTTGTCCTCAAGCAAAAAGAACAAGGTTACATTCAAGAAGAAAAATCAAGTTTATGCATGGATTAAAAGAAAAGAAGGTATGCAATCAGCTCATCTAACCATGCACATTGTGCTTGTGTTCCTTGTTGTCATCTCAAAATTTCAACATCCAAGATAGAGAAATTAAGTTCAGAAGGGTTAGTTCCAAAACAAATGAAATGATCAACTAGACGACATTAAATAGAATTTGGATAGTCAAGCCAAACAATCAGTGCATGTACATTACAAAGTTTTCAACTAGTACAGATATAAGATGATGAAACCAATGCTAACATTAACAATACTTGGTTGCACTCTTTTTCTTAAGGATATGATGATGGAATTTTTGGGTTCCGGCATTCGGCTGCTAATTTAGGTTTACGCTCACGAGGAAAGTCGGTTGGGGTGTTGTTTTTACCCTCTTTTGATTTTCATATCACCTAACCATCATTGTTAGATCGGACTCACACTAGGCTAGCATCATATGTGGGTCATTTGCCATCTTTTATTGGGTCAAGATAAACTGTTGATGGTACAACACAAAAGAGTCAACAAAAATGTTAAAGCTAGCAAGATTTAAATCATTCTTTTGAAAGTTTTTCACTAAAAAATTTATTGTAGATGCACTAAAGGTTTGGCAAGAGTATCCCGTATTCTATTAAATGTTGCCAAGTTGATTCATTTGCTTAAAATTTGGAAGTGTTATGTGTATTGAGAAATCAAGGATGTAAAAAAGTTGAGATTTCAAACAACAAACACAAGGCAAAATCATGTATATGGGGATTTTTCAATTTCCATTTCATTCATACATGCTCTTGATTTTTCTTTTCATGTAGACAAGACACATAAAGGATAGAATAATTCCAGCATACAAGGGGGGGTGTTCATTCTAACAAGATAGTCTCAAGTCATATTAATTTTTACTATCAAGGAACAGAACAAGGAATAAAAAGTAAAACACATGATACAACTGACTCAAATAAAGAAAAGCTGAATGAAAAACTACAACTACCGGCCAGTTGTGCTCCCCCTAAGCTTGAAATCAATAGTGTTCTCACTACATCAATCGAACTTATGGAGTTCATAACTAGGTACATGTCATCGATGTGATCAAAAATAAGAGTCGCCGCCCTCCTAATCAGGGAAGAACCGACTGACAATGTCAGGGATATCCATCGGCTGGGCGGAAGATTCGGGATGCTGCTCTAGAAACTGAGGTGGTTGTTGTTCTGAAAACTAAGATGGATGTTGTTCTGGAAACTGAGGTGGTTTTTGTGGGCACTCAGACGGCGGAAACTCAGACTTCTACTGAGGCGGTGATTGATACGGTGGCGGGGCAGGGTAATGGCCCTGAGAGATATGCTAAGTGTCCATCTGGTTGACCATGTCATACATCGTAGTGTATTGTGTGCTCATCTGGTTGAAATGGATGTCGATGTGGTCAAACCTCTACTGAACGTAACCGTAAAGGTGCCTCACATCAGGCATCATCCAAGTGTACTTCGTCCGAGTACTGGTGGAGAGTGGAAATGGAGTAGGAGCTGCTAGTGTAGCTATTGGCATAGAGTTGTTGGCGTCGTGAGTGGGTGTCTCTTCATTGACTTCAGACTGTAACTCCACCTTCCAACTATCTTTGTTCCTGATATCATTGCGGGTTGAATCAGAGATGATGATGAACTGCTTCTTTGTGATAAAAATTTGAATTTACTTGTGCTACTGCCATGTCTTGATATCAAGCCACAAGAAATAAGATCGTTGATGTCTACAAGGTTTTTCCTTAGTGCAGGTTATAGGGCACCCACCTCTAAGCCTAGCTGCATTGCAAGTATACTGATCATCCCACCGCACATGATGTCACCTGCCTCTCTTTGCTTCTTCTTTTTGGTCTCTAGAAGCTTATTTACAATGTAGTATCCAGAACTGATTTGTTTATTCTTTACTATGCACCATAAGAAGAAAAGATCATTTTTTCCTACGACACCTTGAGTCTCATTTTTAGCAAAGGGCCCTGTGCTTAGAAGACAATGCATAACTCTGAAAACTGGATTATGGAGTGAAGAAGCTCGGGCATTTCTAGCTTTGTGTATTGTTTCACTAGTAATCTCAGACCACAAAGAATCACTATGGAAGGCGGGTGGATAATCAGTATACCCTCCATAGTTGCACTTAAGTAAAGCACAAAACCGTTTAAGATCCACAGAAAATGATTTGTTTAGAATTCAAAAACTGATTTTCAGATATGGCTCACGGGGGTTTTGTGGGTCATCTTCTGCTTTGAAGGTGGTCAGAAAGTCATAAACCAGGCGGGGGTAGGTCTTTGACACTCTAGTGCAAATTAGGTGTAGACCTAAGAACCGTAGATGCTCTATGACCTCATTTTTTAAACCCAACTTGTCAAGGGTTTCCTCACAGACATAGCGGGAAGGTAGAACACACATGGTGATGAGGAACTGGTAATCTACATCCTCCTCGGAGGTGACTCAGAATTGAGTGGAGGGTACAAACATTATTGTTGTCGTTTCATAAGGTGTTGCACTTGTAGCAGGAGGTGCTTTGGATGAAGGAGGTCCTACATGGTGTCTGCATGCGCTTCTCTTGATAGGTGCCATGTTGCTGTAGTAATGCACGACATGCAATTTGATGTCACAACGTGCAACTAAAAAGATGTTGTTTCTACCCTAGAAGAGGAATGCACGGCATGCAAGATGATCGCACGGCGTGCACCTGTAGATAAACTACAGATTGAATCAGACAGTGATGGATACTACTATTGTTGGTGGTTTGGCAGCTAGGGTTGCGGCGGAGAAGAAGGGTCGACGGTGTCAGTGTCTGTGAGTTGCTATTGCTGTCGGACAGTGCAGAGAGGAGGCGGATGGAGAAGCTAGCACCGATCGCGGAGGACGAGTTGTGAGGCAGATCGGCAGGATTCCCCTCTTGCTGCTTGATGGCAGTTGGCAGTTGCTCAGCTGCGGCATCGTTAGGGTTTGGCACTAGGGCGGCGGCTGAGAGAGGGGGTGGACAGAGAAGCCTTAGCTTGAGCAGCGGCGTTGGCAGAGAAGAAGGTGACTGGTGTGCAACCTGAAACCCTTGCTTGAGCAGCGGCGTTGGCGGAGAAGAAGGTGGTTGCTCTTGCTTGATGGTGTACGGCTCCGGAAAGGGGGAACGATGTGCATAGATGCACGGCTCTCATGGAGGATGATGGCGGTGCACGGCTGGAGTGAACGGCTATTAGGGTTGCAAAGGGGAATTAGGTCGTGCACTCCAGCCCTTTTTGACTAGTCTTTACAAAAAAAGGCACGGCGTGAATTTTATATGCAAGGTGTGCTCCTCTTCAATTTGAACTGCCTTTAACGCTCCTATGCATGGTGTGCATTCTAATGCATGTTGTGCATTGGTTGAAAACACATTGCAGACCATTTCTTTCTCACATATCCATAGTGTGCGTTGATCAATGCATGTTGTGCACATTTCTAAAACATTTTCTTGTCATTCGAAAAACCAGGTGCACGACATGCGTCGAGAAATGCACGGCGTGTGAGTTTCCAGAACATTTTCTTGTCATTTGAATGACCAGGTACACAGTGTGCATAAAGAAATGCACAGCGTGTAAGATTCTAGAAACATTTTTTGTATTAACAGCTCCCAGGTGCACAACATGTATAAAGAAATGCACGGCGTGCAAGTTTCCATAACATCATTCAGTGCATTTTCTGCTGAGGTGCACATTGTGTCAATCAAAGGCACACCATGCATTTTGGAATTTCTACAGAAAATAGCGGCCAGTCAGCATGAAACAGAGATAGATATGGCGGCAATCAAGTCTAAATTATTACATTCATCCATGAAAGGCTTATTAACCAAATTAAGGAGTGTTTCTGACTCAAATAACTTAAAAGAAATCTATCCTAATGTGGTGTCAACTCCCACAAGGTCCTCCATTTAGAGTTTAGAGTAAGACTCTTAAAATTCTTCAAGCATCTTGGAAGGAGAAAGAGGCTCCCTTCTCTACTTCATCACCATAAGAATAAAGTTTGCAATGTTGTCCATTCACTTTGAAGTTGTCATCCTTGCCTTGGAGTTCCACAACTCCATATGGAAAAAAATTAGCACCAGGAATGGGCAGGACCATTTTGATTTCAGCTTCCCTGGAAATAGCTTCAATCTAGAGTTGAATAACAAGACTTTATCTCCTTCTTGGAAATCTTTCCTGCGGATCCTCTTGTCATGCCAAGCCTTTGTTCTTTCCTTGTACAGCCTTGCATTCTCATAAGCATCAAGGTGGAGTTATTCAAGTTCCTACAACTGCAAAAAGTGTTTCTCTCCTGCTTTCTTCATATCAAAGTTTAAGAACTTAATTTCCCACAAAGCACGATGCTCCAATTCTAGAGAAAGGTGACAAGATTTGCCATAGATTAGCTTGAATGGAGTAGTCCCTATGATGGTCTTATAAGTTGTACGCTATGCCCATAATGCATCATCAATCTTTAAGGCCCAATCTTTTCTTGAACTAGAAACAGTCTTTTCAAGAATATTCTTCAGCGGTCTGTTTGAAACCTCTACCTTCCCAGATGTTTGAGGATGATAGGGTGTAGAGATCTTATGAGTCACACCATATTTAGAGAGAAGGTTGTTGAATTGTTTTTCAGCAAAGTGTGTGCCTCCATCTAAAATTACAGCACTAGGAACTCCAAACTGAGGGAAAATAATCTTTTGAAAAAGCTTAATTACTGATTTAGCATCCGGCGCTTGGGTTGGAATGGCCTCAACCCATTTGGACACATATTCACAAGCAATAAGAATGTATTGATACTCGTAAGAAGATGGGAATGGTCCCATGTAATCCACTCCCCATACATCAAACACCTCAACCTCTAAGATAGAGTTGAGAGGCATGTCATCATAGTGGGATATACCTCCTTTTTTTGACATCTATCACAAGATTTGACAAATACATTGACGTCTTTGAATAATGTGGGCCAATAAAAACCAGCTTGTAGTATCTTAGAAGCAGTCTTCTCTCCTCCGAAGTGTCCTCCATAAGGTGAGGCATGGCATTCAGCAATAATATTTGGGATTTCCTCTTCAACAACACACCGGTGGATCAGTCCATCACTTCCATGCTTGAATAACAATGGATCATCCCAATAGTAGAATTTCACATCATGAAAGAATTTCTTCTTTTGTTGATACGTCAAATCAGGTGGGAGTTTTCCAATAGCAAGAAAGTTGGAGATGTACGCAAACCATGGTGCTTGAGTAGATGACAATGAATAGATCTTTTCAATAGGAAAATGATCTTCAATGAGCAATGGGTCTCCAACCTCCGTGGTTAGTCAAGAAAGATGATCAACAACATTATTTTATGTACCTTTCTTATCTCGGATTTCAAGATCAAATTCTTGTAGAAGCCAAATCTAGCGAATAAGACATGGTTTGACATCTTTCTTGTTCAACAAATACTTTATGGTAGCATGATCAGTATATACAATCACCTTTGATCCCACCAAATATTGTCAGAACTTGTCAAAAGCATAAACGATGGATAGCTTTCTTTCTCCGTGGTTGTATAGTTGATTTGTGCTTCATCAAGGGTTTTTCTTGCATAATAGATGGCATGGAGTTTCTTGTCTTTTTAGTGTCCTAGAACAGCCCCCACTGCATAATTGCTTGTGTCACACATTAACTCAAAAGGGGAATCCCAATCCGGAGGTTGAATAATTGGGGCTGAAATGAGGGCCTCTTTGATCTTAGAAAAGGTTGTATGGAAATCATTGTCAAACACGAACTCAGCATCTTTTGCAAGTAGGGAACACAACGGCTTTGTCTTCTATAAAAACATGCATGTCCAAGAAAGCTTCAGATGTCTTTAACTGAAGATGGAGTAGACACCTTCTCAATGGCTTCAACTTTTTCCCTATCCACTTCAATACCTTTGTTAGATACAACATACCCTAGTACTACACCAGATTGTGCCATGAAATGTCACTTCTCCCAGTTTAGCACTAGGTTAACCTTTTTACAGCAGGCTAAGACTAAAGATAGGTTCAATAAACATTGATCAAAAGAATCACCGTATACACTAAAATCATCCATGAAAATCTCCATTATATTTTCAATAAAATCAGAGAATATGGCCATCATACACTGCTAAAAAGTAGCGGGAGCATTGCAAAGACCAAATGGCATACGGAGATAGCCATATGTTCCACAAGTATAAGTAAATGTGGTTTTCTCTTGGTCAGGTGGATAAATAGGAATATGAAAAAATCTAGAATACCCGTCTAGGTAACAAAAATAAGAATGCTTAGTGAGGCGTTCAAGCATCAAATCAATAAAAGGCAACAGAAAATGATCCTTGCGGGTTTCCTTATTCAGACGTCGGTAGTCAATACACATATGCCAGTCGGTAACCATACGTGTTTGTATTAACTCATCATTGTCTCCCTTGATGACAGTTGCACGTCCCTTCCTAGGAACCATGTGAATGGCACTAACCCAGGGGTTGTCACTGATGGGATAAATGATTCCAGCATCAATTAATTTGAAAATCTCTTTCTTTACCACTTCAAGAATGTTTTGATTTAGGCACCTAGGTGGTTCAACTTTTGGTTTAGCATCATCTTCCATATTGGTTCTATGCATACAGATTGAAGGATGAATGCCTTTTAGATCATTTATGGAATAACCAATGACGTCATTATACAAACGCAGTTCAGTAAGTAATTTATTTTCTTGGTCATTGGTTAATTCATTATTTATTATAACAGGGGATGTAGAGTTTGGGTCAAGAAATGCATACCTTAGCCTGGGTGTAAGGGATTTTAGTTCTACCTTTTTCCCTATTGTACCTCCATCAACTTTATCATCAACAAGTGGAGCATCTTCATTAATAGTTTGTGCTTTAGAAATAGAAAGTGCTCCAGAAATTTCTGAATGTTGAGTTCAGTCACATCATCATCACAAAGATTGATCATCAAATCAGCAATATCTTCATTATCATCCTCAATCGGATCAGTGGTATCTAACAAATAGATTTCTTCAACATGTGCGGGTGCTTTCATTGCATCATGAATAGAGAATTCCATTTCTTCTTCACCAACAAGTAGAGTGAGCTTTCCTTCCTGATCGTCAACAAGACATCCGACAGTCCTCAAGAATGGCCTTCCAAAAATAACTGGGTTGGAAGGGATCTCCACCATATCAAGAACAAAAAAATCACATGGTATATAGAACTTCCCGATCTGCACTAGTACATCTTCCACTATACTTTTGGGTATCTAATAGAATGAAAGGCTAACTCAATAGCCATCTTTGTTGGCTTCAAGTCTCCAAGATCCAATTCTTTCCATAAGGTGGACGGAATGAGACTAATACTAGCACCAAGGTCTACTAGACCTTTGTCAAAAGTGGTATTGTTGGTCTTACATGGAAGTGTAAAAGTTCCCAAATCATCAAGCTTTTATGGATGGCGGTTTTGAATAATAGAACTCACTCTTTCTGAAAGAATTATTGTTTCAACCCGATCAACTTTTCTTCTTTTAGTCAAGATATCTTTTAGGAATTTATCATAAGAAGGCATCTCGGCAATAACTTCAGCAAAAGGAAGATTGTCATGTAATTTATTAATAATGTCCATAAACTTCCTAAACTTGAGGTCCTCCTTCTTGTTGGTAAGCCTTTGAGGAAAAGGTGCAATGGCCTTAAAATAAGGTGGTGTTTCAGTTCTACCTTTCTCCTTACTGCAATTAGGAGTGTTGGATTCCTCTTCATCAACTACCTCCATGTTCTTCTCTTTGGATGGAGAGGGTCTTTCAATCTCATCTCCACTTCTTAGAATAAATGCATTAGCTTGTTGCCTTGGGTTCACTTCTGGTTGGCTTGGAAGAGAACCAGACTGTGGAGTCCTTTGTTGAGTTAGAGCTTGTTGTGCTATTTGGTTCCCCAACATCTTAGTGTGAGTGGAAATACCATCCACCTTTGTAGAAAGTTGAGCAATGGCATCTTTCAACAACTTGTTATTTCCCCAGAGTTCTTCATTCTGTTGCATTTGTGTAGATATAAATTTTTCCATCATAGCTTCTAGGGAAGAACCTTGGGGTTGTTGTGGTTGTTGGTAACCCATATTGTTGAAACCTAGCAGATTCAC
This sequence comes from Alisma plantago-aquatica, assembly GCA_963693085.1. Taxonomy (NCBI): domain Eukaryota; kingdom Viridiplantae; phylum Streptophyta; class Magnoliopsida; order Alismatales; family Alismataceae; genus Alisma; species Alisma plantago-aquatica. The sequence goes on along the minus strand of OY856410.1, from coordinate 355,622,808 downwards.
TTGATGGTTTACATGTTGTTGATGTGGTTGCTATTGTCCTTGTTGGAAGTTTTGAGTGTTGCTTATGTTCCTATAGGAGAAATTAGGATGATCTCTCCATCCCAGATTGTATGTGTTGGAATAGGGATTGTATTGCTTATTCCCTTGCATTCCAACAGCATTGACCTATTCAAAACTCCCTTCAATTGCATTAGGAGCAAAACATGAAGAAGAAGTATATCCTGCATTACCACAAGCTTCACATATAACTTCAGCTGATTGGATTTGCATAGTAGTCATCTTCTCTAACTTCTGTGTAAGAACATCCAGTTTAGCAGCAATAAGATCAACAGCATCAATAGTGTGATTCTCTCCTTATTTCCCGATTGAGGAACTAGTTGTAGAGGCTGATTTTACTCCCCTATCTCCTCCCCATTGACAGTGATTTAGTGATATGTCTTCAATAATTTCATAAGCCTCTCTATAAGACTTAGTCATTAATGCACCACCAACTACGGCATCTAGTGTCAACTGAGTGTTGTAGAACAGTCCATTATAGAAAGTTTGAAGCAACAACCAGTTAGTTAAACCATGGTGTGGGCAAAGGCGTTGAAGATCCTTAAACCGTTCCCATATATCATAAAGAGTTTCTCCTTCATTTTGAGAGAAATTGGTGAGTTGATTCCTTAATTGGGTTGTTTTGCTAGGTGGGAAGTACTTTGCAAGAAAAGCATTTAAGAGTTGGTCCCAACTTTTGATTCACTTCTTTGGAAGAGACAAAAGCCACGCCTTGGCTCTGTCTCTTAGAGTGAAGGGAAAAAGCATAAGTCTCACTCCTTCAGGAGATACCCCGTTGATTCTGAAGGTATTCAGATATTACAAGAATTCGGCAACATGAAGACTTGGGTCTTCATTGGCTGTGCCTCCAAAATAATTTTTTTGTATCATTTGCATCATAGAAGGAGCAATTGAGAAGTTGTTCGCTTCTATAGCAGGCAAGTCAATGGCCCCACAGATGTTTGTGGCGATCGGCATCACGAAATCCTTTAAAGGACGGTCGTCCTCCATGGCTGGATCGCTTGGTGTAGCTTCCTCAAAGAGTGAAGAAGATGGTGGTGGTGATGATGGTGATGGTGGAGTACCTCCTAGCAGAGGTTGTTCTACTCTTCTTTCTCTTCTCAAGCTTGAAAGAGTATGCTCGATTTCAAGGTCTAACTACACAGATGCTTGAAGACCTCGTTGTGAGCGATGCATACAACCTAAAAAATAACAAGAGGAATTGAGAACACAACTAAAAGGTATATGAAATTCAAAATATGGAAATGGTGATCTAGCCTCGAATACTGATTAGTACTTATTACTCCAAATAAACTACCGTATCTCCTTGGCAACGGCGACAAAAACTTGTTGGTTATTTAGACTAATGAGTTTCAATCCAAAAGGACAGTTTACCCAACTTAACCAATATCCTCAAGTATACGGAGGTAGAATAGTCGAGGTCAAACACAAGGATCTTAGGCAATTAATTGAGTGCAACAGCACTAAAGTTCAACAATCTAGATCGGTTTAAAAGAGATGGTGAAGCTTATCTAATTGCAGAAAATTCAGATTGAAACAAACAACAAAAAGATTACTAGAAAAGGTTTAGATTTAGATATTAATGGATCTTAGACATTAGACTTTCACTCACATATCATAGCATATCATAGGAACATGATAATTTAAACATACATAAACCCTTGTTAAAGGAGAAGTTGTGTTACACTTCACCTCCCGAAGCAAGTGCAACGATCGCAACTCAAAGATGCACTCTCGTGCATAAATTTCATTTTTTATCACAACCTGTTCCCCAACTCATTTCTCTCCACTCTCATGGTAGAGAAAGAGTTTCCAATAAGGGTACCTCCATACATTCCTACCTATCTTCTCAGATCAAGCAAGAATGCAAGAAAACATGTATATAAAGTGGCCAACAATACATGCAAGAGATAAATAAATCGGTACATTCATGGTAGAAAAATAAGAAGCATATTATTTAGTACGAAATAACTTATTCCATACATGTTATGACATGGGAGCTACTCTCCCATGCCTAAGAAAAAGAGAATTACTCGTCCATAACCATGCCTTGTAGATTTATTACAGAAAATTTAGTTCTAAACATGATCTAGAGGAGGAAAAACAAAGATATCTGAAGTTATAACCACAAGGAGGAATTATGGCTTGGGGATGAAATTCTCCTTCTTTAGCTGCTCTAAAATGGACTAGCTCCTTTCTCAAGAAGCTGCACGGAGTGGGGGAAGCTTGGTTGCACCTTGGAGAAGACAGTGGAAAAGAAGAAATGGCTTTTTTTGCAAGAAATCACCTTAAATCTCTCCCAAAACTGCCCTCCTCTGTTTTCCTCTGGCTTGGGATGAGAAAAACCTTCCAAAATAAACCCAGCATAACTGCCCCTTAAGTTCCCTCCTTCATTTAAACACAAACTCATATTTTTCAAATTTCTGAAACTGACAGGTGCACGCCGTGTATCTGAGTGCACACCGTGCACCAACACTGACGGGTTGCTCCAGGTTGAACTATGCACGGCGTGCACATAAGCAATGCACGTCGTGCGACTTTCCAGAAGTTTTCTTGGTTACTTGACGCTCCAGGTGCACGTCGTGCACATGCTTTTCTGTACATTTCTAGAAACTCGCATGCCGTGTTGTGATATACATGAAATGTAATTATAAATTGAATACATATTTAGGACTACTCTCTATCTATCTATCAAACTATATGTTTGGACTTGTTTAAAAAATGCATATGTTGAATGGACGCAAGGTACTTACATGTACTTGGCCTTGTATAAATATTAATATAAAGAGACAGTGGGGGTGACACGATCCATGTCATGAAGGCCACTTGATTAAACATAAAGTTTGAGCTTGTGTATAAAATGCAATCATTTAGAGGGAAGGGGCATATTTTCCATTATATACAAACAAAAAGAAATTGCTTCCATATGCCATTTAATTTTACAATAATTCTACACATTTCTTATCTATCTATTGATCCAAAATCAGCAAAACTTGTAGGTGATATGTAGGGCCAATGTGTATGAACTTTTAATGTGATGAGGTTATTTTTATGTGTGTATCATGAAAAACAAATCACCTCAAGATTTGATCAAATGGCAGTCATTCTCTCAAAAGCATTCATGATGACAACAATATAGTGACAGGTAGATATATTGAGAGCATGAGAGGATTTTCACAACTCATTTTCATGTTAATTTTTTTGCAATCCAATCACAATGACTAACTGTAACAATTATATTTACCTACCTACTAGATTTCATTGTCATTAGATGTGTATATCATGAACAAATATGGGACACTTACTCATTGCATTGCATTGAGTTTCATGTTGATTATTTGATGCAAATAATATACAAGGTGCTGACGGGATGGTAAAAGATATTTGATCAAAGGATTTTTTTTCTATCAATATAGATGAATTGGTGCTCTTTTGGTCCATAAATTTATATTTTAGAGCCTATGTCTGACTTGATATTTGAATGGATTTCATCCTCTCACTATAGCCATAATCTCTCTAGATCAAATCATACATTCTTAATGAGTATAAAAGGTCAGGTGGAAACACCATAAGGGACTCTCCTAAGGTTTGAAGTCTTTGGTCCTACCGATTGGGCATGTTCTTGTAGGAGAGGGAATGCACACTCATTGTGATTCCTCTCCCCTAGTCTCTCCCATATTTTTCTTTATGTGCCCCCGCTCCCAGCTCTAATGTCTTGGATGGTAATTTCTTGGAGATTTGAACTCGTGTTGTTGTGTGATGCATAAACAATGTTCAATTCCTATTATGTTGATTTAAGTTTGAGCTAATGTTTTTTATTGGTTTATTTTTATCTATCAATAAAATTTTGTTGGATGTGTATTGTTTTATTTGGTAGACTAGGTAGCAACCAATTGATGTCAGTTGGGTGCAAATTTAGTTCAAGTTTCACTTCATAAGTTGTCACATTTTGATGTTCGCAATTACTTGAATACTATTTGTTGGAAATAGCATCCACATTCATCTTTGCATCCTTTGGTTACTTGTTGATCTTGAAACATACAAACTGGCATCTAAAGAATCTAATAGTGGATAGTAATAACCAAAAAATTATCCATCAGACGCCTTGCTTGTCTAAACAACCATAGATTTTCTACTCTAATTTTTGGTGTTGTTTGATGCAATAATAAGTGGTTGAATTCTTCATATATTTGGACTATTGTTATCTCAGGAGATAAATTCATCATATCAAACTCATGTGAGGATCAAGAAAGATTCCAAGTTTTTCTCACTATTTTGTTTGCTTACTATTTTTGTTTAAACTCTCCCTATAAGAATATGTCTCCTAATGTATCATGTTTTCTCTTTCCTTTTGACTCTTAAAGACTTCATTGATACTGATTCTTTATTGGATGTTCATATGGTATTCATAGTAGATGTCATATGTTCATCTACAACACATACTAAATCGATGTATTTCTTCTCCCCCAAGATTGTTCCAGGGCAATGGATTTCCTCGCATAACGGTGTATATGGACACATCACAATATGATAAAGAGCATGCAGAATTGTTAGCTTCTTTTTCTTATTATATTAATTTCTTTTTGTAGCAGTAATATCGTTAGACATGTATTCATGTTATCTTGTTGTATGATATTAGTTTGGTGTTCCATAATTTTTATGCCAAAAGAAAATAAGAAAAAAAATGATGTGAACTAGCATTTTAGGTTGATGGGGATAGTCCTCGATAGGCAATTTTGAATTAAATAATAAATGGCATGTTTTTAAGTATTTTGAGATTGAAGAAACAAAAGATAAGTTTGGTTTAAATAGTAGCCAATATAACACCATCCTTAAAAAGAATCTCAAAATGGCACTTTTTGGGTATGAATGTGCCCAAATTGTGGGTGCATTTATCTATATAGGTGAATGTATCCAAATTTGGGTGCACTCGCATATGCTACTATGAGAATGTTCAAATTTTGGGTTCATTGATGGAATGCATTCATAGTTTGGGAGCATTCATCCTGAAAAGGAGGAAATGTCTATTCCAACATTAAAAAATTTCTTGGACATGGAATATCGAAGTCCTCAAAATGGCCTTATGAACACTATTAATTGAGGTTATCATTTTCTTAGTTTATATTTGTTTAGGATAATATATTACAATATGAATAATATATATACATATATATGGGCGTTCATTCAAACCATGTATATATAGAACAACTATTTAATTAGAAAATAATCTTTATGGGAGCATGAGAGTCATTTAAATAACTCTCGACAGTGATCAGCATTTCGTAATCCATCCATATGGATTAAAAGCATACCTTAATACTTACCTTCCTACAAAAAAAATCTTCATGGGATTTGTTTAACAATCATAGTCATAGAACTTTTTTATTGTCTATAGTGCATTTCAGGAAGACCGTAGAGTATAAAAATTTATACTGTAAATATGGACAGCTAAAATTTATCTAGTTGTAGTGATTTATTGTGGAAAGGCATATGAATTAATACATCTAAAAGACTATATTGATCAAGAAGTATACATTTTTAGCAACTCAAATGTCTTTTGATTCTCTTACTGTTGGATGTTTCTCACTAGATCACCATATATATATATATATATATATATATATATATATATATATATATATATATATATATATATATATATATATATATATATATATATATATATATATATATATAGATATATATATACATACATATAGATAGATAGATAGATATAGAGAGAGAGAGAGAGTCAGGCTAGTGTACAATCGAGTGTACCGGAGGCACAGTACACCTCAATCATTTTTAAAGATGCAGTAACTTTTTGAAAATTCTAAACCACTAATCTTCTTAAATATCTTAAGAACATATTTTATAATAAATTTTAGGTCATATTGATACTTATAGGTTGTGCATCTAAAGGAGGCAAAAATTATGCATTTTAAATTAGTTTTGTGCATCGATTTTGTTGTCCTTCGATGAGTAACTTACACTCATCCAAATGAGCTCAAATTTTGTATGTGGCCTATTATTATTGTAACCATGAAGATCAATGGATTGGATTTTGGAAAGACAAGGTCTAGATAGGTAACCATCATTGAGGTGTACGGCATAATCTGTACACTCGAGTGTATTCTAGCCTTACTCTCTCTCTCTCTCTCTCTCTCTGTATATATATATATATATATATATATATATATAATGTGTGTATATAATATATATATATGTGTGTGTGCATATATATATATATATATATATATATATATATATACATATATATATTTATTTATTTATGTATTTATTTATTTATTTATATATGTATGTATGTATATTTATGTATATATATGTATATATATGTATCGATACATATATATATATATATATATATATATATATATATATATATGTGTGTATTAGAAAAAATTAAGGGCTCAATGAATCCGTTCTAGTGTTAATATATCCATTTTTTGTATATATAAGGAAGTAGGTGCATGCTATCAATGATTTTTCTAATTATTATATGACAAGGAAGTAGGTACAATATATTCTTGTACATAAAGACATATTACTGGTAAGAAAACTACTACGCCAATGATCTCAAACTTATTTGTTGAGATCTGATGACACAACTTGATTTCTATCTTCTATTATGCATCTTGGTCTGTCTCATTTAGCAACAATGATGAACTGATCATGGCAGTTCTACATCTTCCATAACCCAACAACTATCACTAATGGTTGATCTTTTCAAAATTATGTTAGCAACTATCACCAATGTCGCACAATGCCCAAATCAAATTTTACACCTCTATGGTTTGAGTCAAAATGTGTGTAGATGGCAAAAACAATGACAATGACAAACTATTTATGGATGATTGTGCGGTGTTACTTTGTTGGCAATGACAGACAGAGAAGAGTTAAGCTTGTGAATTGTCTGACATGCATAATAGCATGAATTAACAATTCATGCATTGCTTGGAATATATTTTTTTTATAATGAGGGGACAAAATGAGATCCTTTACTGCGTATATGTACATTTGTCCATGAATTTAATATTTAATTAAGTTGATATTTATCCATGAATTTCTTACTCACTTATGCTGACAAGGCACTCTGAAATATAGAACTCAAAATAATTAGCCTCGACATTAAACTAAACATAGAGTTGGAAGCATATCCAGTGGAATAGACATGTATCAAGTTATAGTATGTCACTAACTCCTGATACGGTTCTATATTTGTGAACACCTCCTCTGATTTATGATTGACGGTTAGCTTAAAAGGTAATAAAAATTGAACACCATCAACCTTACCCATTTGTTATTATTACATTATACTTATTATGCTTGTTATTTTAATAAAAATATATATATTACTAAAGTTATATTCTATGTTCCAACCCACAATAGCACCACCAAAATGTGTTGTTTCAGTTTGATATATATCTGACTTGTAAGTCTTTTTAAATTATGTACATGGCACAATTTTATATCAAGACATAGATTAAAGTTCAAGAACTAGAAATTTGCAATAAGAAGTTATGCAAAATTATTACTTCATTTAAAATTTGTTGTGGAGAAAACTAATAATGTTAAATACTCTAATATATTATTTATTTATTTACTTATTACACAAGTAAAAAAAATTGTATGACATCTCACTTAATATTTTATATAACTAACGAATTAAGATTTATCATATTTTCTGTTCATGTTGGCACATGTGCGATAACTAGCATTATTTTAAATTTCACTTTCTCCTATGTCATTAATTTATTATCAACTTATTTTGTAGCAACATATCAACCTAACACACCTCTCAAATTCTCTCCCAATAAAATATTTCATAATCGATGATACAAAAATAGTTTGTGTACCCAATTGAAGATGACTACTCCACTAAGTTGCTAGTTTTTTTTCAATCTATCCCTAATTACCACAACTCTTTCTATGTTCACTCACCACTTTCTCTCTCCAGTTGTCTCATTTTCATATTCCAATTCACAAGCGCATAAATTGTTCCTTATATATATATATATATATATATATATATATATATATATATATATATATATATATATATATATATATATATATATATATATATATATATATATATATATATATATATATATTCGCTGCCCTACTGGTAACTAGGGTTTAATTGCCCGCACATCTAGAACAGTAACCATTTCGTTAAAGAAGTAACTATCTAGATAAAAAAAACTATTTTGAAAGTAATTATTTTACTAAATAAGTAAAAACGCATAGAATATACAATAAAAATTCACCAAATCAGTAGAAAAGAGATGTAACTAGACATCTCTAATAACTTAACTACTATGAATGTATTATAACTATTTGGAAGGTAATGTATCCTTGTACATCTGCAATGTAAGAAGTTGTAGAAAAGTAACTATTTTTTGGAGCGGATAGCTACCCGCATAGGTACTAAAAACAACCTCATATGTATATATATGTACCTATGCAGGTAGCTATCCACACGGGTATTAAAGGTGAACCATATATATATATATATATATATATATATATATATATATATATATAGAGAGAGAGAGAGAGAGAGAGAGAGAGAGAGAGTCAGGCTAGAATACACTCGAGTGTACAGATCACATGAATAAACTCAAGTGTGTTTGTATATATATATGCTGCCCGAGTGGGTAACTAGGGTTTAATTAACCGCACATATAGAACAGTAACCATTGCAGATGTACATGGATATATTACCTTCTTACAATGCTAAAAATAGTTACTTTTCTACAACTTCTTACATTGCAGATGTATAGGGATACATTACCTTCCAAATAGTTATATTACATTTATAGTAGTTATAGTTATTATATACATCTAGTTACATCTCTTTTCTACTGATTTAGTGAATTTTTATTGTATATTCTATGCATTTTTACTTATTTAGTAAAATATTTACTTTCAAAATAGTTAATTTTTATCCAAATAGTTATTTCTTTTATGAAATTTTTATTGTTCTAGATGTACGGGTAATTAAATCCTAGTTACCCGCACGGGCAGTGAATATATATATATATATATATATATATATATATATATATATATGGGGTTCATCTTTAATACCCGCATGGATAGCTACATGCATAGGTACTAAAAACAACCCCATATGTATATATGAATAAATATGTTCATATAGATTTGTATAAATTATATATATATATATATATAAACTTATACATATCTATATGCACATATTAATTCATATATACATATGAGCTTATATATATATATATATATAGAGAGAGAGAGAGAGAGAGGTTAGGAAGTGTGTACCGACCGGTACATGTAACTTATGTATACCGACCATTAAAATACCAAATGGAGAGTATGTTGATAATATCAAACCATCTAGATTGATTCAATACTATATAGGTTACATGATTTTAAAAAATCATAACCATATCTTATATAGATCATGAGATATATAAAGATATCATTTAATAGTTTATACAATTTATGTGAATAACCGTTGATTAGAAAATACACATTTTATTTCATTAGATAACCAATTAATATCAAATTGTAGTTATTTTTTTGTACACATCTTATCCAAGGGGTATACTTTACATGTATAAGGTTGCATGATTTTGTAGAAGTTTACAATCATCACAAATGAAGGTGGGTACATGTAAATGACATGTACTCAGGTACACAATTATTTTAGCTATATATATATATATATATATAGAGAGAGAGAGAGAGAAAGAGTCAGGCTAGAATACACTCGAGTGTACGGATCGCACGAATACACTCAAGTGTGTTTGCATATCAAAACTATTTTTTGTAAAATGTAAACCATTAATCTTCACCGTCATACTATAACTAGGCTACAAATAAATTTTGAGCTCATTTGGATGAGTGTAAGTCATTCATCCAAGGGAAACAAAATCGACGCGTGAAACTAATTTGAAATGCATAATTTTTGTGGTCTTCATAACATGAGCTATACATATCCAAATGTGCTCAAATTTTATGTATGAGTTGTTCACGAGATGTTTAAGAAGATCAATGGATTAGATTTTCAAAAAATGTATTGCATCATGAAAAACTACTTGAGTGTATTCCGCTCCAGATACACTCGAGTGTATTCTAGCCTGACTCTATATATATGTATATATATATATATATATAGAGAGAGAGAGAGAGAGAGTCAGGCTAGAATATACTCAAGTGTATTCAGAGTAGAATACACTCAAGTAGTTTTTCATGATGTAATGTTTTTTTTCAAAAATCTTATCTATTGATCTTCTTAGATATCTTGTGAATAGCTCATACGCAAAATTTGAGAACATTTGGACATTTATAGGTCATATTATAAAGACCGCAAAAATTATGCATTTCAAATTAGTTCCGCACATCGATTTTGTTGCCCTTGGATGAGTGACTTACACTCATCCAAATTGCTCAAAATTTTTATGTTGCCTAGTTATAGTATGACAGTGAAGATCAATGGTTTACATTTTACAAAAAAATAGTCTTGATATGCAAACACACTTGAGTGTATTCATGCGATCTGTACACTCGAGTGTATTCTAGCCTGACTATATATATAGAGAGAGAGAGGTTAGGAATTGTGTACCGACCGGTACATTTAAGTTACGTGTACCAGCCATTAAAATGACATATGTGGAGTATGTTAATAAAATCCAACCATATAGATTGACTCATAATTATATAGATTACATGTGTTTAAAAAATCATACCAATATCTCACATAGATCATGAGATATAGTAATATATCATCGAACGGTTTCTGTAATTTTTGCAACTTATCGTTGATTAGATAAGACATAAATTCTTTCATTGGATGATCTATGAATATCATATATTAGTGATTTTTGATACACATCTTATCTAAGTGGTATACACCGCATCCATAAGGTTGGATAGTGTAGTTTAATTTTACAATTATCATAAATGAAGGTAGGTACATGCAAGCTACATGTACACACTTGAGTGTACAGATCATACCATACATTCAAGTGGGGTTTTTATATGTAGATAATCTTTTAACAAATCTAAACTATTGATATTCATTTTTATAACAACTACATGCTACACGTGAAATTGGAGCGCATTTGGAATTTGTGAAGTTACTCTTTTATGACCTATAAAATAGACGCATAAACTATTTTGAATTATATAATTGTTGTCATCTTTAGATACATGACCTCTAAATATCCAAATGAATTGAAATTTTATATTTAGTATGTTCATATGATATTTAAGAAGATCAATTGTTTATATTTTTAAAATAAACATTGCATAATGGAAAATGACTTGAGTGTATTTGGTCTCTCGTACACTCGAGTGTATTC
>OY856410.1:355543882-355606382 GCA_963693085.1 Alisma plantago-aquatica | reverse complement strand
TTTTGTTGTTTGCTTGACCAAATCTATTTCAATGCATTATTTTGTTGTTTGCATGACTTCTAAGTGTCGAAACGAGTTCGAATTATGTATGTAGCCTATTCAAAAGATATTTAAGAAAGGAAATTATATAGATTTCCAATTGCATGATGTAAAATACATGGGGTATATAATGTGTACACTTGAGTGTCCTCCGCCTCAATTATATATATAACAATAATAATAGTATAATACTAAAAAATTATACTTTATTTATAACACTTTTATAAAATTAAGTTATGTATACATAAACCAATTTTGATGTATATAAATACGCATATTGTGTTAATTATATGTATATATGTGTATGTAACAATATATATATATATATATATATATATATATATATATATAATTGTATACATATATACACGTACCATTTTGAGATGATATCAAAGTCAATTTTTATTTTTCTTTTATAATGGAATGCAAACAAATTCTAGATGCATCCATCTGAATATATCCCAAATTGAAAAATTACGTGCATTCATATATAAAACTTCTATTGTGGCATTTAATTTATATAGAGTTGGTGTTTGTTTCAGAAAAACACGTTCAGTTTTGGTTTTTTCCCCTTTGAGATCATATCCAATGTCAAAATCCAGATATTATGATCGTTGATGCAACGAGGAAACGGGTGGATATGGTGTAAAGAATGGCGAGAAGCCAAGAAGCCCTAATCTCTTTTAGATTAACGTTCGTTAATCAACCAGGACGAAGGAAACATGAACACCTGGAAGCTGCAGGGGCACTGCTCTAAATCACACGTAATCCTTAACTAAATTCAATCGTGGATCAGATGGTAGATTAGAAAATTAATGCTGAATCATTTGTTTACACCATGTGACTGCTCAGATGACTAAGCAACCAGACAGCATACAATTAAAATATTGATAGCTTCCTTTTGCTATCTCGTGCTCATCACTTTGAAAGCTCCACTCTAACGGAATGTTACACGAGCCGCCTTCATAAGTATATAGAATTTTCTTCGTTCTCCAATCATCAAGAAATCTGCGATCAGACGCTGTTTATAACCATTGTGGTATTTAAGCAGGTCGGTCAATATCTTCTGTCTGCTTTTGTGTTAACGTTCTACAGCTTGTCAACAAGAGCTCTGATATATAAACTAAAGCCGGATTATCGTGCCGTCGCCCTCTGACTACTCAAGGATCAATTGTATGTCCAAAAAAACCCACACAAACTACGACTCTGGCTGATGGGTTGAACAAGAACCCATTCAAGGATGCTACGATCTCCAATGACCCTGTCATCCCGCATCATATAATTTACAATCTTATACTTCTTCATTTGTTTTGCAACATTGAAGAGGTGATTGGATGTGACAAACTAGTCACGTCATGCGACTCATTAACAATAACTTCCATTTATTTCGAGTTTGAACGAGCAGGAAACTCAATCTAATGACAAAGATGGACAGCTGAATGCCAAATTCAGTGATATGTGTTAGATAAATGATTATGTTACTGTAGCTAATTAAGTTACTGTAGTAATCACTTATTTAGCATGGGTTAAGCCCAATGTAGTGCAGCAAGTACATGTGAGAATGTAGTGTTGTTTCTAGTGCAAATGGCAAAGAAATTTCATCCCATATTGTTCACTCCTAGAAACTTTTGTGGTCCTTATATGTAGGATCGCATGGGGCACTAGTGTCCAAAGGAGTCCTAGGAGGGAGGTATGCCCACCTCCTTGGTGGGTGGGATTGTCACATCACAACGCACACACGCACGCGCGCGCCATGTCGGGCCGGGCCGGACTCGGGCTCGGGCTTGTGGATTGTGGAGAATGTCTTCCGTCTTCTTTTTGCACTAGGATACAACTATGTAATTAATTACTCGTGTAATTAATTGTTTCTTTCTTATTCGGATTGTTTAATCCTAATTAGAATGTGTTTCTCTTTTGCGGATTATTCTGTATTGTGTACAAGAGCAACCGAGTGTTTGCGTCTTACTGGGAATAGGATTAGGGACGTGTGTGGCTATATATACGCATCCGGTCATTAGGGTAAAACACACCGAAAACAGTCTTCTGCCTCTGTGTGTTTTGTGAGCCCTAATCCAGAGTGCAAGAGTTGTCGTCCCGGAGTCGCTTCGTGGAGTCGTTCTCCTGTGCGAAGCGTGACTTCTCCTTCCCTTCACCGACGCAACTGTCAGGCGGTGGTTCCTGCGGTTGCTGTGATGCACTTGTAGCAGTGCAACACGACTACGTCGAGCGCGAGAGAGGCGTGCAAGTTGCAGGTTCGTGCTGGATCGTGACTGGGAGAACGGTGCCTATCCGCGAGGATTGTCGGGCGCTGATTTCTTTAAGTAACACGTTCGTTTCTCAACGAACGATCTGGTTTGCGAATCTAACTCTTATTTTCTGTTCTCCTGCTTTGTTTGTTCTTCGATTCTTATTTTGGATCTGCATGGACCGTTAATTACTTTGCACCTGTCGTTGTTGCATGAACGACAACAACAAATATTATCAACAGTCTTAAAGAAATCAATTTCTATCGTTAATTAACAATGGTCGGTCAGGGTGGTTTGGGATGTAAAATTGATACAACTAATATGCCTGAAAAGTTTACTGGTACGAACTTTGCCCGTTGGCAGAGTCGTATGGAAATTTGGATGAATATTGCGGGTTATGATCAGTATTTAATTGAAACTGAACCTGTATCTGATGAAACAATTCTTGATAATGCAAACATTATTGCTAATTAGAAGAAGGGTGATAAAACGTGTCGCGGTTTGATTCTGTTTGGTTTAAATAACAAATTGTATGACTCTTACTCAAAGTTGCCGGTCACTACGTCTAAGGTTTAATGGGAATTGTTAATTAAGAATTTTAGCACTGAAAATCAAGGTGTTGAAAAATATTGTGTGTCTAAATTTCTTAAGTTTGAGATGGTTGAGGGTAAGTCAGTTTCTGATCAAACACATGATCTACAACTCCTAGTTCATGAACTCTCAGATGCCAAGATGGTGTTGTCTGAGAAATTCGTTGTTATGTCTATCATAGAAAAATTCCCTAAGTCTTGGGAATCATTTGGTATGTCTCTGAAGCATCGCAAAGGGACACACACCATGGATGAATTAATGATGGATATTAATATATAAGAAGAACACTTAAAGGAGAAAGGGGTCAAGGTGCCTACTGATGCAAATCCAACTGTTAATCTTACTTCTACGAAAAACACCAAAGATAAGAAATCTAAGAATGCACATAAACCCAAGGCAAAGATCCAAAAGAAACCGAAGAACAAACCTTGTTGGACTTGTGGACAGGTTGGCCACTGGAACAAGGATTGTCCTACTAAGAAGGCAAAGAAAGCTACCGCATCTGCAACTGAGGAGGCTGTGGTCAATATGATGACTCCATCCTTGAACATCAATGATGGGTACGTGTCTATTAAACCTGAAATTCTTTCTATTTTTGAACCACTTTATTGGATAATTGACACTGGGACTAATGTACATGTGTGTGCTGATAAATCCATGTTTGTGTCTTATCAGGCCTCTCGAGGTCGGTCTGTGACTTTGGACGATTCCAGCTCTGCAGAAGTCAAAGGCGAAGGACGGGTGGACTTGAAGTTCCCTTCGGGGAAGGTTTTGACTCTTAACAGGGTCAGACATGTTCCAACCATTCGATGCAATATCCTTAGTGGTGTCATATTAGTTAGAGAAGGTTATAGAGTAGACTATAAATGTAATAAGGCTATTATTACACGCCTTCGTGATTATTTGTTTTTTGGCAAGGGGTACTTATGTGATGTGGAGAACTTGTTTAAGATTCATGTTGAACTTGTTTCAAATTCTGTTTTAAATTTGAATGATTATAGTTCTGTTTGCATGAATCTTGTTTCATTCGATGTATGGCATTCACGTTTGGGACATGTTAATGTTGCCTCAATGAAGCGTATGATAAATCTAGATTTGATCCCTAAATCTGAAATTAGCAATAATAAATGTGAAATCTGTGTACAAGCTAAATTACCTAGGAAGCCTTTTCATTCTGTGAATAGGAATTCGGAAATTTTGGATTTAGTTCATGCAGATATCTGTGAATTTAATGGTGTTGCTACTAGGGATCAAAAGTGTTATTTTATAACTTTTATTGACGATGTGAGTAGATACCGTTATGTCTTTTTACTTAAAAGTAAAGATGAGGCATTAGATAAATTTCAAATTTATAAGAAAGAAGCTGGAACTCAAACCGGTAAAGTACTTAAGCGATTAAGGTCTGATAGGGGAGGAGAGTATACCTCGAACTTGTTTTGGGAATTTTTCCAATTGCATGGTATAGTTCATGAGGTAACTGCTCCTTATTCACCACAATCAAATGGGATAGTTGAACGTAAAAACCGAACCTTAATAGATATGGTAAATACCTTACTCCAAACATCTGGATTACCCAACTTTATGTGGGGGGAAGCTTTGAATACGGCTTGCCATATTCTGAATAGAGTTCCCCATAAACATTCAGAGAGTAGTCTGTTTGAGTTATGGAGAGGAAGGAAACCGAGTCTTAAATATCTTTGAGTGTGGGGGTACCTTGCAAAGGTACTTGTCCCTGAACACAAAAGGAAGAAATTAGGACCGAAAATAGTTGATGCCATATTCTTGGGTTATGTAGAGACAAGCTATGCTTACAGATTCTTGATTGTAAAATCAGATATCTCTGGCATTGAGGTCAATACAATTGTGAAATTCTGTGATGCTACATTCTTTGAGGATGTGTTTCCTATGAAAACTGGTGTGCCCAATGAAGTTTCTCAAGAAGATTCATTTACCACAGGTTCCATTCCTGAGCACGTGGAAAGGATGACAAATGTGGGGGGCGACTCAGAACATGCTATTTCTGAATCTGATGATTCTGAAGAAATAGTTGAACCAAGGAGAAGTAAACGGCCTAGGACATCCAAAGATTTTGGAAGTGAGTTTCTTACTTACAATGTTGAGGATGATCCTGTTACTTTCAAACAAGCTATGGAATCTCCAGAAGCTAAGTTTTGGAAAGAAGCCGTGAATGATGAAATCCAATCAATTCTCTTGAATGGAACTTGAGAATTGGTGGATTTTCCTCCTGGTTGTTCTGCAGTTGGTTGCAAATGGATTTTTAAGAAGAAACTTAATGCAGACGGGATAATCAATAAGTATAAGGCTATGTTAGTTGCTAAGGGTTACACACAAAGGGAAGGAATAGATTATTTTGATACCTATTCACCTGTTTCACGTATGACCACAATCCGAGTACTTTTATCATTGGCTTCCATTTATAATCTCTATATCCACCAGATGGATGTGAAGACTGCGTTTTTACACGGTGATCTTCAAGAAGAGATATATATGGAACAACCTCAGGGATTTTTGGGTCGTGGGAATGAGTCCAAAGTGTGTAAACTTGTTAAGTCATTATATGGCTTGAAACAAGCCCCTAAGTAATGGCATGAGAAGTTTGATTCTGTGATATCATCGTTTGGCTTTATTTCTAATGAATTTGATAAGTGTCTCTACTGCAAGATTGTCAATAATGGATTCATTTGTTATGCTTATATGTCGATGATATCCTACTTTTTGGTTCTGATATGAAAGTAGTAAATGAGACAAAGTCATTCTTGTGTAGCAAGTTTGAGATGAAGGATATGGGTGTCGTTGATGTGATTTTAGGGCTTAAAATCATAAGTTCTACTGATGGTATAACTCTCTCACAGTCTCACTATGTTGAGAAGATACTGGAGAGGTTTGAGTACACATCACGTAAACCTGTTAAGACACCATATGATTCATCCAAGCCCTTGTTTAAGAATGAGACTGGGATTCCAGTGTCTCAATTACGATACTCTCAGGTTATCGGAAGTTTGATGTATCTTATGAACTGTACACGTCCAGACATTGTGTTTGCCGTGAACAAGTTAAGTAGATACACCAGTTGTCCCGACAAGACCCATTGGGAAGATCTTGACAGAGTTCTGAGGTATATCAAGGGAACATGTTCCCTTGGGCTGCATTATGGTAAACATCCTTCCATAGTCGAAGGATATAGTGATGCAAGCTGGATTGCCGTGAATTCTATGAGTAATGGTGTCTCAGGATATGTATTCCTGTTGGGGGGAGGAGCTGTTTCCCGGAGGTCTAAGAAACAGACCATATTGTCTCGGTCCACTTTTGAAGCAGAGTTGTGTGCTTTAGATGAAACTAGATTGGAAGCTGAATGGCTACATGGACTTATGTCTAGTTTACCTATGGTAATGAAGCCGCTTCCTGCAATTTCAGTTCACTGTGACAGCACTACAACTATTGCTAAGATAAAGAGTTCCAAGTACAATCAAAAACAGCGTAGACACATCCAAGTCAGATTGAAATCTGTAAGGGAGTTAGTGTCTAATGGGGTCGTGGCTGTGGACTACGTCGGTATCAAAGATAATACAGTTGATCCTTTCACTAAAGGTCTTACCTTGGCTTTAGTGGAAAAATCCAGGTTGGGGATGGGACTGAAACCCCTATAAATTTGCAAGCAGTAGCAACCCAACCCAAAAGAGTGGAGATCCCACAAATTGGGTTCAATGTGGTAATAACAAGTTGTCGGGTAAATCGGATGACACTATGTATTCTTGTTTGATGCTTCTAGCATTTGTGTGTCTATCTCCTGGAAACCTGTTAGTATCATGACTGCAAGTTAGTAAGAGAGTAGTCTCTTAATGGTGTCAATTCTTATGACACGTTGTTAGCAGTACATCCTTGGAGACTCCAGCTAAGTGATTGATGTTGTGTAGACCGCAACACAAGAATTGGGTTGTTCTCTGTTATCAATCATGATATAAAATTTTGTATGCATGGCCTTAATGCATTGTTTTCCTTTACTACCATGTCTTTATTGTGTTGTTACCAACTTATACTTTTGTACCCAAGGTTCAGGTTCAAGACTTTTGTTCACCTAGTTCCTACGGGGGTCACAGTTGGATAACTCAGGTAGATTTAAACCGAAAGGTATCTGCTGAAAGCACAGTATGGAGGATTGAATGGTAGAACACACTACACATTGGACTTTGTGGGAGATTGTTAGATAAATGATTACGTTACTGTAGCTAATTACGTTACTATAGCAGTTCGTTATTGTAGCTACATTACTGTAGTAATCACTTATTTAGCATGGGTTAAGCCCAATGTAGTGCAGCAAGTACATGTGAGAATGTAGTGTTATTTCTAGTGCAAATGGCAAAGAAGTTTTATCCCATATTGCTCACTCCTAGAACTTTTGTGGTCCTCATATGTAGGATCACATGAGGCACTAGTGTCCAAAGGAGTCCTAGGAGGGAGGTATGCTCACATCCTTGGTGGGTGGGATTTCCACATCACAACGCACGCACGCGCGCACGCGCCATGCCACGCCTCGCCTCGCCGGGCCGGGCTCGGGCTCGGGCTTGTGGATTGCGGATTGTGGAGAATGTCTTCCGTCTTCTTTTTGCACTAGGATACAACTATGTAATTAATTACTCGTGTAATTAATTATTTCTTTCTTATTCGGATTGTTTAATCCTAATTAGAAAGTGTTTCTCTTTTGCAGATTATTCTGTATTGTGTACAAGAGCAACCGAGTATTTGTGTCTTACTGAGAATAGGATTAGGGACGTGTGTGGCTATATATACGCATCCGGTCATTAGGGTAAAACACACCGAAAACAGTCTTCTGCCGATGTGTGTTTTGTGAGCCCTAATCCAGAGTGCAAGAGCTGTCGTCCCGGAGTCGCTTCGTGGAGTCGTTCTCCTGTGTGAAGTGTGACTTCTCCTTCCCTTCACCGATGCAACTGTCCCTTCACCGATGCAACTGTCAGGCGGTGGTTCCTGCGGTTGCTGTGCTGCACTTGTAGCAGTGCAACACGACTATGTCGAGCGCGAGCGAGGCGTGCAAGTTCCAGGTTCGTGTCGGATCGCGACTGGGAGAACGGTGCCTATCCGCGAGGATTGCCGAGCGCTGATTTCTTTAAGTGACACGTTCGTTTCTCAACGAACGATCTGGTTTGCGAATCTAACTCTTGTTTTCTGTTCTCCTGCTTTATTTGTTCTTCGATTCTTATTTTGGATCTGCATGGACTGTTAATTACTTTGCACCTATCGTTGTTGTATGAACGACAATAACAAATATTATCAACAATATGTAGCAGTAGAAGAATACATACAACGTCTCATGTCAAGCTTTAGAGATAGAAAGAAGTGCTACATTGCATATAATTAAAGCCACTCATTGATATTTAAAAGGTTTAATTTCCAATAAAGGTAAACCAGGAAAGTTTGGACCCTGCGGGTGTGCCAAATGTTGACAGATGCATAAAATATATAGGATCTACGGCTTGCTGAGTTACTATTTTCTAGCAAGTATGCTCAACCAACCTCATGCTGACATGATCGTGCATGCCTCCTCCTGCCGCCGCCTCCCGGTGGTTGACTCGTTTCCCACTTCTTCTTGTTTCTTTACCCGTATATTCCCCACTCCTGCCAGGTTATGACTGTTTGGCTTTCAGTTTATAAGTACAAGAAAACTTTTGCATACTCCACGTGTATAATTATTTTGGCTTTAGTATTCTTTGATTTGCTTACATAGCTGTTCCGAACACAAGCACAATGAAATTTCTTTGTGAAGAATCTACGTGACTTTTTCCCTATCATTTTTTTTTTAGTCTTAGGGAGACCCCGCTCCCCCTCCTCCTCAAACAGGTGCCAGAGCCCGGATGACCCAAAGAGTTGGTAATTACAGTGCACTCAGGGGGATTCGAACCCGGGTCCCCCAGGGAGGACAAGCCGGACCGAACCACCTGAGCCACACTGGATCATTGAGATCACAAAACTAAGACAATAATGTGTCTCACTTTACTCCTGTTAAATGGCTTATTAAACAATATATCCAACATCAAGTCTCGCCAAATTAATTCCTCAAACGATTGGTGACATTTTCAAATGGCGTTCCGGAATCATTTCATTCTTAGAATCACTAGCATGAGAGCTTCGATATTAATCAATTTTTTAGAAAACTTTTCGGGTTCGATATTTATGGGTTCTTAACATAAAGATGTTGTGGAACTTATTAAGAACCCAAAAATTATGCACAATAATATTATGGCTCTTAAATCTATGTATATAGTGTTTCAGATGATTATTTTTGCCATACAAAAAGAGTTGGTGGCGTTGCTTGTTGTCCACCACTATTATATTTCATTGTAACTGTTTTGACCAACTTCGTTCAAGAAAGAAATACTAATCTCCACCACATCTATACTCACAGCCATCTATCCTTCCACACCAGTTTTTGCATCTTCACCACTTTCAGGGTTTCGCGTATTTTTGTATAGCACCAGTTCTTGTAGTCATCTCCTTATATAGGTCTATTCTCCTTCAGTTGGCATAGTTCATATTCATCGACCCAATAACATTGATCGTCATCATTGGTGTGTGGATTGTATGTAATTTCTTCTTGATTATATGCTTTTTTTTTGTTCTGAGTCAAATATTTCTTATTTAATCCTAAGAGGAAGTAGCCATATTTATACCTAATTCTTATATCTCATGTGAGTTGGGCTATAAGAGCAAGAAATAGAGGAGTGTAAATCAAATAGATAGAATCATGGCCCTCCATAATGATTGCACATCCAGAAGAGAGTAGGAAATAAGAAAACAAATTAGGGTACAGTTTAAAGTATTCTTTAGGGTAGTAGGTTTTGTTGTTGAAACTTTTGTTCAAGCTCCTAGAAGGCAATGGAGCACTAGAGGGAAAGCAAATAAGGCCTTCTCAAGCTCTCCAGCTCCAAGTCCAGTGCCAAATATGCTATATGAGTTGGAGAATAGTAAGAAAATAGAGGATTAAGAGGAGGGATTGAGGACTAGCTAAGATCCTTAAATGCATGAGGAACCAAAGTAGGGCTTGAGATGATAATGTGTCCAAGAAGGTATCAAAGGTCCAACCATTAGATTTTCAACAATGATTATTTGTTGAGGTTTTAATATGTTAGAGTGAAGTGTGAGTGTGGAAGAAGCTCGATGTGATTTCATTCCACATTTTTAGTGTGTGATTTACCATATGATCTTAACACTCAACTAAGATAGACTTAATCATTCCAGTTAATGGACCAAGTTGTTTGGTTTTATATTACTCAATTTTATCATAGCTTGTGCTTGGTAATTAACTAGGTCAGTGCACTTGGGCCTTATATTTAGTTTTCTACGAAAATGGTATTGGATTTATATCCACTCTAGTATGTATAAATCTAGTAGAGGCATGTGATGTAATATCATAATTATTGTGGTTCATAGACATGTATGAGGAAAGCGATACATAGGGTTAGAACAAAGATGAATCACATTAAGTTGTAAGTAGTATATTGGAACTATAGTGTACATGAGTCACTCTATTCTTGCACCAAAGTTAGGATATACCAAGGCCAAGTACATCTCTAACTTAATGATGATGTCAAGAAATTGAGGATCATTAAAAAATCATAGTGAACCCCATGTAGGGGGAGCACCTTGTGATTTAATTCCAACTCACCCATGGTTGCATGGTATCAAGATAAACATGGGTTCAAGTAACACAATATTAAAGAAGTTCCTTTGTGAGGAAATTTGTTGGGTTTTCATGTCTCTTATGTCTAGTAGGAACATTTGCTTCAAACTTAGTAAATTCAAAGTAGTTTGGCCTTGGGTGTACTTAAATATGTAAAGGGATGTAGGGGCTACCAGAAACTATGTGCATGTCAGTTGGGCATTGACTATCATAAAGATCAAGTTTGTTGTGACACATATTGAATCAAGAAATGTTTTGATGGTGATATTGATATTAAAGTGTTGATCATTTTATGAAACTACAACATAAGGAGGTTCACTTCTACAAGCTACCTTGCAAATTAGTTGGCTAGCAGACATTAGGAAATGTGTGGCTACATATAGTTTGAATAGTTATTAGGAAACTTGTCACTATGGAGAGACAAAATTAGGAGCAAAAGTGTTAGGTAGGCAAACATTGGCTCATGCATGTTAATGTTTTCATGGTCAAGGTTTTGTAAAGGATATGACACATTGGAACCTAGGGTTACATAGTGAACTCCTTAGACATTCACGCACAAGAATGAGATTATCTCCACATGAATAAGTTAGATGTAAATTTATATGTTCTAAATTTTTAGTAGTTTTATCCTTTTGATACAAAATGGACATGGAGAATATATCGTCTAGTTTCTCTGAATTCCAAAAGACTATTACACAAAATTCCATTTGTTACTCTTAGTTTTATAACATACATTGGATTGTAATATATCATAAAAATGCAACCAATAGAATGTGATTTTTTAAACAATTTATAAAATTCAAATGTTATAAATCCTATTTGAAGCACTTACAATTACGCAATTAGAAAATCCTCATAAACAGTATAATTAAATCTAGTTGGCCTATTTTATGATGTCTTTTGAATCTAGTTGGCCTATTTTATGATGTCTTACCTATGTAGTTGATATGTACCTTTTCAAGATGTTGAACAATTTTTTATAAACATATATTTTATGTTAAGTCAAGAATAACCTTATTCAATGAGAATATTTACAATGATGAAGGTCTTGAACGAAATATGATGGCATTTACTAATATAATAAAAACTTTGAGATACAATTTATGTATTGATAAATATGTTATAAGTATGTATTTAATTAAAAATGGTATAATATTTAATTAAAATGGTATAAGTGTGTGATTAAAATCATGTAATGTGAGACAGGTAGGAAATAATAACAACTGTGTAAGGTGATACAAAAATCTAGAAGACATTCCTAAGGAATCCAAGAGAATACTAACCTAGACATATCACTATATGGAATCAAAAAATAAGAGATGAGCAACATCATGATGGTAGTCATGAAAAACCAACAACAAATCTATTGAAAACAGCCATGAAGTAGATTTTCATAAGACTTATCTTAAATGAATTTTACTAATATATTGCATCAATTATTATTAGAGAAGTATGTTACTAAAATAATAGTCTTTTATAGTCAAATGATAGAGTCATTACTAATATGTTTTACATTAAAAATATCTCAAGCATTCTTTACAAAATATTATGCTTATCCGATTTTCTATATTGAAGGATACTATACAAAAGGTAAAACACATTAAAACTTGTATCTAGATAGTTTAGGGGATAAACTTGTAATTTTCAAAAAGAAAAATAGGGTACACTTTGAAAGTATGTATCCATATAAGTGAAACTAACATGTAGGGGTATAGAATCCTATATTTTAGTCATTATTGAAAACTAGCTAGCATTTGTAGTTTGGGACTATTAACAGTTATCTATATAGATAAGATCTAGATTCACTATAAGGAAATACTCTTCAATTGGTTTTTGTAGTTTGTTATTGTTTTGTAGCCACCTTTTTTGCATAACAACGGGTGACTTTGTGTATGACTATGTAAAGGATCAAAAGAGAAGAAACATGGACGGTAGTAAAATAAAGCATTTATATAATGAAGTATAATTGTAACAATCGTATACTACATATCTACACCATTGCATAAGCAGATAAATATGGGATATTTTCCATGAAAATTGTAATTGAGGACTACTATTATCATAGTATGACCCAAACTGAGTGCAGCCTTTTTGTAACTTTAGGTGGCTCTCGCTTTGAAATAATTTAGAATTTAGTATTGTTGTGTGCTTTCCACATCAACTTTTTACATAATTTCGCACACAAATTCAGTTCATTTTATTCTCATTTAGCCTCTATTCATATTATTCTTGTCACCTTTTTGTTATTTTGCTTACCGCCTGATGTGTATTGCAGATATACTTTAAAAGGATCAAATTGGAGATAGCCTAACTCAAATCCAACGTCATTGGGGCTTCTCCACACATTGCAGACCATTCAGAGTTTCATTTCTGCCGAAACAGCATCGCACACGATGTGTCTGAATTAAGACACGGCATGTATGATTCCAGAAAGCCATGCGTCCATCCGAAGTGACAAAGACACGGGACGTGTGCAATTACAGAAGATGTTGAGCAAAGCAAAGACATGTCGTGCTCCACAAGGACACAGCGTATACCTGGAGACGTAGAGATGACTGTATGTTGCTGGAAACGTATATGGCATGTCTTAATTCAGACACGACGTGTGTTGTACACTTGGAGCAACTAACGAAGGCCAGGACACGACGTGTCCAAGGGAAGACACGTTGTGTCGCTATCAGTTGTAGCAAGAACTGAAAAATGACATCCCTCATTTTTAAAGACAAAAATAACTTATGGAGTGATGATCACTGGTCATAACTTGAAAGTCTTTCGTCCAAGAGCAAGGCTAGAGAAAAGGAGGGTGATTTTGGGTGAAAGAAGGTAGTTTCTTGCCAAAGAACCCACATTCTTCTTCTCTTTTTCTCCATTTTCTTCTCTGGAGGTGCAGTAGAGCTTCTTCACTCCACAAAGCTTCTCGGGAGGGAAGTTTGTCCAGATTGAAGTAGCTCCCAAGATGGAATTCTACTCTTCTTGGGTTACATCTTTGGTTCTCTTAGCTTTTCCTTCTCTAAAATATGTTAAACTCTGAAATTTCTACATCTTTTCTGTTGTACATCATCATGGATGAGTAGACTCTTTTTCTTAGACATGGGAGAGTAGCTCCCATGTCACAGCATGTAAGGAACATGATAATTTTGTACTAAATGCTAGGTTTCTTGTTTTTCCATCTTGTGAGTACCATTTTCTTGCTTCTTGCGTGTATGGTTGGCCACTTTATGTGCATGTTTTATGCTTTCTTCTTTGATTTGAGAAGATAGGTAGGAGAGTAAGGAGGTACTCTCTTGGCAACACCTTCTTTATCGTGAGAGTAGAAATTATGGAGTTGAGGAGTAGGTTTGTGATCTAAAATGAAATTCATATATGAGAATGTTGTATTGAGTTAGGATCGTTGTACTTGCACCGAGAGGTGAAGTGTAATATACAACTCTCCTTTAAAACAAGTGCTTAGTATGTTTAAATTTTGTGCTCCTAATTTATGCTTTGATATGTTGGTGAAATCCTAAGTCCAAGATCCTTCCATATTTGAAATTAAACCTCTTTTAGTAATCCATTTACTATATTTCTTAATTTTGAAATTTTAGCTTAATCAACCAAATCACATCTCTAAAATGGTCTAGATTATTGAACCTTAGTACTATTGAATTTAATTGGTTACCAAGCTCCTTGTGTTCGATCTCAACTATAACTACTCCCATATACTTGTGGGAATTGGTTAGTTTAGTAAAAGGTCTTTCTTAAGATTGAAACTCATTAGTGTATCAACCAACAAGTTTTTGGCGTCGTTGTTGGGGAGATACGGTTAATCTAATTAGAGTAAAAGGTACTAAGTAGTATTTGAGACTAGATCACCATTTCCATTTTTGAATTTCCATATACCTTTTAGTTGTGTTCTCAATATCTGTTGCTACTTTTCAAGTTGTATGTGTCGCTCGCAAAGGGGTCTTCAACCATCTGCATATCTAGATCCCAAAATCGTGCGCACTCTTTCAAGCTTAAGAAGAGAAAGAAGAGTAGAGATACCACTGCTAGATGGTGTTCCATCATCACCATCACCATCTTCTCCATCCTTTGAAGAAACCGCACAAGAAGCTCCAATCATGGAGGACGGCCGTCCTTTGAAAGACTTTGACATGACGGTTGCAAGAAACATTTGTGGAGCCATTGATCTACCTACAATGGAAGCGAACAACTTCTCTATTGTTCCTTCAATGATGCAAATGATCCAGCAAAACCACTTCGGGGGTACCGTTAATAAACATCCAAATCTTCATGTAGCTGAATTCTTGGAGTACATGAACACTTTCAAAATCAATGGTGTATCCGCTGATGGAGTAAGGCTATTGTTGTTCCCTTTCACCTTGAGAGATAGAGCTAAGGTGTATCTTTTATCTCTTTCTAAGAATTCCATCAAAAGTTGGGATCAACTTTTAAATGCTTTCCTTGCAAAGTATTTTCCGCCAAGCAAAATAGCCAAATAAGGAATCAGCTCACAAACTTTTCTCAATCTTATGGAGAAACTTTGTATGACACATGGGAGCAGTTTAAGGACCTACAAAGCCTTTTCCCTCATCATGGATTGGCCAATTGATTGCTACTCTAAACATTTTACAATGGATTGTTCTACAATACTCGTATGACACTGGATGTCGCAGCTAATGGAGTTTTGATGAATAAGTCTTGCAGGGAGTCTTATGATATCATTGAAGACATAGCACTCAACCATTGTCAATGGGGGTCGGATAGGAAATCACAATCATATTCTACACCAGTTTATTCAATCGAGAAGCAAGGATGGAAGCATGCTATTGATGTCGTCGACCTAATTGCTGCTAAACTCGATGTTCTTACACAAAAGTTTGAAAAGGTGACTACATTGCAAATCCAATCAGCTGAAGTGATATGTAAAGCTTATGGGAATTTTGGACATACGTCTTCTATGTGCTTTGCTCATAATGCGAATAAAGGGAGCCTAAAACAAGTCAATGTCATTGGGATGCATGGGAACAAACAGTAGTTCAATCCCTACTCCAACACATATAATTTGGGCTGCAGAGATGATCCTAACTTCTCTTACCAGAACACAACCAATGCTCAGAACTTCCAACAAGGATAGCAACAACCACAACAGCAACAACACTTCAACTGGAAAAATAATGGGAATCTGTCAGGCTTCAACAATAATAGGGGTTACCAACAGCAACAACAACCCCACAGTTCTTCCTTGGAGGTCATGATGGAGAAATTTATCTCCATGCAGATGCAGCAAAATGAATAGTTCAGGGGCAATGACAAGATCTTGAAGGATGCAATTGCCCAACTCTCCCAAAAGTGGATGGCATTTCCACTCATACAAGGATGTTGGAGAACCAAATTTCCCTGCAGGCTTTGATGCAGCAAAAGAACACTCAATCTGGTTCTCTTCCAAGCCAACCAAAGGTGAATCCAAGACAGTAGGCAAATACTATCACCTTGAGTAGTGGAGCTGAAATCCAAAGACCTTCTCCACCCAAGAAGAAGAGTGTTGAGATCATTGATGAAGAGAAGTTTGACACCCCTATGGGTGATAAAGGAAAAGGTACAGCTGAGGTAACTATTAAAGCAAATGCACCATTTCCGCAAAGACTTGCAAATAAGAAGGAGGATTCAAAGTTTAGGAAATTTATGGACATTCTAAACAAACTCCATGTCAACCTTCCACTACCTAAAGTTATAGCAGAGATGTCATCATATGCTAAGTTTCTAAAAGACATCCTCACAAAGAGGAGGAAGATGGACCAAGTGGAAATTGTGATGCTTTCTAAAAAAATCAATTCTATCATTCAAAATAGACTTCCCGAGAAGCTAGATGATTTGGGAGCCTTTACTCTACCATGCAAGATTAGCAACACCACATTTGACAAAGGTCTTGTAGGCCTTGGATCCAGCAATAGTCTTATTCCGTCTATTTTGTGGTAGGAGCTAAATCTTAGATATTTGAAACCTACAAAGATGGCCATTGAACTAGTCGACCATTCTATCAAATATCCAAAAGGTATTGTAGAAGATGTGTTAGTGCAAATTGGTAAATTTTATATTCCTTGTGATTTTGTAGTATTAGACATGGTAGAAGTTCTTTCCAATCCTGTTCTTTTTAGGAGACCTTTCTTGAGAACTGTTGGATGCCTTGTTGATGTCCGACAAGGCAAACTTACACTCTGGGTTGGCAAAGAAGCCACGGAGTTTTTTGTATATGATGCCATGAAAGCACCTTCACGTGTAGAAGAAATTTGTTTTATGGACTCTATTGATTCTATTGTTGAAGAAGATCTTGAAATTGTTTATTCAGTATTAAACTATTTTGATGATGATGAAGTTACAAACAATGAACTTGGAAATTCTGGAGTACTTTCTATTGCCAAATCAAATGTCATTGAAGAAGACACTCCACTTGTTGATGATAAAGCCAAAGAAAATGCAGTCAGGAGAAAGGTAGAACTCAAAGCCCTTCCACCAGGGCTGATATATGCATTCCTTGACTCTGACTCTACTTCTCATGTCATAATCAATGATGAGTTAACTAATGAATAAGAAAATAAATTGCTTGCTAAATTGTGTTTGTACAAAGATGTCATTGGTTACTCTATTGATGATTTAAAAGGCATTTATCCCTCCATTTGCATGCATAGAATAAACATGGACGATGATGCAAAACCCACCATTGAACCACCTAGACATTTAAATCAAAACATGCTTGAGGTGGTTAAAAATGAAATCTTTAAGTTGGTTGATGCTGGTATCATTTATCCTATAAGTGACAGGCCTTGGGTTAGTGACATTCATGTGGTACCTAAGAAGGGGAGTGCAATTGTCATCAAGGTAGATAATGATGAGTTGATACAAACATGTATAGTCATGAGTTGGTGTATGTGTATTTATTACCGGCGTTTAAACAAGGCGACTCGCAAAGATCATTTTCTATTGCCTTTTATTGAATTGATGCTTGAATGTCTTGCAAAACATTCATATTTTTGCTACTTGGATGAATATTCTAGGTTTTTTCAGATTTCTATCTACCCTCCCAACCAAGAGAAAACCACTTTTACATGCACCTATGGAACCTATGCTTACTGTCACATGCCCTTTGGTCTTTGCAATGCTCGTGCGACATTTCAGCAATGCATGATGGCTATTTTCTTCAATTTTATTGAAAACATAATGGAATTTTTCATGGATGATTTTAGCATTTATGGAGATTCATTTGATCAATGTTTATGAAACTTGTCATTAGTCTTAGCCCACTGCAAAGAGATTAACCTAGTACTAAACTGGGAGAAGT
Source organism: Alisma plantago-aquatica (assembly GCA_963693085.1). Classification (NCBI taxonomy): domain Eukaryota; kingdom Viridiplantae; phylum Streptophyta; class Magnoliopsida; order Alismatales; family Alismataceae; genus Alisma; species Alisma plantago-aquatica. Next base: position 355,588,474 of record OY856410.1, on the reverse strand, counting down.
GTCATTTTATGGTACAATCCGGTGGAGTATTAGGCCATGTTGTATCTAACAAGGGTATTGAGGTTGACAGGGCTAAGGTGGAGGCTATTGAGAAGATGTCTACTCCTTCTTCAGTCAAAGACATTTGTAGTTTTCTTGGATATGTAGGGTTCTATAGAAGATTCATTAAAGACTTCTCTAAGATTGCAAAACCATTATGTCATTTACTTACAAAGGATGTTGAATTCATATTCAATGACGACTGTCGTACAACTTTCACCAAGCTCAAGGAAGCTCTTATTTCAGCTCCAATCATTCAACCACCGGACTAGAATGCTCCTTTAAAATTGATGTGTGATGCAAGTGACTGTGCAGTAGGGGCAGTTCTGGGACAGTGGAAAGATAAGAAGTTTCATGCCATATAATATGCAACCAAGACCCTAGATGAAGCACAAATCAATTACACAACCACCGAGAAGGAGATGCTTGCTATAGTGTACGCCTTCGAAAAATTCATACAGTACTTGGTAGTATCTATGGTAATCGTATATACAGATCATGTTGCCATAAAGTATTTTCTAAATAAGAAGGATGCCAAACCTCATCTCATCCGTTGGATATTACTTTTACAAGAGTTTGATCTTGAAATTCAGGATAACAAGGGGACAGAGAACAATGCTGCTGATCATATTTCTAGGTTGACTATGGATGTTGAAGAGGTATTACCTATTGAGGACCACTTGCCTATTGTGAGGATTTATGTATTATCATCCATACAAGCACCATGGTTGGCAAACATAGAAAATTTTCTTACTATAGGACAACTGCCCCCGAACTTGACATATCAACAGAAGAAGAAGTTCTTCCATGATGTAAAGTTCTACTATTGGGACAATCCCTTGTTGTTAAAACGTGGGAGTGATGGACTCATTCGGAGGTGAGTTTTTGAAGAAGAGATTTCCACTATCATTTCTGAATGTCATGCCTCTCCTTACAGAGGTCACTTCGGAAGAGAGAAGACTGCAGCAAAGATTTTGTAGGCCGGTTTCTATTGGCCAATATTATTTAAAGATGTCAATCTATTTGTCAAAGCTTGTGATAAATGCCAAAGGACTGGAGGAATGTCTAGACGTGATGACATGCCTCTTAACTCTATCTTGGAAATTGAGATATTTGATGTGTGGGGAGTTGATTACATGGGACCATTCCCATCTTCTTGTGGCTATCAATATATCCTAGTTGCTTGTGAGTACGTTTCTAAGTGGGTTGAGGCCATCCCAACCCAAGAACTGGATGCAAAATCTGTAGTCAAGATATTTTAGAAAATCATTTTCCCTTGGTTTGGAGTTCCCAGAGCTGTAATTTTTTATGGAGGCAAGCATTTTTTGAGAAGCAATTCAATAACCTTCTATCTAAGTATGGAGTCACTCATAAAGTCTCTACGTCCTACCATCCTCAAACTTCCGGGCAAGTAGAAGTCTCCAACCGACAGTTGAAGAGCATTCTAGAAAAGACAGTGTCTAGATCAAGGAAAGATTGGGCATTGAAGATAGACAATGCATTATGGGCATATCGGATAGCTTATAAAACCATAATAGGCACAACTCTATTTAAGCTGATATATGGTAAATCTTGTCATCTTCCGTTGGATCTTGAACACCGTGCTCTTTGGGTTATCAAGTTCTTAAACTTCAACATGAAGAAGGCTGGTGAAAAGCGTCTATTGCAGTTGCAAGAACTGGAAGAACTCTGACTAGATGCATATGAAAATGCAAAACTCTACAAAGAAAGAACAAAGGTTTGGCATGACAAAATAATCCATAGGAAAGACTTCAAAGAAGGGAGACAAAGTGTTGTTGTTCAACTCCAGACTAAAGTTATTCCCTGGAAAACTAAAGTCCAAGTGGTCAGGTCTTTTTCTTGTGTTAAAGATTTTTTCATATGGAGTTGTTAAGCTACAAGGCAAGGATGGAGCTTTTAAATTTAATGGGCAATGTTGCAATCTATATACCTCTAGAGATGAAGTTGACAAAGGGGCCTCTTGCTCCCTCCAAGATGCATAATGGATAGATTGAAGAGTCTCACTCTGAACTCAAAATGGAGGACCTCGTAGGAGTTGAACCCACATTAGGATAGATTTCTTTTTTTATTATTTGAGTCAAGAACACTCTTTAGTCTCATAAATAAGCTTTTCATGGATGAATGTAATAACTTAGACAATTATATTGCCATATCTATCATTATTTTTGTGCTGATGAAATGATGTTTTCTGTAGAAACAACATAAGACACAACTTGTCTTTATTTGACATGTTGTATCACTGATCAAAGAAACACAACAGTAGAGGAACATCTCTTGGTACACAATGTTCATCACTCAACACATCATGTTATGCCTACAGATTATCTTTCTAGAATCCCACACGGCGTGCAAAAAATTAGCACACGTCGTGTGCAAATCACTCTAACTTAGCAGTAAACTTTTGGGAAAGTCACACAGTGTGTCTTTATTTGACACGACGTGTCTCAATCAGCTCGCGAAATCTGCAGAGACTTCTGGAATCTCAGACAATGTTTCGGAATTCAAACACGTCATGTCTTGCAAGTGAAAATTTTTGAACAGAAGATCAGAGGGGAGCTTATTCAACGAAGAACATGACGTGTGAAACCTTGAACACGTCGTGTCATAAAATGAAAAGTCGGATCTAAGTAAAGCACATGAGACGTATTTTTCACCCATACCTCCATTCGTGTCATGCGCCACCCCAACCCTAGCCATCGTGTGCAATCTTTGTGTGCCCTCGCCGTCATCATGTGCTCAGTCGTGCTCTCTAACCAAGTCACGTCATTGTGTGCCCTCGATGTCGCTGAACTTACTGCTCGTTGCCCATCAGCAAGCAACCCATCATCGTGTGCCCAGTCATGACCCTCCTATCATCCCTCGTAGCCAATTGCACCCCTTTATCCTCACCGCCACCAATATCCAGCATGATGCCCACCTCGCACAGCCACCCCACCAAGCAAGGTCCATCTTCAAGTAGCAGCAAGCCACCAAGCCGTCTTCGTGCTCAAATCAGCAACCACTTGGTGCTCTTTCTGTGACCCAAACTCCTCCACAAGCAAGATCTGTGATCAAGCTCCAGTCACTGCCTCCTCGTCATCGTCATGAAGCTACCACCTCACTAAGCCCCTTTCTCCAAGCACCATCGTCACAAGTCTCGGTCTGCATTTCTGCTCTAGGCACACGCCGTGTCTGCCTACAGACATGTTATGTCCTTCCTTATTCGGAGCCAACCTTCTTCAATAAGACACATTGTGTCCCCTACATAGAATGATGTGTCTCAGCCCGTCAGCAGCCAAATGGCATACGTGAAACATACGTCAAACAACAAATGTGGAGCAAGCTCCTCTTCAGCTCCAGCCCCGGCCTATGTCTCCTCTACCATTTTTAGGGTCACAGAAGAGGAGGATACCACTTACCAATTCTTAATCTCTAGGAGGGTTTTGCCATCTCATTTTTCTTGTGAGCAGACCCTCACCAATCTTGGTTTCAAGAATGAAATGATGGGCCACTTTAAGTTCCTGGGGTTGCACCATGTTTGTACTACGGTAACTAAGACATACCCTAGACTTATTTGTGAATTTCTGACTACTCTCACGATTGAGGAAGATTTCCAAAGGTGACTTGAACCATATCCTAAAATTACTTTTCGCCTGTTGAACAAACCCTTTATGTTTGCCCTATGACATTTCTCTGATTTGGTTGAATGCAACTATGGTGGTTTGATAGACTATCCTGCAACTTTTAATAGTGATTCTTTCTGGGTTGAAATCTCTAGTGATACTTGTCATAATGCCAAGAAAGCACGATCTTCAGCAATACATAATTTGATCTTTTGCTATACTCACCGCCTTCTCAGCATGAGGTTTTTTGCAAAGAAAGAAACGTAGGGGGTATGTGGAAAGACTAATTTGTTATTCCTGTGGTGCATGGTTCATGATGAGCAGATAAGTGCAGGTTATTATCTCCTTAGCAGATTCTTGGCAATAAAGAAGATGAAAAAGAGAGAATCTGGGGACATCATGTGTGGTGGTATCATTACTCTTCTTGCCACAAAGCTGGGGGTAGATCTGACTGACTTAGAGCCCACACCAGGAAAGATTTTGGTGGATATCCCATACCTCATATTTTCCAATCTACTATCCAGAGTTGGTGACAACATTTTAAAGTTTAGGCAGTTCCTTACCAAGAAGCAATATATTGAGATCCCTGACCCCGACCACAATGATTTGAGTGACAATGCCAACTAGAAGGTCGAACTAGAGCCTGAGGATGAAGAAGAGGAGGAGACCATAGGAGCAGGCACTTCTAGTGCACCACCTACAGCTACAACACCACCACCACCCTCTACTGGCACTCAGACAGACTACACTTGGGTGATGCCTGACGTTCGGCATCTTTATGGCTATGTTCAGTAGTGCTTCGATCACATAGATAGATACTTGGATCAATTGGGTACGTAGTATATTGTGATGTACGACATGGTCCACTGCATGGACTCGTGGCACATCTCATAGGGTCACTACTCCATTCTGCCGCCATATCAACCACCGCTGCCTCAGCAGCCCGACTTCATCCCACAGCCTGAGTCCACCCCGCAGCCCATGGACATTCCATACATCGTCTGCCAATTCTTTCCACTGGATCATGAGGACGCGGCCCCTCTCTTTGATTTTATCCATGATAGGTATCCGGTTGTTACCTCCACGAGTTTGATTGATGTAATGAGGACACTACAAATTTCAAGCTTAGGGGGTGCAACCAGCCCGTAATGTAGTTTTTTTTACATTTGCTTTTTTTAGTATTAGTCATGTCAGTCTTTTATTTCATTTCATTTTATGTTCTATTTTTCTTTCATGGCAAGTTTAATATGAAATGAGGCTATTGTGATAGATTGAACTCTTGTATCTTGCATGCTTGAACCATCTCATCCCTTGTACTTCTTTTGGCCATATGAAAGAATTAGTAAAGAGCATGCATGAATCAAATGGAAAATGAAATTCCCCATGTACATGATCTTGTTTTATAATTGTAGCCTAAACTCTCAATTTTCACATCTTTGATTGCTAAATACATGTAACGGTCTCAAATTTTAGCGAATAAATCAACTCTACAACACTATTTAGAATATGGGATACTCTTGCCAAACCCTCAGTGCATATACAGTCAATTTTTTAGTAAAAATTTGCAAAATAATGAATGGAATCTTGTTAACTTAACTTTCTAGTTGACTCTCTTATGTTGTGCAAAAATTTCTTTTATACTTTTCTCCCTTTACCCAATAAAAGATGGTTTACAGCCCACATATCATGCTAGCCTAGTGTGAGTCCAATCCAGAAACGATGGTTAGGTGGTATGAAATCAAAAGAGGATAGAAATAATACTTCAACTGGCACTCTACGTGCGCACAAGCCTAAATTAGCAGATGAGTGCCGGAATCTCAAAAATCCATTATCATATCTTTTTGAGAAGAGAGCACAACTGAGATTGTTAAAGTTAGTCAAGATTTCATCATTTATATCCATAATAGTTGAAAATTTTGTGTTGTACATCCACTAGTTGTTTGGTTTGATTATCCAAATCTTGTTTAGTGTTATTTAGTTGATTGTTTCATTTAATTTTTGACCACCATTGCTGAACTAAAACTTCTCTATCTTAGATGTTTGAATTGAGATGAAGGCTATGAATATAAAACTAATGTACATGGTTGGTTGAGTTTATTGCATATTTTTATTTTATTTAATCCATGCATGAGCTTGAATATTCCTTCATTTGTGTGGTCGTGCTCTTTTTGCTTGAGGATAAGAAATGGTACAAGCTTAGGGGGATTTGTTGTGTGCTTTCTACATCAACTTTTCACATGATTTCACACACAAATTCAATTCATTTTTTTCTCATTTATCCTCTATTCATATTATTCTTACCACCTTTTTGTTATTTTGTTTACCGCCTGATGTGTATTGCAGATATACTTTAAAAGGATCAAATTGGAGATAGCCTAACTCAAGTCCAACATCATTGGGGCTTCTCCACACATTTTAGACTATTCATAGTTTCATTTCTGCTAAAACAGTATTGCACACAACGTGTCTAAATTAAGACGCAACATGTGTGATTCCAGAAAGCCATGTGTCCAGCCGAAGTGAAAAAGACACAGTGTGTTCCTTTTTGGAACACGACGTGCGCGATTCCAGAAGGTGGCGAGCAAAGCAAAGACACGTCGTGCTCCACACGGACACGGCGTGTACCTGGAGACACAGAGTTGATTGTATGTTTCTAAAAACGTACACGACGTGTCTTAATTCAGACACACCGTGTGTTGTACACTTGGAGCAACTGTCGAAGGCCAGGACACGACGTGTCCAATGTTAGTTTCAGCAAGAACTAAAAAATGATGTCCCTCATTTTTAAAGACAAAAACAACTTATGGAGTGGTTATCACTGGTCATAACTCAAAAGTCTTTCGTCCAAGAGTAATGCTAGAGAAAAGGAGGGTGGTTTTGGGTGGAAGAAGGTGGTTTCTTACTAAAGAACCCCCATTCTTCTTCTCTTTTTCTTTATTTTCTTCTCTAGAGGTGCAGCAGAGCTTCTTCACTCCACAAAGCTTCTCGAGAGGGAAGTTTGTCTGGATTGAAACAGTTGTATGAGTGGAATTTCGTCCCTAAGTTGGAATTCTACTCTTATTGGGTTACATCTTTGGTTCTCTTAGCTTTTCCTTCTCTAAACCATATTAAACTCTGAAATTTCTACATCTTTTCTGTTGTACATCATCATGGATGAGTAGACTCTTTTTCTTAGACATGATAGAGTAGCTCACATGTCATAACATGTAAGGAACATGATAATCTCGTACTAAATGCTAGGTTGCTTGTTTTTCCACCTTGTGAGTACCGGTTTCTTGCTTCTTGCATGTATGGCTTGCCACTTTATGTGTATGTTTTATGCTTTCTTACTTGATCTGAGAAGATAGGTAGGAGAGTAAGGAGGTACTCTCTTGGCAACTCCTTCTTTATCACGAGAGTGGAAATTATGGAGTTGAGGAGTAGGTTTGTGATCCAAAATGAAATTCATTCATGAGAATGTTGCATTGAGTTAGGATCATTGTACTTGCACCGAGAGGTGAAGTGCAACATACAACTCTCCTTTAAAACAAGTGTTTAGTATGTTTAAATTTTGTACTCCTATTTTATACTTTGATATGTTGGTGAAATCCTAAGTCCAAGATCCTTCCATATCTAAAATTAAAACTCTTTTAGTAATCCATTTATTATTTTGCTTAATTTTGAAATTTTACCTTAATCCACCAAATCACATCTTTAAAACGGTCTAGATTGTTGAACCTTAGCACCATTGCGTTTAATTGGTTATTAAGTTCATTGTGTTCGATCTCAACTATAACTATTCTCGTATACTTGTGGAAATTGGTTAGTTGAGTAAAAGGTCATTCTTAAGATTGACACTCGTTAGTGAAGTAACCAACAAGTACACTAAAGGTTTAGCTTAATACCTATTTCAAGTGTCTCGACACCTATGGTATAAATAGATTAAAAAAATAGATGCATCTGAGACAATAAGCAGATCTTTCTTGTTGATATAATATGACTCCCAAGTCGTAAAGGGACAAGGCCTTACAAATAAAAGAAAATTTTGATAATATAGAAGAATAAAATCTTTTTATGTGAGTTACTCATAAATTCAAAAAAAATTAACGTCACAAATTACAAATTCCTTATTCAAAACTCAAAATATATAACTAAAAATATACACAAAATGTAAAAATATAAGATTTGTCTCGCACGTGCACATTGTGTATGTTCATATGGGGTACTCTCCATGTTCTAAATCCAATCTTAACCAAAATATGCCATACGCAAAGGCAGCACATGCAGCCCAAGGCACACATCATGGTCATTCAATGATGATATGTGTACACTCAGTTGTTAGGTTACGAACTACCATACTTATCTATTTTGCACATAAAGACTAGTTTTAAGAATGAGAAAAACAACGTTTTTTATTTATGCAGACATCTTTGAGAAAACATAAATAATAGTTGTTAATAAGTAGCATAATGGCATTTAGAACGTGAACTATAAAAAAGATAGAATATACATTAAATTAATGTTCATAGGTGATGATCATGTAGAGGCCTAAAGTGGATCAACTTGGGAGGGTTCCCTTGGGATCACAAAAAAAGACTCAATAGAGTTTTACTTTTTGGTTAAGCTATCACGGTACTATAAGCCATGGGGAGCCTTACTAGAAACATGTTCCATAGATCTTAGTTTGTTTCTCCCACTTGTGTGATCAAGTGATCCTGGATTTATAACACCCTTTATAATTATGCCAATTTCCACATGCATACCATGACGCATCTTCCTTTTTTGATGTAAACTTTCATGAGATAAAACTCCTAGTGGTATTGTCTTTAGAAAAGATAGATCAAAATTAATTCAACACATAGATACCATTGAAAAATAAAATTCTTCATAAACATAAATATCCAATAATCTATAGATTAGCATATAAGTGATTAGAATTGTAAGGACCCTGACCTGCGTTTAGGGTTTACCCTGTTTTTTTTGCTTAACCTTGGTGCTTTGATGCTTTCTAATCACCTTTGAGTGGTGATTAGGGTTTGGTTGTGCTTTGTTGAGAGTTCGAGGGACTACTTGCAAATAACCCAAGTCTAGGGTTTTGTGTGCAAGTTTGCCATCTTGTGAGATGTTTTCCCCTCTTTGCTTCCTCTAGGGTTGAGAGGAAGGTTTGGGCTTGTTGTTTGAGTTTCTTGGGCCTTGCTTGAGCCAGTTTGGCCCTTGAGGTGCTTTGTTTGGGCTTGCTTGAGCCTTGTGTCGGCCAAGTGAAGCTTGTGTCACCCTAGGTTGGTTTGTGTCGGCCAACAAGGTGGTGTGCCGCCCAGCAGAGCTGCTAGTTGTGTCGCCCATGTTGCTTGGTCCAACCTTGACCATGTTTGGTGGACACTTGGTGTGTATCTTTGACAAGTGTCTCTTGGTGTGCTAGTGTGTTGGCTTGAACCCTAGGACAAGTGTCCCTTGGGTGGACGACACTTAGCATGGATCTACCTTGGTTTCTCCTCCCCTTCTTTCTATATATGTGGCTCTTTCCCTTGCCTTAGCTTCCTTTGCTCTTTTGGTCTCTCCTCCACCTTGAGTGCACGACACCCCTCTCCTTCTTGCTTGTGTCAGCTGAGACACTCTCCTGGAGTTGCAGTGGTGGCCGATACCCTCTCTTGGAGCAGCTTTGGTGGACGACATCCCTTGGAGCTTGAATTGCATCTTCTTCCTTGGAGCTTGGAGCTTAAGGTGGGTTGCATAGCTTCTAACCCTAACTTCTTTACCTCTTGTTCTTGTTCTTGTTCATAGATTAGTAGCTTAGACTTGTACCTTTCTTGAGTTTCCTTTGGTGGCCGATATCCCCTTAAGGTTTAGGGTTTCTAGTGTACCTTGTGATCTAGGGTTTGTGCTCCTTTGAGTTGGAGGTTGAAGGTGACCCTTGTTGGGCGACATCCTCTCTTGCCTTGATGATGGGCGATATCCTCCCTTGGTTTGGGTGTGTTGGGAGACACCCTTGTTCTTGAGATGGGCGACATAGTGGTGTTCTTTGTGTTGGTCGACATGGTGACCATGTTGGACGATATGGTTCCTATGATAAGCAACACCTTTTGTTCTTGAGTTGGGTGAGACCCTCTCTTGTCTTGGTGTTGGGCGAGATGGGTACCTTAGGATGGGCGACATGACGAGTGCTCTTGTGTGGAGTGATAGGTCAAGCTAGTGAGGTGTTGGCTGATGTGGTTGAGTTGGCCGATGGATGTTGTTGGGTGATATATCTTGTTGTGTTGGCCGATATGGTGAGCATGATGGGCGATATGGTTGGACGACACCCTCTCCTTTGTGGTGAATGAAAGACCTAAGTCTCTTGATGGTTTCATGGTGGAGCCGATAGCTATGCTGACTGATACCCTAATGGCCGATAGCCATGCTGGGCGACAGCCTAGGGTTGGGTATGTGTCGGCCGACAGGCCTTGATAGGTTTTAGTGAGGGCGGTGATGAGTTATGGTGAGAGTCTTGTAATCATATAGTAACGGTCCCTTGTGATGAGGAAGTGGTTAGCTATGCACCAATAAATGATAATGGTGTCTTGTTAGTGATAACAACAATGAATATGATGCCTTGCAAACAATAATAATGCTAATGATGATAATGGTAGTTACATGATGATAATGATGGTAATAATGTTGATCATAATGATGATAATGGTAGAAGGGATGATAATGAGGAAGGTAATGGTAATAAGATGCATGATGTGATCCTTATGCTTATTTGTTAATAATAAAGAGGATGATAGTAATAATTTTGAATAATAATAATGATAATAATGATGATAGTGGATGGTGACAGTAATGATAGTAGTAATAATAGTGTTTGCTCTGCATACGCAACATGATTCTATATAAAGTAAACACCTTGATTACTTGTATAATATTGAGATAAGAGTGAGCATGTATATGGCTTGTTAATGATGTGACTTGATCACCACATAGTGTAAGAATGGCAAGTAGAGTATCTTGAATGGCATTTCATGATGATAGCATATTTCTTATGTTGAATATATGATTATTGTGTACTCTAACCATGCAGGTGATGATTAGCCATGAAAAGGCTATGAGACATATGTGATGAGTAACATCACTTTGATAATTACTCTATAAGGTTGTATGTATGATGTGTTTGTTCCATGATGATGATGTGAGCCTTGAAAGGCAGTGACAGTACATGATGAGGGATTGAGATCCCATGGTATGTGATGATCCTTGAGATGGATCTGGATGGTTGGTAAGAGACCAAGTGGTAACATGTGATGTTGGATCCTTGTGATAGATCAGGTTGATGTGATTAAATAATAGTATAATGTTGTTTACTTTTCGTTATATCTTGCATGTTATACAACTTGGTTGAATCTTGCAATCCATCTAAAAGATACTAATTAATCACAGTAAAATATATCATGTAGTTTGCCCTGGCCATAGATCCATCATCGTCAGGACTTGGTGATGGTATAACTTTAGGAAAATCCAAAGGATATCATTTTTAGGAACAAAATGGACTCTAGACTGATAAAGAAAAAGAGAATGACAAGGATAATTATTTGAGTATTGTTTGATTAGTTGAATTAACTAAACAAGAAAAATAAATTGAACTAAGCAATAAATGATTATTACACTATGTAAAATTACCAAGATGAAGGGATTCACTATCATGGCCTACGTAACTATTCTAGATATCACATCATTCATTCTAGAAAATGGAATTTATATCCTTTTGGAGTAAAAATTCACATGGATCGGTCTCCTGTAAGTCTTGAGGTCTCTTTACCTATGAATCCATAATTTGTCACCCTAGAGAACGTCCTTGTGTAGTCTCATATGGGGTTCAACAATATTGTTTAGTGTTCAAAATTTATATTTTAAGGTCTTTACATTTATTATCATAACAATCATGCAAGATAGATGGTAGGGTCATAAAGTAAGCATGAACAATCAATTATCATTAGATGTTCATATAAATAATAATTAACAATATATAAAAACAATACAGATAATGGGGCTACTCTCCATGTCTTAGTAAAATATCTAATTTCTAATCATATTCATGACACAAAAAGAGAGAGAGAATAAGAAGCTCATGAAGAATATAGCATAGTGTAAGATAATCTCAGTGGTCACATCACAACTCACCAAACAAAGGTTATAAACTCCAGTCACATCCTCTGACAGAGTGTGTCTCTACAACAAGCCATCAACTTCATTTTTTGACTCTCTTTGATGTGATGAGAGAGCAAGATCATGAGTCATTACCATGGATGTCTCTCAAGTAATTATATATCTTCCCATAAATGTCAGATCCATCCAAATCAATCTAACAATTGTCATTCATTTGTTGTATATTTAAGTTACAAGATTTTGAGACGACTCTAGGGATGTCCAATCGATTTTAAGTACTCAATGAAGATTTATTTTGTAGATAATTAAATATTCTTTTTAACGCAACTTGAATCATTGAATTTTGACATGATGTAGAATCTAGAGCCATTTTATCAACCAGTATGCATTGGCGGTCCTCTTTCCAATTGATGGAGGTAGGGAGTGAGCATGAATGTTTAGATTTATTTGATAGGAGTTTTATAGGGAATTTATGACTTCTCTTCTTATTGTATCAATATTTTAACTTATTGCATTAAAATTTTATAAAGAGTTTATGATTTCTCCTCTTCTCCTTACATAAATCTATAAAATAAATAATAAAAACTAGTTAAATCTTAAATAAATTGTATAGAAAACTAAAAAGCAAAAATAAATAAAATATCAAGTGAAATGCAAGAAAAATATGTAAAAAATATAAAATATAACTAATAAACATGATGAATAGACACTCATCACAACCTCATGCTTGAATGGTACTTGTCCTTGAGTAACACAAAATATAAAACACTCTACAAAAAATACTTTCAACCAATATACATACATCATAATTGTATCATAGTGTATCCCTACTATCAATATGTGGAAGCAACCTAATTTCCTAAAAACACATAATACAATTTCCCATATTCTGTATCCTGACTTTGCTTCACACACTACATCTATGTAAAAACCTACAATGTAAACAACATGCAATATTCTTGTTGATTCTAATAATACCACATATTCCTATGAGATTTTTTTACACAAGATTAATGTTTGACTGTGGAAGGCTGCTTATGGGGTATTTTGCTTCCCCTACGTCGAAAGTAGAGTGAGTTGGGGTATAAAAGAAGAATTATCATCTCTCCTCTATTCGACTCAAGATTTATTTTTATTGTGCAAATACATATATTGTACGATTTCTTTTGTAATCTGCACATTTGCATCTTTTTATTTTTTTGTGATACAATCCTATTACATAGAGAGGGTATGTAAGAAGAAATTATAGAGGGAAAATGAGGGGGTGCCACCCGAAGCTTAAGTTTGGCACACTTTATGACATTTTGAATTTTTGACGGATGGAGAGATAATATGATGATAGAATGAATGTAGAAGAGAGTTGAACTTATGCATCTCATATATTAGAATTCAGAGCATAGGGGAAATCTTATGAAACAATTAAATCACATCATGTTACGTGTAGGATGAAGACATTTCTACAAGCATGATGTGCTAACCACCAAAGAGGTAAGTTGCATTTGATTTTGCATAATGACATATGACTTGTCATCACTTTCAGGGAATATGATGTTTATATTTATTGACTACAAAGGGAAATTTCTAACCATTGGTATGCTTTTATAAATATAGTTAACATCAAGAACTTATTTCGAATGAGGAGATTGTATGACAAATTCAATATGCAATGCAAACATGAATGCAAATTCAGCGGACTAGATAATAGCTTCAACTAACATTGTAAAAACTATGAACTAAAATGAAAATAGTTTTAAGCTACATGCAATTCAAGTAAGCTAAATGAAATGGATTCCATCAAAGCTAAAAATTCTAAAATAAAATAAGAAAATAAAAGAGATAGGTGTGGGTGGAAAGGAGAACGTACGACTCACATTCCACCCTGATCTTAGAATTTTTTTCATCTCTGAGCAAACAATAATCTCAAGTTGGAGGGGAAGATATCCTCAATGCTCATCTAGGTGGACATGAGAACTTAAAAAAGGTTCAACTGAAGGGAATATGGAAAAGGGATGGTACCATGAACATGTGAGCTCCATGCAGCATTATGAGATTAGGTGTCCACGATAGATCAAAGGTGTTATCTGGATGCTTAAAATAATTTTGTCTTTCACCCAGCAATTCATCCAGTATGATCGACTAATACTCCTCTGTGAGTACAGGAAGTGTAGTAGCAGTGTGTATATCAAGAAGAAGTGGTACAAAGTAGGAGTGGTGCCTCTTTGATGGCCTAGTGATCTTCTCATCTGTAAAGAATAGAGGTGGAATACCCCTCTCATAAGTAAAAGGTTGTTGGATCAATGGGCTCTAGAAGGGGGGGTTGAATAGAGCTTCACAAACTTCACAAGAGTGATTAGACCACCAAATTATATTAAGTGAAGAACTTAAATCAAAACAGCAATTTGATGTCCTAAACTAGCATACAAAGCAAGGATAAGAGACAAGGAATAGCATGCACTTGGACAGGTGGTTTAGAGTGGTTCCATGTCCTAAACTTAGGAGCAATGTCAGTCCACTACCTAGAGTTGGTTAGGCTCTAGGATTTGTAACTTGGTTCTCTTATATATATCACACAATAAGATTACAAGCTACAACAACCAACCATCCAAGGACTTATATATCAAGCCAAGATCTTCTACCTCACCAAGGACTTACCCACCAAGCAAGTAGTCTTCAGCCTTCTTCAAAGGACTTACCCACTCTTGCTCTAGTCTTCGGCCTTGCAGGAATTACCCATCTTGCTTGAGCTTTGCCTTGCACCTCTCCTTCTCTTGGAGAGCTTTAGCACCTTCCTCCTTCACTCGGAGGCCTGGAGCAGCTAGCCTTCTTCTCCTTCACTCGGGGAAGAACAACAACCTTCTTCTCTTTCACTCGGAGAAGAAACTTCAATCAATCTTCATAGAGAATGGAGATGGGAGAAGTAGAAAGGAGAGCTTTACAACATTACAAATGATAGCTCTCATACATGGGTACCTAACTCACTCATACTCACGAATTTGCTTTGAAGGTAGAGAGAGAAAGGGGCTCAAAGGATTAGAAACCACTCAACTAAGGCTAGGACCAAGCATATGTGAATGAGCAACCTTGGAATGAAGTCCAAGAGGTCCTATTTATAGTTGAGGGTGTCCCTTTGAGGTTGGGAGAGTTAAGGGGCACAAAATAGCCGTTTTACAACTTGCAACGGATCTATTTTGAGTTCCACCTACTTCTCCGACGGTTGGAATTGCTTTTTCTGCATTCCAGTACAGTCTGATCGGCCGAGTTTCAATAAAGGCAACTCGGCCGAACCACTAAAAGACAAGGATGAAAGCTGGACTGTCGGCCGAGTTCCCTTGGAGAAACTCGGCCGATCGGTCGACTTTCATCTTGGACCGATCAGTGGATCGGCCGAGTTTCCCAGCATAGAAACTCGACCGAACAGGAATCGGCTGAGTTGGAAACTCGGCCGATTGCATCAAAAATTCCAGAATAACTGGATCGGCCGAGTTTGTAATTCGGCCGACAAAATCCCTGTTATGGGTATTTTGGAATTTTTGTAAAACTATACAAATGATGGATTTTTGAGTCCCAATCAATTTATCCATTTTAGTTACAATACAAAACATGAGTATAAGTGATTACATCAATTGTTCTAAGCCTACAAGGGCTATTTCACAAAACGGTCAAAAGTCACATGTTTTGCATGTGCTGGATGAGCAGCTTTTGAGTTGAATGTGATTCTTTTCTTGTACCTAATGTCTGAAACAATCTCAAATAGATTTGTTAGATACATATGAATGGAATGGTTAAGTCATTATCAAAATATGGGCAATGTGCGACACCTAGGTCAACATTCTCCCCCTTTTTGACAATGACAAACCATTCCTCAACATATTGAAAAGAATGTGAAAATTTTACCTTTTCTTAGGGAATTGCAAGGGGATGCAAAGATGATCAATTTGTAGTGCTCCCCCTCAATTCGTGCTTACTCATTCCTGCATGGTTAGTTAAAAAACAAGCAACCACAGCACATATGTATATTATATGATTCTAAGCAATTCTAGATGCATTTCAGTTAATAGACAAGAAAAGAACCATAAATTCAATATGATTGAGCTTGTTCTCCCCCTTTGTCATCTCAAAAAGGCAGGGGGGTAGAAGAGCATAAAAGCAAGGTCTTCTCCATAGAAAAACCAAAAACAGTCAATCAAACATTCCATAGAAAGACAGAGGAACACCAAGATAAACAACGAAATCATGCATTATCAAAATATGGAAAACACTACAAGATAGACCATACAAAGCGTTCCCATAAGCCATAAAACAAAACGACACGGATAGCATAGAGTAGAAATAGTACAACTCAGATGATGTGCCTAATGTATATAGTACAATCATAGTCCAAAGAGATATAACATGGTCATCTGAGACTAAAACTAGACACATCAGCCCCTAAGCTAAACTACTCTATGTCTATATCATCAACAGCAGCATCGATGTCCTCGTCTGGCCGATAGTCCTCATCGCCATCATCAGAAGGAGCAGCAGCCTGTGTAGCCTCGTCAGCATCTTGGTCATCATCCTCATCATCAGCATCAGTCGCAGTAGCCTCGTTGTCTTCATCAGCATCAGACGCAGCATCCTCCTGGTCAGGCATATCCTCATCTGGAGGACCAGAAGTACGCCCGGGCCACCTCGCACTCTGCTCGGACCAAGACATGCCTAGAGCATGTAACTCATAGGCGGCCTCAAGGGGAGGAGCAGTAGAGGTGTACTGGGCCAAGATCTCCGACAGACGACCACCAGGAAGCGCCAAAACCGGGGAAGGGTATCCACCTGCAGAGGGCTCAGCGGAAGCAGAGAAGGGTGGAGCAGGGTGAAACTGACTGTACGCGTAAGAAGCGTAGTCACCACCGGGGTAAGGCGAGTAGGTGGGGTAAGGCTGAGGGCAGGATAAAGACATGGAGGACATGATGTGGCAAAGATCCTGATGATGGTGTTGCTGGACCTGCATGTTGTACGCTTGCTGGTGCATGAGATACCCCATGAGGGCCTCATTTGAGACATGGAAATCAGCAAAGGCAGGCTGCGGAGGAGGCTGGAAGGAAGGCTCAGGCGGTGGAGGTGTAGCTGAGGAGGGTGGAGGTGCAGCAGAGGAGGGTGGAGGTGCAGCAGAGGAGGGTGGAGGTGCAGCTGAGGAAGATGATGCACCAGGGGTAGGAACACTCTTCAGAAGAGTGGTGTCACTAATATAAACGCCTTTGCGATCAGGGCGGTAGAGGAGATCGGCAAAGAGGGATTTACCAGTTGCGTGCTGGAAAAGACCACAAATAAGGGAAGGATATGGAAGATGTGTGCCCTTTGTGTTCTTCCCGGAGTCAAAACAGGTCATATGATGGAGGATGTAACGGGCCCATTTGACTCCTTGATTGTTCAGCAGAAGATACATCATAACCTCCGTATTCTCGACAATGTCCGTTTGATTCTTTTTAGGATGGACATTGCAGCTCAAGATAAACGCCAAGACGCGGCGAGGAGCAGAAAGGGCGGAGGAAGGCAAAGTACCCTTTTTTCTATAAGGAAAGTTGGGTTTCTTGAGAAATTTGTGGATGTCAGTCAAGTCAACCTCAATTGCCTTATAAACATCATCGGGGTAAAGAAGATCAAGGTATTGAGGATAGTCGGCGATCCAAGATGCCGTACCAACATTTCCATTAAGATAGAGATTGAAAGAACGCTCAGTGATATGGAAAGGTTTACCGGCAATCATGGACGTCAACACAATAGAGGTGTCCGCGGATGGGACCAAAGAGTCATAGTTCCAACGCAAATTGGCGTAGAACTCACGGATAGCTTTGGAACTATATTTCAAATTGTAGAAGCGGGCATCCTCTATGCAAAATGCCTCAAGGTGATGGGTTCGAAGGATTTGACAAGCTTCAAATAGGTCAGCGTGAAAGTTATTGGGTTGATGTAGAGCTCGAAAAGGGAAAGGAGTGCGAGGAAGGAGCTCTTGGTAACGAGAAACAGCAGCTTGGTCAATGAAAGAGAGATTTTTGAACACTATATACCTTGGAGCAAGGGGGTCGCCATAGCAGGGGCAGGGACGGCTCTTTTCCGTCGTTGGGACCTCATGGAGAGGAGAAGGAGGAAAGAGAGCCGAGCTGCGTGGAGAGATAAGGCAGACGAAACCCCAAGAATAGCAGGAACCAAGAAACAAGGTCGATCGGAGGTGAAAACGGCTAGAATGAGGGAAGAGAGGACCAGGGTTAGGGAGGGTCGGGGGTTACGGCTAGGGTTCGGTCGACTTTGCTCTAGTTGAGAGGGAGAAAGTCGGCCGATTCCTATATATATAAAACCAGTCTGCCGCCGATCGGTCGAGTTTGGGAAATGGAAACTCGGCCGATCGAGCGCACAGGTACCCTGAATCCCGACCGTTCGGCCGAGTTGGAAACTCGGCCGACCAAAACCCTGAAGACGAAAAACTGAAGTTCTAGCCCTAGCCTCAAATGACCGAATGCAATTTTTCTTTTTGGTCTAGTTTGTATATTAAGTATATTTAGGCACATTCCCATCATCATAGGGTACTATTTGTCGATTAAAACCCGATTTGCGAGAAAAATCCCGAAAAAGAGATAGAAACTAGAGAAAATTTAGCAAAAACAAGCATTTTGAGCAATCAAAGCATTTATAAGCAAGAGCAACACATACAAGATGTAACCAACTAATTAGAGAGCAATTCAATATCATCAAGAGAAATTATGAGCAATTTTGATCTAATAAAATTAAATTGTTCTCTAGCAAGTGGTTTAGTGAAAATATCGGCCAACTGATTTTTCGTATCCACATGTGTGATGTAAATATCCTTTTTGACAATGTGGTCACGGAGAAAATGATGGCGAACTTCTATGTGTTTAGCTCTACTATGCAATATTGGATTATAAGAAAGATTGATTGCACTAGTATTATCACAGTAAATAGGAGAAGCATAAAAATGAATGTTAAAGTCTTGGAGCATTTTCTTCATCCATAGGACCTGGGCACAACAACTTCCGGCTGCAATGTACTCAGCTTCGGTAGTTGATAATGCCACTGTGCTCTGTTTCTTGGAGAACCAAGACACCAAGCATGGTCCCAAGAGGAAGCAAGTGCCACTTGTGCACTTTCTATCAATCAAGCAACCTGCGTAGTCAGCATCACTATATGCCACAAGAGTAAAGTCCCTTGACTTAGGGTACCATAGTCCAAAATTTGGAGTTTTGGCTAAGTACCTCAAAATCCTCTTAACAGCAATAAGATGTGATTTCCTAGGGCTTGATTGAAAGCGAGCACACAAGCCAACACTAAACATTATATCAGGTCTAGAGGCAGTTAAATAAAGTAAACTTTCGATCATACCTCTATAGAGCTTCTCATCTACCTTTTCACCTTCTTCATCCCTGTCGAGTTTTGCGGTGTTTGACATGGGTGTATCCATCGGCTTCATGTTCTCCATCCCAAAGCATTTGAGTAGTTCAGTAGTGTATTTGCCTTGGTTGATGAAGTTTCCTTCTGTTACGACCCCACCTCCCGATAACCCCCAATTAAGGGAGACCAAGAGGTCGAAGCCGCACCCATTAATCCCGGATCAAAGGTTCGACATATAACCATAAACAATTATTAAATTCTAACAGACTATACTGAAAATGGTAATAAAATTTTTCTTTACATACCTTTTGAAAACTTGGATCTCTATTCTTCTATCCATACCGATACTAATCTATCTAATCCTCCTTTGCACTTTAATTCTCATTTAGTATCATATGTGCCCCTTTACTGTTTGTTCTTTTCATTGTACCTAAAACGCCGACAAACAAAACGTCGGTCAGCCATAGCTGGTATGTGGGGGAAACAATAATCTTGCAACTATGATAACCATGTAATTATTCAATTAATCATTAATCAGTCAAGATTACATTTTACATATAACATCCGCGATCCATGAGTACCCTATCCTCTGTTCTATCCCTGCAGTGGACCTGGATCCTACCTTCCTTATGGTAGATCCCCATTAAATCCCTCATGGTGCCACCCATAGGTGAACCAGTTTCTAGGGTTGAGTCACATGGCACTACCCGTAAGTAGCCCACTCCTTAACTCATGGTAGGCTAATGAGTTGCATGGCACTACACGTAGGTAGCCCAATTTCTAACTCTCGATAACCTAGACCTTGCTCTAGGATTACCCCTTTTTAGCCCTTTTCAAAGTAACAGAGGTGGACCCGGATCTAGCCAGTTATATATCTAATCATTTATAGTGATAATCATAGTCACTTTACAGTTGCATGAAATAAATAAACATCCAACAGTTTAGTTGCATTCAATGCGATTAAACATCTGGGAATCCATCGGAAAACTAACTCGGGTAGTCATAAGCGTAACCACATACCTGTACATGCAGATTTGAGACAGAATAGTCCAATCAACAATAGGCAAGCAAGCATTCAATAAGATCCTGAAACAAACATCCAATATTTTCTATCATGGATCATGGCATCCAAGTCTAATAGACCTATTCGAGTCCTAGGGTTACTATTTCATTTTTAGGGTTTCTATTGCAATTAGGGTTTCCTTTCATCTTTTACTATTTTAAACCCTAATTATTCACAAAAGATATTAAGGTTATCCCTTTACAACATTTAACCTTATTTTCAAATTAAAGGCATCATTGTCCATCAATTAAACCCATTAAACTTATCTTACATTAAAACTATCACTTTTATCCATTTAATCCATAACAAGATCATTATGCTTATTTATCATCAATGTGTAATTCATTATACTCTATTACTCATATGAACGTTATTAATCACCAATTCAACCTTGATTCATGAGAAAACCCTAATTACTTCATTTAGGTTGTTTATCCATCAATTAAGAACTTTAATGCTCGAAATAACTTAGACTTTGCATATTCCAATTTTAATCATGAAATTAATCAATTAAAGCCATTAATAGTCAAATTAGTCA
This sequence comes from Alisma plantago-aquatica, assembly GCA_963693085.1. Taxonomy (NCBI): domain Eukaryota; kingdom Viridiplantae; phylum Streptophyta; class Magnoliopsida; order Alismatales; family Alismataceae; genus Alisma; species Alisma plantago-aquatica. Next base: position 355,567,710 of record OY856410.1, on the reverse strand, counting down.
ACATTAGGGTTTCAAGGCCCATTAAAGTAAATTCATGCATATGAAACCTCCAAATTAACTAATTACATGCAAATTCATCCTTTTTCAATCTTAATGATCCTTTTTACCATTAACAGGCCTAGATCAACTTTAATCATCTATTAAACCCTACTAATCACTTTAATCATACCAAAATAGGGTTCTTTAACAATTAACACATTAAAATTCATATCATCCATTATTTTTCGAATTTCATCAGGAATCAGGCTTCAATTATATTTTTATTGTATTCCTCTCATTTTTCTGAGGAAAAATTCATATATAACATGTACTCATCGGAGCTACCAATTAATTATTATGAATTTATCAAAATTCACTTACTTTCAGCCAACGGGAAGTCGCCACGTGTCCAGGCCCATGCAACGTCGCGGCTTGGTTTAGAACATTTCGAAATCTCGTTTTTGCCCCTGCGCAAGTCAAGAGTGTCTTCAGTCCACGGAGGGTATATTAGTCCATCTCCTGGGGACCTTCTTCAAGCTCGGGGACGACCACTGCGGCAACCCTAGCCGCGGCTTGCGGCCCTCGTCCTCCCTCTCTTGGACTCTGGCAACCACTAGGAGAGGTTCTGCTACCCCCGGCGGTCCTTGGCGCACGCGCAGGTCCCACTGGATCGGGGCCACGCTTGCCAAGAGACATCGTAACAAGCCTGCGATCAAGGCAGACATGCCGCCTTCCTACAGCAGTTGCGTGAGCCGCCTCCGCCATCTTCGAGGTTCAAAGCTCCCGGAAAAGTGCTGCCTGCCTCCGCCACTCACCCTTGTAGCTAACCACACCCTGGCCCACGGCCAAGATGGTCGGGCATGCGGGCTCTTGGCCCCCGACCTGCAGTGGTGTTGCAGTCTACCTGCTAGAGCTGCGCGCATGCGCGGGCAAGGGGGTGTTGGCCGATCTCTTCAAGTCGTCATGGGTGCATCCTGCTCCCATTAAAACCTCCCCTCTGCTCCTTGGTCTCCTCGTACCAATCTATACCCTCTTCTAGGGTTTTCAAGGGAAAGAAGATAAGGAAAAGAGGGATGGCTGCGTGAGTTCTCCTTTGGCCCTAGCCAGGAACTCTGTCCTTTTATAAATGAGGAGGGCAACGCCCTAGAAAACTTGCCCATAACGACATAGAGGTCTCTTCAAAAGGAAACCTTCTCTCTTCTTAAACAAAATTTCTCTTTTAAGTAATTATTGAATTATCTAAGATTCTTGATTATCAAGGAATTTCAAAAGAAACTCTCTCTCTTATTCTCTCTATGTTTTCTTTTTAATTCATAGGCATGAATTTCTGTTTTCCTCTTTTAGAAAAATATTCCCCTTTTTGACAATACTACTAAATTTCATTAATAGTGTATCCCATTATCTTCTTAATTTCTTTTATCGATATTTCCTCTTTTTTTTTATTGGGACTTCTTGAATCCCAATAAAACTCAAAGAATTCGAAATTCTTTGTTTAAGGAACACTCATTATCATTAAATGCATCAATATGCAATATTCGCATTATCTTTCCTATTTCTTTTTAAAATAATTCCTTTTTGAGAATCTCTCTTGTTTTCTCCTTTATTTTACTCATTAGCATTCCTTTTACCATTATAAATCATTGGGATACGAAATCCCACTAAGGATAACTCAATTATCCATCTTTCCACTTAATTTTCCACATTTCCTCAATGTATTCAATTTCTTTCTTCATAAAGAAATATTTAATTAATATTTTCTTTTTCTTATTTCTTTTCTTTGCAACTTTAGACTCCTTGGAACCCAAGGAATCCAAGAGGCACGAAATCCTCTTTGGATTTGCCTTCTAGAGGTTTCTACATATTTCTTTTCTTAAAATTCAATTATCCATTTAGTAATTGAATTTCCTTTGTTATTTTCCTTTTATTGGGCCCAATAGCCAATAAAGCCCACAAATCAGACAACAAGGCTATTTTAAACGAAATCCAATTATTCTCAACCAAATATATGATTATTTGTTCAAACATCTTTTAATATGAGAGATTATATTTCTCACCACTTGAACCCAAAAATTGAGGTTATAACATCCTTCCCCTCTTATAGGAATTTTGTCCTCAAAATTTAGGCAAGCAAACAAACAATTCAGGATAAGACTTTTCCATGTCCATCATTGGCCCCTATGTGGCTTTTCCGTACTCATGGCGCTTCCACAGAACCTTTATCATCACTTATTCTTTTCCCTGAGTTCTTTCACTCTGGCGTCTATAAACTGCACAGGTGACTCAGGTCATTTCAGCCTCCCTTGGGGCTCACTAGGTTCATTGCTCAGCACATGGTCGGGTACCTCACATAGTACTCTAAATTGGACACATGGAAAACATCTCCCATTACTCTATCCTGAGGGGTAGGGTCAACCTAACCTTCTCCACCCATCCATCTCTAATGGACCCATGTATCGGGAATTCAGCTCTCTTAATTATAACTTAGAGGGGTCGGATTTTCATGTCACATATTCTCCCACAGTGAACTGCATGTCAGTCTACTTTGCACCTGCTCACGACTCTTATCGTCTCTAGGCTCCTTTCAGCCATTGCATGATCAAAGTGACTTTATCTACATGTACTGTGGTCCCTTTTCTAACCATCATGTGGTCCTTTCACCAACATCACCTTACTGAAGTGGTGACCGACACAACCTCCCTTACAGAGCTTCATATCAAACCCGATACTGGCTATGGTGGTCATTGTCACATCTTTCATAGGACAAGAATTGTCTCTAGATATTACCCTGAATGAGCACACATGCCCTCATCAGACCCTTTAGTCTGGATCATACTAACCATAGTTAGGGGTGATAAACTACACTAACATTAAGTTCTTCATGTTCCCACTTCCACTTTATGGAAGTGAACCTTTATGTCAAACTCAAGAATCATTGAACTCACTTCATGGTGTAGTTGAACCATCTCTCTCATGGTTAGTTCAACTAGATCTGTCCCTTGACAGAACTCTTTCTTTCTCATGTTTTCTAGGTAAGGTGACCTACCATAACCCATATTGTATCTCGACCTTCCTCGATCCAGGGAAGACTTATCACAACATCCATAGTGTTGAGCTCTCATTCCCTCTCAGGGATTCTTTTGTTCTCTATATCGATACACTGGGTTACTGGGGTTCGTCCTTTACCTCCTGGCTTGCATGGCCATAAACCACATGCAACCTCATCTTAAGCATCCAAAGTGCTATTGCCATTTTCCATGGGGTATGATGATCTTCAATCATGATTTCCGGTATGTCATGATTCTTTCAAGATCAAAACCTCTAAAACCCTAAACCACTCTAGTCGAGGTTTCGTCACCTTCTCTTCCAAAGAAGTGCATCTGAGGTTCTACCACCATCCTTTCATTGCACCAAGGACTAGACTGGCTAACCAAACAACCTTTAACTTTTCAACGCATCTTGTTATATTCTGAGTGTTATCCAAACACCTCTCCTTTTCGAACTTAGGGTTAGCCAAACAACCTCTTCTATTTTCTAGTCAAACAAGTCAGATGTATCTCAACCAGAGCATCCATTACCACTTCACATCCTTAGGTATTAGGTAACATTATACCTTCAGGTATTTCACTTATCATGTCACCTCAAACTATGTGTTTATCTTCATAAGAACACTCTCTGATTCCATCATCATGGTGATCAAACTCAACCTGGTATAACTTGTAAGTTCCACATAACTCATGATAAAAACATCCTCATAAGGTGACTACCTCATTCCTCTTAGGGTTTACAAACCATCCATGTATCATTCACTTTACCAGGGTATATATCTTCTCTATCCCATTTCTCATGGCAACGCTCCAACCTACATCATCTCTTATCCTTGGTGTATGACATGCATAATGCCCTATCTCTCACCCCCATAACAAGAGGAAATAAGCATTTGGCTGCAGTCCAAATACAGAGTTCTTCTTGTTCCGAGAGTAGAGATGGTACATCCCACCTTGCCAGTACACCTTTAAATCTGAGTTGCAACATGCCACATATGCCTCTTCATCACAACCATCATGATATCAAACAAGTCTTGAACCTACTGAGGTTTATATCCTTGGTCATTTCCTCTAGGTCTATAGGGTACCGATTCTTTTGGGGTCATCCCTCTTCCCTCATGCATCAAGAGAGTGCCCTACTCATCTATCTGTTGGGTCCCATGAGTTCATGAAGGTGATCAATCTCCTAACCCATGGCCCTCAGACAATGATAGCTGTTACCTCCCGACCCTATGGTCGTGTGCAACTGGGGAATTAGGCAACTCCTACTTTCATCGGTCTTACCCCTACCTGACCCTAGGATAGACTTTAGGGTTCTCCATTACAGTACATGTTCACATAGAACCTTACCCAAGTCTTCATCATCTCTCTTTCTGCATTCATGGGCTGACCTTCATCCTTTCATTGAGATCATGGCAACATGCCTATCTTGGTCAAGCCCTATACCGGTTACCTCCATGGTAACACATCAGCATGCACTTAGAGATGGATATCTATGGGCCTACGGGTTCATACTCATACCATGTACTTTTCACTTAGTTTCTCAAGATCCTAAGAAATGTCTTCAGGTCACCCTAAACTAATCAAAACTGATATACCCCTTCCAAAGGGGTCCCTCTCCCAGGATGGGAGGAAACTATCTCTTGTCAACAAGGTCACAAAAGCTCTTCGGTCTAGGGTTTACATCCACACGAGCCTACTTAACCCTAGAAAGCTACTAAGGCAAAAACCGATCACCTACTGAACCATGCTTGGTCATACTTGTCCTCCTTCCTCAATGTTGGATCGAGATCATACTTTCCTTTATCATCAACCTAGCTATGAGGGGTTCATTACACATACTTTAAACTTAAGGGACTTTCCTTTGCCTTTATTCATGTCGCGTACCATGCTCACTTCTATAGGAACTCAACTTCTCATCATGAGTCTTAGGTACACCACTTCCCCTCTTAGGCCCGGGAACCCTAGGTTCACTTTTAGGTGTCCAGCAGCACGCTCTATCTCTGAACCATGAATCAAGCTTGCAAAAGGCATCTCGTGCACTTCGTCTCGATCAACACTTAGGGTTGGGTCCTCCTTAAGGACAACTAACAAGGTACAAGGCCTCAAAACCTGCTACCAAACCTTTCTAGGTCTAAGGAACTCTTCTTCCTACCTCAAAAGGTAAACACCTATATTATAGGCACATAGGCACCAGATGCTTCATCTTCATCTCTAGGGTTTGGTCCTTCTAAAGGCAACCAAGATATCATCAACTTTTAGGGATCGATCATGAAGCAGCCACTATCATCCATTGTTTAGGGTTTTAGGCTTCCAACCTTCTTGCTGGGTTTCCTGCTCTCTCTAGAGCTAACCCTACATCCAACCTCACCATTAGAGGTCCTCTCTTTATGAAGGTTCAACCTTAAAGGCATGCTCTACATGGGTGATGCCTAGGTTTGAACTTATGTTTGCTCAAGATCATCCTTAACCCCTTTATGCTCCATCATAATTCCTTATCCAGGGTTTCACCCTACTGTCAGCACTATGGCGTGCCCTAGGTGTCATCTATACCCTACTTACACAAACTCATAGGGTTTCTAAGGTTCTTCACTATCCTCATCATCTAAGGAGCTATCCTGTACCCTAACATGCACGACCCTTCCCAGGGTTGGGTTGCCAAAGGTGTTAGGTCATCCATGGATCATATGGCATCCCAAAGGCATGTCCCTTCAAGCACCTGGTCCAACTCATCTCTCTCTAACCTTCACTTAGGGTTAGGGTTAGCACCATCCTCAGAGGATGTGCCAGGTCTCTGCTTGCAATGGAGATCTCTATCTCCAAGTCTATCTTATCCTCCTAACGAGAAGGTCTACTCTCAGGTCTATCCTGAGGACATGACATCTCATGTCATACGACCTAAGCATGTATCTATTCTTTATTTTGCGCTTAATCTATTAAGCTTATGTCCATGACATCTTATTTACATGCCTTTCATTAATTCAGTGGAGGATTCCTTAAACCTTATTAACCTTACCCATACCTCAGGAGGGTGAGGAGGAGAAAGAAAACCCTAATCCTTTAGGTCTTTATCAGAATTTTGTGATGAGAAGGGATGAATAAGATGAGAAGTCCTAAAGGTATCTTATTTCGATTCATACCCTAAGACTTTGGCCAGGCGGTCACACGGGTCCGGGAGTCCTCGTATTCCGACTAGCGGTGCGGAGGAAAATCTTGCCAGCCCCCGGTCGTGATCCCTTTCTAGACACCTCCGTCTTTCGGATACTCCTCTAATAACTCCCTTGGGTTCTATGGAGTTTGTCAAATTTAATAATTATTAATGGTTAAATGAGGAACCTAAGCTCTGATACCAAATGTTACGACCCCACCTCCCGATAACCCCCAATTAAGGGAGACCAAGAGGTCGAAGCCGCACCCATTAATCCCGGATCAAAGGTTCGACATATAACCATAAACAATTATTAAATTCTAACAGACTATACTGAAAATGGTAATAAAATTTTTCTTTACATACCTTTTGAAAACTTGGATCTCTATTCTTCTATCCATACCGATACTAATCTATCTAATCCTCCTTTGCACTTTAATTCTCATTTAGTATCATATGTGCCCCTTTACTGTTTGTTCTTTTCATTGTACCTAAAACGCCGACAAACAAAACGTCGGTCAGCCATAGCTGGTATGTGGGGGAAACAATAATCTTGCAACTATGATAACCATGTAATTATTCAATTAATCATTAATCAGTCAAGATTACATTTTACATATAACATCCGTGATCCATGAGTACCCTATCCTCTGTTCTATCCCTGCAGTGGACCTGGATCCTACCTTCCTTATGGTAGATCCCCATTAAACCCCTCATGGTGCCACCCATAGGTGAACCAGTTTCTAGGGTTGAGTCACATGGCACTACCCGTAAGTAGCCCACTCCTTAACTCATGGTAGGCTAATGAGTTGCATGGCACTACACGTAGGTAGCCCAATTTCTAACTCTCGATAACCTAGACCTTGCTCTAGGATTACCCCTTTTTAGCCCTTTTCAAAGTAACAGAGGTGGACCCGGATCTAGCCAGTTATATATCTAATCATTTATAGTGATAATCATAGTCACTTTACAGTTGCATGAAATAAATTAACATCCAACAGTTTAGTTGCATTCAATGCGATTAAACATCTGGGAATCCATCGGAAAACTAACTCGGGTAGTCATAAGCGTAACCACATACCTGTACATGCAGATTTGAGATAGAATAGTCCAATCAACAATAGGCAAGCAAGCATTCAATAAGATCCTGAAACAAACATCCAATATTTTCTATCATGGATCATGGCATCCAAGTCTAATAGACCTATTCGAGTCCTAGGGTTACTATTTCATTTTTAGGGTTTCTATTGCAATTAGGGTTTCCTTTCATCTTTTACTATTTTAAACCCTAATTATTCACAAAAGATATTAAGGTTATCCCTTTACAACATTTAACCTTATTTTCAAATTAAAGGCATCATTGTCCATCAATTAAACCCATTAAACTTATCTTACATTAAAACTATCACTTTTATCCATTTAATCCATAACAAGATCATTATGCTTATTTATCATCAATGTGTAATTCATTATACTCTATTACTCATATGAACGTTATTAATCACCAATTCAACCTTGATTCATGAGAAAACCCTAATTACTTCATTTAGGTTGTTTATCCATCAATTAAGAACTTTAATGCTCGAAATAACTTAGACTTTGCATATTCCAATTTTAATCATGAAATTAATCAATTAAAGCCATTAATAGTCAAATTAGTCAACATTAGGGTTTCAAGGCCCATTAAAGTAAATTCATGCATATGAAACCTCCAAATTAACTAATTACATGCAAATTCATCCTTTTTCAATCTTAATGATCCTTTTTACCATTAACAGGCCTAGATCAACTTTAATCATCTATTAAACCCTACTAATCACTTTAATCATACCAAAATAGGGTTCTTTAACAATTAACACATTAAAATTCATATCATCCATTATTTTTCGAATTTCATCAGGAATCATGCTTCAATTATATTTTTATTGTATTCCTCTCATTTTTCTGAGGAAAAATTCATATATAACATGTACTCATCGGAGCTACCAATTAATTATTATGAATTTATCAAAATTCACTTACTTTCAGCCAACGGGAAGTCGCCACGTGTCCAGGCCCATGCAACGTCGCGGCTTGGTTTAGAACATTTCGAAATCTCGTTTTTGCCCCTGCGCAAGTCAAGAGTGTCTTCAGTCCACGGAGGGTATATTAGTCCATCTCCTGGGGACCTTCTTCAAGCTCGGGGACGACCACTGCGGCAACCCTAGCCGCGGCTTGCGGCCCTCGTCCTCCCTCTCTTGGACTCTGGCAACCACTAGGAGAGGTTCTGCTACCCCCGGCGGTCCTTGGCGCACGCGCAGGTCCCACTGGATCGGGGCCACGCTTGCCAAGAGACATCGTAACAAGCCTGCGATCAAGGCAGACATGCCGCCTTCCTACAGCAGTTGCGTGAGCCGCCTCCGCCATCTTCGAGGTTCAAAGCTCCCGGAAAAGTACTGCCTGCCTCCGCCACTCACCCTTGTAGCTAACCACACCCTGGCCCACGGCCAAGATGGTCGGGCATGCGGGCTCTTGGCCCCCGACCTGCAGTGGTGTTGCAGTCTACCTGCTAGAGCTGCGCGCATGCGCGGGCAAGGGGGTGTTGGCCGATCTCTTCAAGTCGTCATGGGTGCATCCTGCTCCCATTAAAACCTCCCCTCTGCTCCTTGGTCTCCTCGTACCAATCTATACCCTCTTCTAGGGTTTTCAAGGGAAAGAAGATAAGGAAAAGAGGGATGGCTGCGTGAGTTCTCCTTTGGCCCTAGCCAGGAACTCTGTCCTTTTATAAATGAGGAGGGCAACGCCCTAGAAAACTTGCCCATAACGACATAGAGGTCTCTTCAAAAGGAAACCTTCTCTCTTCTTAAACAAAATTTCTCTTTTAAGTAATTATTGAATTATCTAAGATTCTTGATTATCAAGGAATTTCAAAAGAAACTCTCTCTCTTATTCTCTCTATGTTTTCTTTTTAATTCATAGGCATGAATTTCTGTTTTCCTCTTTTAGAAAAATATTCCCCTTTTTGACAATACTACTAAATTTCATTAATAGTGTATCCCATTATCTTCTTAATTTCTTTTATCGATATTTCCTCTTTTTTTTTATTGGGACTTCTTGAATCCCAATAAAACTCAAAGAATTCGAAATTCTTTGTTTAAGGAACACTCATTATCATTAAATGCATCAATATGCAATATTCGCATTATCTTTCCTATTTCTTTTTAAAATAATTCCTTTTTGATAATCTCTCTTGTTTTCTCCTTTATTTTACTCATTAGCATTCCTTTTACCATTATAAATCATTGGGATACGAAATCCCACTAAGGATAACTCAATTATCCATCTTTCCACTTAATTTTCCACATTTCCTCAATGTATTCAATTTCTTTCTTCATAAAGAAATATTTAATTAATATTTTCTTTTTCTTATTTCTTTTCTTTGCAACTTTAGACTCCTTGGAACCCAAGGAATCCAAGAGGCACGAAATCCTCTTTGGATTTGCCTTCTAGAGGTTTCTACATATTTCTTTTCTTAAAATTCAATTATCCATTTAGTAATTGAATTTCCTTTGTTATTTTCCTTTTATTGGGCCCAATAGCCAATAAAGCCCACAAATCAGACAACAAGGCTATTTTAAACGAAATCCAATTATTCTCAACCAAATATATGATTATTTGTTCAAACATCTTTTAATATGAGAGATTATATTTCTCACCACTTGAACCCAAAAATTGAGGTTATAACACCTTCCTTCGTTTGTTTGATTTGAAAGCCGAGGAAGAAGGTCAGCTCACCCATCATGCTCATCTCGAATTCACTCTGCATAAGAGAGCTAAACTCCTTGCAAAGATCAAGGTCAGTTCCGCCAAATATAATATCATCAACATATATTTGAACTATGAGAAAATGGGTAGAAGTGTGTTTTAGAAATAAAGTACAATCAACTTTGCCCATGATATACCCGTTATCTAACAAAAAGTTCTTTAGTTTCTCATACCAAGCTCGAGGTGCTTGTTTGAGTCTGTAGAGAGCTTTTTGCAAGAAATATACATGATTGGGTAACTTATCATTTTCAAAGCCTGGAGGTTGAGCAACATATACTTCCTCCTCGATTGTACCATTTAAAAACGCACTTTTAACATCCATTTGGTAAAGCAAGAAATTTTTATAACTAGCAAAAGCAAGTAGCATACGAATAGATTCTAATCTAGCAACAGGAGCATAGGTTTCATCAAAATCAATACCTTCTTGTTGATTGTAACCTTGTGCTACTAACCTTGCTTTGTTCCTTACCACTTTTCCTTGCTCATCAAGCTTGTTGCGGTAGACCCATTTGGTGCCAATGATCTTTCTATCATTTGGTCTTGGCACTAAGGTCCACACACGGTTCTTCTCGAATTGCTCAAGCTCTTCTTGCATGGAAAGGATCCACTCATCATCACCAAGGGCCTCTTTGATGTTCTTTGGCTCCAGTTGGGAGATGAAGCACTATCTGCTTGTTCTTTGTTGTGAGCAGCTCGTGTCCTCACTCTCTCAAACGGATTGCCAATGATCAACTCCTTGGGGTGATTCTTTGCAAAGCGGGGAGTGGGATCCTTCTTTTCTTCTTCTTTATCTTCTTCTTCAGCCTGCTTACCTTTGTCTTTGATGTTGAGCTCTTTCAAGATTGGAATGATTTCATCTGCAACATCATCATCACCAATATGCTTGCCAATAACAGGGTTAGTTTCAATAAATTTAACATTTATAGATTCTTCTATTTTAGATAGTTCAATGTTAAACACTCTAAAAGCCCTGCTAGTAGTGCTATAGCCTAGGAAGAAAGCCTTGTAAGATTTCAGATCAAACTTGTCGAGAGAATCCTTGGTGTTTAAAACAAAACAAGGACATCCAAAAACATGAAAGAAATCAATAGACGGCTTCCTACCACGCCATAGTTCATAGGGGGTTTTCTTAAAAGTCGGATGTGTGAAAACTCGGTTTTGCACAAAACATGAGGTGCTAACGGCTTCAGCCCAAAACTTCTTAGGAGTATCATACTCAAGAAGCATGGTCCTAGCCATCTCTTGTAGCGATCTATTCTTCCTCTCAACAACTCCATTTTGTTGGGGTGTGCGAGGAGAAGAGAAATTGTGCGAATAACTGGATTTTTCACAAAAGCATTCAAAAAGATCATTTTCAAACTCTCCCCCATGATCACTACGGATAGAAACAACATGGCAAGACGCTTTGTTTTCAACTCGTTTACAAAAGCTCGAGAAAACATCAAGTGTATCGCTTTTAGAAACGAGAAAGAAAGTCCAAGTATATCTAGAAAAATCATCGACAATAACAAGACAATACTTGGAGCCGCGAAGCGTTTGTGTTCTCATTGGTCTGAAAAGATCAATATGAAGAAGCTCTAGAACTCTCTTGGTACTCATGACTCCTTTGGATTTGAATGAGGATTTGGTTTGTTTCCCTTGTGTGCAAGGTTGACATTCCTCATCCTTTTCAAAATCCAATTTAGGAAGTCCTCGAACCAAGTCCTTTTTGTTCAGTTTCTTCATTTGATGCAAGTTCACATGACCCAAACGACGATGCCAAAGCGAAAGATCGTTTTTATCCACAACTAAGCATCTATTTAGTATGGGCTTTAGATCATCTAGAACAATCACATAGAGATTACCATTTCTAGTTCCCTTATATATAACATTGTAGGACAGGGAATCTAGAAGCAAGCATTCTAAGGAAGTGAAAAGCACAAGATAACCATTATCACATAATGGGCTAACACTAATTAAATTGCGATGTAGGCCATCAACAAGCAAAACATTCTTAATGCACAATTTATTGCCTACATCACCCTCACCTATAACCTTACCCTTTTTGTTGTCCCCAAAGGTTATCGATCCTCCTTTCTTCTTCACAAATTTGTTGAAATGGCTGATTTCTCCAGTCATATGCTTAGAGCAGCCACTATCAACAATCCATTTCTTTTTAACCTGCAAGAAAAGAGGATGTCGGAACCCAACTCAAACTTTGGGGTCCGGGGTTAGCTTGGGGACCCATTTCATATTTGGGTTGGTCCCCTTGGGCTTGTAAGGACAATAGGTAGAATAATGATCATCACATTTGCAATGAATACATACCATTGGGTTTTTAGAGCCGGAAGACTCTCCATTGAAAATTGGAGTTTCCACACTCTTTTTCTTACCCTTCTTCTTCTTCTTACCTTTTGAAGTAGTCTCATTGTATCCTAGACCACTAGTACCAACTTGTTTGGTAGAGTGCTCTAGAACATCATTTAAGGATTTCTTACCCGAAAGAAACCTTTGCAAAGTAGATCTTAATTTAGCATTATCATCACTGAGATTTGTAATGGTAGTAGATAAACTAGCAAGATCTTCTCTAGTATGCAAAAGGTCGGCCTCAAGGCAGAGGGCTTTAGTAAGAAGAGAATCCTTTTCTAAAGTTAAGTTAGCAACTTCATTTCTAGGCAAGATAGGTCTAGAAGATAAATCATTTGTTTGAGCAAGTAATTTAGCATTTTCAGATTTAAGAACAACAATTTCTCTTTGATAAGAGTAAACTTCATCTCTCCTAGCATCATCAATAAGCTTAAGTTCAACATTTTCAGTTTTTAGAACATCTAGCTCATCTAGGCAATTTTGGTTCTCTATCTTAAGATTTTCAATAGTTTTAAGATAAGTACCATTCTCAACCTCTACTCCATTATATTGAAGTTCAAGGTCTAGAAATTGCCCTTGCAAGGAATCTATGCTATCAAGATGTAATTTCTCATTTTTATCAAGAATATCAATCTTGGCATAAAGATCATCAACTATCTTTCCTAATCTTTTCCTTTTAGCTTTACATTTAGCAAAAGATGATTGACAATCATTAAGCATTTCAATGAGGGTTTCCTTAGATAACTCAAGCAAATTTTCATCACTTACCTTGCTTACCTCACTTACCTCAATTACTTCTTCACTAGTAGATGCCATGAGTGCAAGATGACATTCTCCATCCTCGGAGCTTGAGGAACTTGAAGTAGAAGACTCCTCACATGCTGCATGAGCTGCATCTTTGGATCGTCTCTCCTTCTTGTCCTTCTTCTTATACTTAGCTTCTCTTTTGTATTTGTCATCCTTCTTGTGGCTGCTCTTATGATAGCCCTTCTTGGCCTTTGGGCAGTCACTCTTGTAGTGGCCTTTTTGACCACACTCGTAGCACCTAGGAGTTGAGGAGGAGGGCTTGCTCTTGAAGTGTCTTCCTTTTGAGTAGTTGGCTTCATGATCATTTGCACCTTCATCTTCACTTGAGGAAGGGCAGGGAGACTTCATGGCAAGTTGTTGTTGCCGGACCATTTCTTCAACTTGGGCTTTGAAGGCAGTGTCCTTCATCTTCTTTGATTCCTTCTCTTCTCTTTTCTCCTCTTCCTCTTGCTTGTCGAGCCTTGGTTCATGTGCTTGAAGGTTACCAACCAGCTCCTCGGTTGACAACTCGCTCAGCTTGTAGACTTCTTCAATTGAAGTGACCTTTGGCTCCCATCTCTTTGGAAGAGATCTCAAGATCTTTGCATTGATTGTACCTCTATCCATGACACTCCCAAGGGCTGCAAGGCTGTTCAAGATGACATTCAACCTTGTGTACATGTCCGCAACTCTTTCATTCTTCCCCATCTTGAAGTTCTCAAGTAGGCCGCCGAGCATATAGACCTTGGCCTCCTTGACTTGCTCCGTCCCTTCATAGGTGACACACAACTTGTGCCAAATCTCATGCGCCGTGTCCCAAGAAGAGATGTGGTTGAACTCCGATGGTGAAAGGGCGGCGTAGATGATGCTCACGGCTTTAGCATTGAGTTGAGCACGCTTCATCTCGTCTTCCGTCCACGTGGTGATGTTCCCCTTTGGCTCTTCATACTTGAGATGGACTATCTTCCACATCTCGTAGCTCACGCCTTGGATGTAGAATTGCATCCTTCTCTTCCAATATAGGAAGTTTGTGCCGTCGAAGACCGGGGGTCTCATGGAGAAGCTTCCTTCAAGATTGAGTGACCCAAGAGCCGAATCGCCCATCTTCTCCTACTTGTTGAAGTAGCTTGGAGAAGACATGCTCTGATACCACTTGTTGGATCAATGGGCTCTAGAAGGGGGGGTTGAATAGAGCTTCACAAACTTCACAAGAGTGATTAGACCACCAAATTATATTAAGTGCAGAACTTAAATCAAAACAGCAATTTGATGTCCTAAACTAGCATACAAAGCAAGGATAAGAGACAAGGAATAGCATGCACTTGGATAGGTGGTTTAGAGTGGTTCCATGTCCTAAACTTAGGAGCAATGTCAGTCCACTACCTAGAGTTGGTTAGGCTCTAGGATTCGTAACTTGGTTCTCTTATATATATCACACAATAAGATTACAAGCTACAACAACCAACCATCCAAGGACTTATATATCAAGCCAAGATCTTCTACCTCACCAAGGACTTACCCACCAAGAAAGTAGTCTTCAGCCTTCTTCAAAGGACTTACCCACTCTTGCTCTAGTCTTCGGCCTTGCAGGAATTACCCATCTTGCTTGAGATTTGCCTTGCACCTCTCCTTCTCTTGGAGAGCTTTAGCACCTTCCTCCTTCACTCGGAGGCCTGGAGCAGCTAGCCTTCTTCTCCTTCACTCGGGGAAGAACAGCAACCTTCTTCTCTTTCACTCGGAGAAGAAACTTCAATCAATCTTCATAGAGAATGGAGATGGGAGAAGTAGAAAGGAGAGCTTTACAACATTACAAATGATAGCTCTCATACATGGGTACCTAACTCACTCATACTCACGAATTTTCTTTGAAGGTAGAGAGATAAAGGGGCTCAAAGGATTAGAAACCACTCAACTAAGGCTAGGACCAAGCATATGTGAATGAGCAACCTTGGAATGAAGTCCAAGAGGTCCTATTTATAGTTGAGGGTGTCCCTTTGAGGTTGGGAGAGTTAAGGGGCACAAAATAGCCGTTTTACAACTTGCAACGGATCTATTTTGAGTTCCACCTACTTCTCCAACGGTTGGAATTGCTTTTTCTGCATTCCAGTACAGTCTGATCGGCCGAGTTTCAATAAAGGCAACTCGGCCGAACCACTAAAAGACAAGGCTGAAAGCTGGACTGTCGGCCGAGTTCCCTTGGAGAAACTCGGCCGATTGGTCGACTTTCATCTTGGACCGATCAGTGGATCGGCCGAGTTTCCCAGCATAGAAACTCGACCGAACAGGAATCGGCTGAGTTGGAAACTCGGCCGATTGCATCAAAAATTCCAGAATAACTGGATCGGCCGAGTTTGTAATTCGGCCGACAAAATCCCTGTTATGGGTATTTTGGAATTTTTGTAAAACTGTACAAATGATGGATTTTTTAGTCCCAGTCAATTTATCCATCTTAGTTACAATACAAAACATGAGTATAAGTGATTACATCAATTGTTCTAAGCCTACAAGGGCTATTTCACAAAACGGTCAAAAGTCACATGTTTTGCATGTGCTGGATGAGCAGCTTTTGAGTTGAATGTGATTCTTTTCTTGTACCTAATGTCTGAAACAATCTCAAATAGATTTTTTAGATACATATGAATGGAATGGTTAAGTCATTATCAAAATATGGGCAATGTGCGACACCTAGGTCAACAAAGGTAGTACGTAAAAGATATGGTTCTAGCATAGGGGTAATTGTCTCATCTGTAAAATTGGTGTGAATCATGTTTAGTGCAGCCAACGTCAAAAGTAATAGAAGTAGTATGTTTGTCACTATATCAACATGTGACTCTAGCTTTATTCTATGCAATTGTGAATGTATCCTACATCGTCAACTCAAGAATAAAAGAAACATCTTCCTTCTCATTAATCATGCATATGGGATGCTCCATCTTTCTCGTGGAGATCGTTGGTTGTTCTTAAAGTGACTTTACTAGATGGAAGAGTTACTACTATCAGATGGTCAAGTTGTGCCTCCAATCTTTTGTTTTATGCTTCTACATTAGCTAGAATTGTTTATCGATCATCTAACATTGATTGTTGGTCACCTAGAATTTTTTGGAGGGAATATGTCCACATCTTTGTTAGGTTAATATGATCTGCATAGTGAGGCTCTTCACCGCAAACCCCAAAACATTAATTTTAGTAGCATGTCTCTTCGAGAAAATCATCTACATGTCTTAGTTCCTAATACTAGAATCCTGAATATGGTGGATAGGAATTGGCAATGTATCCACCTGGTAATGCATGAAATTTTGCTAGGTGGTGATTTTGGTAATGTTTCTTTACATTGTGGATGATTGGCATGCCAATTTACTAATGTATGGTTGCAATAACCACACACTTGACTTTGCTCAAGTTGAGGTGCCGACCACTCTATATGATTTGAATGCCTAAAAAACACAAAACAACTATCAACCTCAAGAGAGAAAAATATAATCCAAGGAATGAATATATTTTTCCCTTCAAAAAATGGAATAGAAGCAATAAATTACAAAATTCTAAAATGGCAACAAAAGTCTAAGCTAAAAAGAAATTATGGAACCAATCTAAAAATTAGAAGAAAAAAACTAATAATTATAAAAAAACCGAATGACATAATAAAACTAAAAACTACAAAACCAAAATAAGAAATTATTAAAAAAATAAGAATTACAAAACCAAAAATAAAAATACAAAAACAAATTATAAAGAAAAAAATCCTAACTTTATCTCAATAGACTAAAAATCTTAACTTTTCTCAATATACTAACAATCCAAATGTTTGGTTATGTAGGCAACAATGCCAAAATTTTATTTGATATGGTAGATTTTAGCACAAGAAATTTATCTAAGTAAAAGTCACCGGATTTTTATCTAAACTAATGAAGAATAATCACCATCCATTAGTGGATGGGTCTTATCACAATATAACTTCGAGAAAAAATCCAAAGGACAATGTTTTCAAAAATAAATTACATCTTAATCTAATTAATAAAATAATTACTAAAATATTTGACTAAATTAACCAACCAAGAAAAATAAATTAAAATAAGTAATAAATGTTGTTTACACTATGATAAAATTACCAAGCTGATGGAGTTCATCACCACTTCTTGTGTAGTTGTTCTAATAATTGCATCATTGATTCGTATGAATACTAGATTGAGACAAAAGGATTTCATATCCTTTCAGAGAATGAAAGTCATATGGACTGATCTTCTGTAAGGCTTGAGGTGTTGTTACATAGGATCATTAATATGTCTCCCCTAAGTATACGCTTATGTGGTCTCAAGCGGGGTTCAACAATATTATTTTGTGTTCTAATCATATATTTTAAGGTCTCTACATTTAGTATTATAACAATATACAAGATATGTGATCAAGCTATACAACAAGTATTAAACAATTGATTATCAGTCTATATGTTCATACAAATAATAATTAGAAATATAGAAACATAATACGGGCAATGTGGCTAATCCTCATATCCTAGTAAAAGATCTATTGTTAATCATGTTCACTCGATACAAAATGAGAGAAAGAAAAAGAATCTCATAGAGAGGATAGTATAGTGGAGGATAAGCTCAGTGATCTCATCACACCTCCCCGAGGGATGGATGCAATCTCCTATCACATTCTCTGATGAAGCACTGCTCCACATCAAGCCATCGACTTCCATCTCTGCTCATCTTGGCAGAGGCTAGGTTTGTGGGGAGAAAATAGGTCATGTATCCTTGCCTTGTATGTTTGTCAAGTGCATTTGTATATGCCCCTAAAATATCATATCCATCCAAATTAATGCAATGACTATCATCCATTTGTTGTAGACTGGTCACAAGAGTTTCAGGAGACTATATGGCTATTTGGCCAACTGAAATTAGTAATAAACATATTCATTGCTTAAATAATTGAATTACTATTTCAATCCAACTTGAATCTTCTCATTTCAACATCAGATATAATATGTAATGTCATTTTACTAACTGGTATGTATCAATGATTATATTTTCAATTAATGGAGTTGAGGAGTGAGGATTTAATATTTTGACTTAATTAATGGAAATTTCATAAGGATTTTATGAGTTATCCTCTTCTCCTTACATCAATGTTTTTAGTTATTTCGTCAAAATTTATAGAGAGTTCATGACTTCTCGACTTCTCCTTGCATTCACCTACAAATTAAACATAAAAAACTAGTTAAATACCAAATAAATTGTATAAAAATTAAAAAGCTAAAAAGAAGTGAATCTCAAGTGAAATGCAAGAAAAACATGCAAAATTAAATCCAAAGTACAACTAAAAAACATGATGAAATGACGTTCATCATAACTTTTAGCTTGAACATTGCTCATCCTCGAGTAACAAAAAATCTAAAACACTCTATAAATAAATACTTTCAACCAATGTACATGCCACATACTCACATCATGTTAAATACCTACCACCAACATGGAAAAGCAACCCTAGTTCCTAAATCACATAACACAAGTTCCCAAATTCTCTATCCTGACTTTGCTTTGCACACTTTCTTCTGTGTGAAAAAACCTATAATGTAAACAGGACGCAATGTTCTTACCATTTTAGATAATACCACATATTCCTATGAGATTTTTTTTGTATAAGAAAAATGTTTATATGTGGAAGGCTTTTTACGGGTATTTTTCTTCCTTTGGGTAGAAAGTAGAGTGAATGGGGTATGAAACAAGAATTATAAATATCTCCTCTATTTGACTCAAGATTGCATTTTATTTGGGCAAATACATATATTGCACAAATTTTTTTCTTTTGTAAACGTTGGCATCTTTTTTTTAGGTGTTACACCCATATTACATAAAGAGTGATATTGGAAGAACTGATTATAGAGGGAGAAGTAGGGTGTGCCACCCTGATCTTATAATTTGGGATATTTATGACTTTTAGATTATTTAGAAAATGGTGTGGTAAGATGGTGATAGAAAAAATGTAGAAGATGCTTGAACTTATGCATCTCATATATTAGAATTCAGATCATAGGGACAATCTTACACAACAATTTAATCATATAATGTCATATGTAGGATTAAAACATTTCCACAAGCACACTAAACTAATCAATAAAGAAACATGTTGCGTTTAGTTCCGCTTAATGCCATACGACTAGCCATCATTTACAGGGAATACAATGTTTATTTTCATTGGCTACAAAGGATGATTTCTAATTGTTGACATGTTTTTTTAGAAATATAGTTAACATCAAGAAATTACTTTGAATCGGATGGATTGTATGACAAATTATATATGCAATGCAAAATCAGTAGACTAGATAATGACTTCAATTAACATTCCAAGAACTTTAAACTAAAATAAAAATAGTTTTTAAGCTACATTCAATGCAACTAAACTAAATACAATGGATGCAAAAAAGCTAAAAATTATTGAAATAAAATAAGAAAATAAAATAGATTGGTGTGGATGCAAAGGAGAACGTACCACCGAACCTCCACCATGAAGTTAGAAATTGTCTCCTCCCTGAGAAGATACTAAATCCAAAATGGAGGGTAAGAAAACTTTGATGCTCATACATGAGGTCATGGAAGCTCGAAGAAGGTCCAGTCAAAGCGAATGTAAGTAAGGTATGGCACCTTGAGTATGTGAGTTCCATAACACAATATGTGATCAGGTGGTCATGGTATCTCAAAGATATTTTTTGGATGGTTGAAATTATTTTCTTCCTTTACCCCACAATCCATCTAGCATGATCCACCAATACTCCTCCATCAATAGAGAAAGTGTAGTAGTAGCAATAAATTACAAAGATCTAAAATGATGATTTTTTTCTATCAGGATTAACTATCAGGCTCAAAGGAGGACAAGATATTCAATATATGAAGATATTTTTTCCTTTTAATAACATAATAGAAGCAATAAATTACAAATATATAAAAATGTAAAAAAGTTTAAGCTAAAAGAAAATTATGCAACCAAACTAAAAATTATAAAATAAAACTAAAATATAAATAAACCAAGGATTTAACAAAAGTAAATATTACAAAATCATACTAAGAAGTTATAAAAATATTAAGAATTAAAAAACCAAACTAGAATTAAAAAACAAAATAGAAAGAAAAAATATCTAACTTTATCTCAGTGACAAAAACATAACGTTATCTCAATAGACTAAAAATCCAAATGTCTAGTTACATATGCAAGGGTGTCAAAACCTAATGTAGTAGATTATAGCATAAGAAATTAACCTAGGGAAAAGTCCCCAGAATTTTACATAAAATAATGTGTAATAACCACATGCAAGAGGATGAGTATTATCATAATATAGCTTTAAGATCAAACCTAAAGGACAATATATTTATGAACAATATGAAATCTTAACTAATTCAAAAAAAAAAAGCAATTCACAAGGATAATTGTTTGGAAAAAAATTATTGATTAAAGTAACTAAGCAAGAAAACTATATTAAATTAAATTAATCAAGAAATGATTTTCACACTATGATAAAATTACTTAGACAATAGGGTTCACCACCACCACCTAGATAATTGTTCTAAATAATACATCATTCATTTATATGAATGATGGATTGGGGCAAGAGAGTTTATATCCGTTCAGAGTATGAAATCCACACAGATTGGTCTTCTACAAGGCTCGAGGTCCATTATCTATGGATCCTTAATTTATTACCCCAGAGAACACCCTTCGGAGATCCCATCTGAGGTTCAATGATATAGTTTGGTGTTACAATCCTAGATTTCAAGGTATATACATGTTAGATATATTATGAGGCTATAAATCAAGCACTTAATAATTAATTATTGATCCAAATTTTCATACAAATAACAATTGACCATATAGGAACAGAATACAAGTAGTGGGGATAATCACCATGTTCTGATAAAATGTCTAATATAAACATGTTCACGATACAAAAAGAGAGAATAAGAAGCTCGCAAAAAAAGATAGCATCATGGAGGAGAAGCTCATTGGTCTCGTCAGAACTCCCTAAATGACTGCAATCTCCAGTCACATCCTATAGGGGAGCGAGTCTCCACGTCAAGTTGTCTACTTTCTTCTATATCTCTCCTTGAGAAAGGCTAGAATTTTGATGGAAGAGAATAGGTTTTGAATCCTTTCCATGTATAACCCTCATATACTTTTGTATCATCTTGTAAAATATCATATTCATCCAAATTAATCCATCAATTGTCATGCATTTGTTGTATATTTCTATTATTGTAGTTTCAACCAACTTTAGGACTAGCCGACTGACTATAAGTAGTCAATAAATATATTTTTTGCATAGATAATTGATTTACCTTCCTAATCCAACTAGAATTGGCCACTTTCAACATCATTTGTGGAATCTAGAGCCATTTTACTAATATGTATACATTAATAATGCTTTCTCTATTTGTTGGAGTTGGGGAGCGAGCATTTAATGTATTGGTTTATTTGATAAAAATTTCATAGAGAGTTTATGACTTATCATCTTCTCCTTACATCATTGTTTTTACTTATTGTATAAAAAAAATAAAGAGTTTATGACTTCTATTGTTCTCCTTGAATCAACATAGAAATTAACCATTAAAAATAGTTAAGTATCAAATAATTTGCATAAACCACTAAAAAGCTAAAACAAGTAAAATGAAAGCAAATTATCCAAATTTATTCTAAAATTCTACTAAGATACATGATGAATGACACATCTATTCTTTGAAGAGTGGTGGAGGTGTTTTTGGCTTGGTAGAGCCACTTTTACTATGTTTCGTTTATTTCCCATGTAGCTTTGATACTTTGTGACTGATTTCACTTATCTTGGTATTTTTGAGAGTACAAGCACTTTTGGATCAGTAGACCTTAGATATAGATTGGTCCACATGGTCACTTTTTTCTCCTTAGATTACTTGTCTTTACCACTATGGCACAATAGTTGGTCCTCTTATAAGTAGTGGAGAGAAGACCTAGAGGGGATCTTTATTGGATAAGTAAGCATTGCACCTTTTGATACTAGTAGATTCATCTTTTTTGCTTTACTCGGTCCTCTATGTTTTTTCATTTTCCAAATCAGATTTAGGATCTTATCAAGATTTCAGCTTGGTTTGGCAAGTATTGCATGTACTTTCTTCTGTCGCTCCATGAACTTGGATGCACAAAGGACCCTATATGAGTCACTTCTAGGTGGTGCAATGTATATGTGTGAGTGTGCTTCTCATCGGTGGATGATGTTTGGAAATCCAATTTGGTTCTCTTATAGGAATTATATAGTATAGCATAGACATTGGTCAGTTTTTAGACATCATAATGGGCGTGTAATTGAACCATGCAGTGTACTTGTAGTTGTTCTACTATTCTCTCAACCACTATAATTCTTTTTGGGATCTTCTCACCATATTGTGCATCCTACTCTGGTAAGGTTTTCTATTTTCTTTATTTATTATTTACCTTTTAAAATGACTTGATGGAAAATTATTTTTCTTATGAAACTAAACGAATGAGGAGCGTGATGGCATTGAATGTGATTTGTGGCTCCTCATCCTCTTTGAGGTGACCATAGTTAGGCGATTTTTGCAACACTCCTCATCCTCTTTTTGGTCCTTACAAAAAGGTGCCTCATGGATTTTATGCTTTATAGGGTTGTGACATCAACACAACTTTTAGTGTTGAATATTTGCCTCACCTCCATGACAATGAAACCTACTATGGCTCATTCTTCAATGAGGGTGACTTTGGATGGACCTCATATCACTGGGACACTGGGAATCTTGTTTTAGAACTAGTATGTTAGAGGTTCTTGACTCAAGCATCATGGTAGGATATGAGTAGAGTTAGTAGTGCATGCAAGGCTTGTGCCACCATGGTTATAAAGTGATTATTTAGGATCATGAATTTACCAGTGACCCATAGGGTGTAGTCACCAAGAGCTTCCTTTTGTGACTAATGACACAGAACTGTGTCTTCATGAGACACTTGTTAGGGCATGGAGGAGCAAGTGTATGAACCATCTTCTTGCCAGCAATGATCCACCAACACAATGCATCAAGATATAATATAAGTATGTGTAATCAATATTCAGGGTTCTAGTTTGATGGGTGACCATTTTATAAGCATTTGGCATGATGGAAAAAGAAGAAGCTGATGATTTAGCTACATTTTTATGCACTCTATGTACTTTAGTTCTTTACACTTAATGTTATGGTTTTGCTTTCATGTAAGAAAATCAAGTAAGGGTTTAATTTTAGAAAAAGATGGCAATAAATTAACTTTACTTGGAAATTTTGAAATCCAAAGTTTTATTTCAAGAGAATGGATCATGTTTTGTAGATTTAGAAATTTCTCTATTCTTAGAAGAGTGCAAGATAGAGTTCCATATCTAACCAATGGAATGGCTTGGGCCCCATTAACACACAAATAATTCTTTCTCATATGACACCTACTTAGTGGGGGAACATGGTTTTCCATGAGACACTTAGATCAAGAGTTTGAGTTGCCTTGGTTAGCATGTATGGTAGCATTCTATCGACTTGGGATAGATAAATATATGGAATATGTTGCCTCATTATTTCACATCCCATTTCATTTTGGGAGTTTCAACTTTTGTCTTCATGGAGCTATCTATGATAAATGAAATTACTATTTTGAGAGGACTTCCAATAAATGTATTGTTGGTATGGTGTTGGGATCGCATATATGTCTGAGACATAGGAGGT